>CM029548.1:47862546-48290046 GCA_017141385.1 Sogatella furcifera
TGCTGTAATATTTGTTCCTCTCTCAATGAGAGGAAACATCATTGAATGGTTCATCCACTCAATGCAGCAAAAATATGTATGAGACCTTACATCAAATCCATATAATACCTCACATCCGAATTAAATTGATAAGTTGAAATTGATTTGATCGATTCAAGATTGGATAGGGCTCTGAAGGACCCTTATTGGAATCAATGAAAAATCAGTATTTCAAAGAAACTTCAGTAATGAAATTATGTGATGCAAATTAAACATTTGTTCAAAGACAATAATTATGTTGTCAACAAGAAGATAATTTGTCAATCACGGTAATGATTCTACTTGAAATCGGCAAAACAACAATATTTTTCATATTATCAAATTAATGAGAGTATGATTCGACACCGTTTGATTTTCATGTTTGGGCTAATGATTCAATGATAAAAAATTAATGCCCCAAAAACACATATCCAAAAATATGTACCGCAATACAAAAAGTTCCTCCACCTTCTTTACACTCGCAACTATCCTTCGTTGTCAGCAATTCCAAACTCTTCATTCAACCTCTTCAGATCCCTGGAAAGGAAAATTGTATAATTAGCTATTTTTAGAAACTCAAAATTAACATGATAATTGCGTTTTTGGAAAAGATGAAAATTTATAAAGAAACTGAAAATTGGTAATGATTTTTCAAGCAGAATCTATCCAAGCCTAGAAGATCTCATGAAATACGAAAACAATTGAGCTACATTCAATGATTCTAGCATATTCAATTATGCTTGCATTAGAATGCATGTAGCTTATGGAAGAGGCTGATCATATACAGCCTCCCCCATAGATATAACAACCATGCAGTGAATCTTTCAAATGCAATATAATCTTACAATAAAACTTTAAAATAATAAAAATCAAAAATATTTTTATTTTACACTACATGTTTCGGCGTTCTAGAGCCATTTTCAAGTGTAAATACACGTACATTGCATGCAATTAATAATAAACTCGACAGCTGGTTAAGCATGAATAATTCTTTAGTCTGAATTCTCCTATGTTCAGAAGTATAAATGTATATAGTAATATTATAGTATGGAGGTGATTCATTCTCCTTTCATATTATCCTTAAAATGCAATATTTCAAAAAAACCTTACATAAATATACATCGACGCGCAATTTCAAGAGGAACATTCCTGACAAATTTCATCAGGATGAATTGCCGCGTTTTGTCGTAAATGCGGAACAAACATACAAACATAAAAAAATGCGCCACTTACGTTCGGTCGATAAAACACGAATTTGTAACATTTTTGTTGGACTTGTTATATACAGCAAAAGTTTGTAATAAAGTTACACAGTCTAAACGCACTTTAATAACAATGATTAAGTAGAAGATATTTACCTTTGATTAATAGCTGGGATCAAGTCTGATCTTTGCAATAAGGACACGGTTAGCCTCATCGTCGCCCATATCGAATCACTCATTGAAACTGATTTCTCTCCATGGATTCCTCTCCCAGCTGCTTGTTGATTAAGGGCACTAAGAAGATGTTCGGCTGCTTCCCTGTAAATTACATATTAAAAAAAAATTTATTTGTTCTTTGTATCACAAAAGGTACAGTAGATACAAAATTTAAAACAGTAGAAGAGTGATCAAGTTCAAAATCCTTTCGTAATTTACGCTTTGAATCACAAATTATGAAGATTATTTCAAATAGCCAAAGGCAACTTCGATTCATAAAGCAGATCATTTTTATCTCATAATATGGAGCGAAGGATAAGACACAAAACATTAAGACAATTGTTGGCAGTACAGTACAAAATCATTATAAAGTAGGGGGCACTGGCCTAATTTTTCATGTTACATTCTATACTTGGAATATTGAATAAAAATATTTAGTTGTAACAAGCATACTTTCATGAAAATAGAGGAAAAAATTTAGATTCAATATGGATTTTCACCACAATATAACCTTCACTACTTACTAGAAACCCAGTTTACATTGATTCTGCCAAACTATTGCGCTTGAGAACCAGTGATAAGTGAAATTTATTACAAAAGAAGAGTATAATTCCAGAAGAGGAGCAAGATTCATTTCTTATTAAAATTATTTCTTCGATTGGAATTCTATTTGTACCAGATCCTTCATTGAACATCTGATTTTTCATCAAGATTGAACAAACTGAGATAATTTTTCCACAGTTCTCAACCCAAAATATTTTTTTCGCCATACTTGTATGTAATACACAACTTTCCAAGCTAGATTTGCGTTTGGAAAATTGCCGTTTACAGGAGAATCAAAGATCAGCTGTTCTGAATGCGGGAATAATCATTTTGATGATTATTACAGCACTAGTCATCATCACGATGATAATTACAGCACTGAAAATCTAGCACAGCTGTTTTTTCCGAACTCCGACGTATGAATAAACGAGTCGAACAAGCCGCCATAACAGTTCACTGTGTGTGTTTTTTTTTTTTGTGCTACTGCTAGTGTTGTGTTGAGGTTCTGTTGGCTTCAGTTAATGTTTTCAGTTGTTTGAGGTTTTAATAAATCCTTCTCAGTCTAGTATGACGAAAAGAATGTACATAATTCGTGTGGAAAAGTTTACAAACTCATAATTATTTTCATTTTGAGAACATAGTTATTTGTTTGTAAAACCGCCTTTTCCAAACTCATTATGTAATATACTATTTCCTACAGATACCCGTAAAATTGCAATTTTCGCACTGAAAATCGTGTTTAAAACGGTCCATTCTTGAACTAGTAATAATTAGCGTGCCTAAAGTGAAAATTAGCGTGCCTAAAATTTTTTATGCACTCCAGATTTTTAACCTAACAACACAAAATAGTAAGTACATCAAATGGATGTTCCGTATTTGGAATTCAAAATTAAGGTGGCAGCATTGGCTGACGACCAAACGGGAGTCGATCAGCTGGTAGTGGCAAGTTGGAATTTCGACCAAAAGGTAGTAACCCAGCTAGACCTTCCGTCAGACATCTCACTGAATTTTTTAAGTTAGTTTATTGTTTACATCAATACCGTAAGTAAGTTACCGTGATAAAAGGTCAATTTATTCTCAGAGCTTTTATAATAATTATGACAATAGGGATTTATGTTATCATACCGTTCATTATTGTTGGTTATAAAACCTGAGCTTGAATTGTTTGAATACGGTAAGATGATTCATGATTGTCGTTTGTTGATCTTGAATTTGTTTCATACAGTAGTTGACTCAATTTAAGCTATCAGAATTCAGTGGCGTAATACATTATTATGTTTTTTCTATGTGAAAGTAAATTAATACATTCTGGCAGCATAGTTACTGGAATTTAGAAAATACTGTAGGCTAAAATAAAACGAACTCAGATCACATTTACGTGATCTGATTACTTTAACTACCACATAATATAAGTTAATATATAATGAAAAGTGGTTGAAGGCATGATATAGAATTCATAGTAAATGCAACATTCTAATTCAATACTATCATTAAATTACAGCTTCAGTTCAATTCAGTCTCATTGTTGGCTGGTTCAGCTTCAAACCTTGCACTTAATTCATAAAGTAGGATTCTGTTATGCAATGCAGGTGACAGCTGACGACTAAATAATTTTGCATAAAAGCATGATAAAGTCCTGAGAATCATGAGCAATACGATTGTAACCTTGCATAATTTTAACAAAGAAGCAGTTAGCTGTTATGCTATAGATAGCCTAATCACTCGTGGGTTGCATCAATCAAATGCCTACCTGCTAGAACTGATGAGATATTTTGTCTCAAGTGATTTGAAGCAGCAAAATTTTCCCAGAAAGAATAATATACATTACTTTACATGAAAGTACGTTATTCATAGCACTATTAAGTTATATAGGCTATCATTTCAATGAAAATAAAACCATGAGTTCAATTAATTATGGAGGAAAAGATTCTAAATCCCTTCCAGTCACATTAAATAATGTTTAAAAAGTCTAATTTGCGCTGAATTCTAGTAAATATGATTATTTATAGCCATAAAAGTATGAAAGGGCGTTTTACACTTATCAGTTACCCAGAATATTTCAAGGTCTCAAAAAGTAGTTTATACTGATTGTAGCTCATAACTTACTGGTAGTGATGTAAAATACCCGGGTATTTAAAACTTGGGGTAAATACCCAGGGTATTTACCCGGGTAAATACCCAAAATTCATAAATATCCGGGTATATTGGGTATTTATTGAATTATGTAATTATTTATTGATGTTCTATCCCTGATTATGTTATTATTGGCATTGATGATATATTGGCATAGTACTAGTCAAGTTATAATATAAAAACTTATTTGCTATTTTTCAATGACCTAATATCTTTTTTAAAATTATTACTTGAAGTTTTGAATGAATGGGATTATTCATGGAAGAAACTGGGTGAATAAGACTAGGCAAAATCTGCAGGAGTTTTATGCATATATTTATACGTTAAACTATAGACTACTAAATAGAAATAATAAATTAGAAAAAAAAAATTAAAACCAATAGTTACAAACTTAAAAATCTCGTGAAGCATATGTAGGCTATTTCAAAACAAAAATAAGAAATTAACTCTTAGAAAATGTTTTTGAGAATTTTTTTGTGTCAAAAAAACCTAGGGAAGTTTTATGTATATTTTTATGTATCTACTTGAAATCTCAATGAATCTGTCATTTTAATTGAATCATGAATTAAAATTATGTAGGTGTAAACAAATAATATTGAAATATTTTTTAAGCACAATGAAAGTGCATAAAAATGGATCAAAATCAAACATTTAACTTGAAATAGAATTAATTCATTGGAAAATTTATTTTATTAACATTCTAAAAATGGGAGGCCTATTAGCATAGATTGGGATAGAGCACGTGTAGTTTTAGATTGTAAGAAATGTTTTTCAGGTGTCCTGGATGTAGGCTTTTCACGAAAAAGATTCCTGAATAATATCCTCACGTTAAAATTTCGCTCAATTTTTTCCTGTACAAATAGTTCGTTTCTGCTCTCTTGAAAATATTAAGAGATTCTGGCAAGATGGGGAAAATTATTCTAGATCGGTCAATATTGATTTAAGAATTGAAAATTTGGTCTCAAATTGTAGGAAACATCTAGATCTACAATTTGAGACCAAATTTATAATTTTCAAACTAATATTTCTGGAGCTGGAGTCATTTTCTCATCTTGCCAGAATGACTTATCTGCTTATCCAGACCATATGGTACCATAAAAGAAATCTCAATAAAAATCTGAGTAAATAATCTGTTTTATGTTTTATCAATGACGTAAAGAACGTGTAATTTTGTCCATAAATAACGGCGCTATCTGCTCTAAAAGATTGATAAAAATTACATTGTTCTTATGGAGCATGATTTTGCCGTTCGGCAGTTCGCCGTCCACTACCATCCACCCTTAATCAGATTCGCTTGTATCAATGGTATAATGTAATGCTTTCTCAACGAAATCGTCAATGAAGTCAATCTTTATCAATGAAATCACGACAGCACCACATTAGAAGAATAGTGAACATGCTTCTATTGTTATTTAGTTTTATTATGATTTTTCTCTAGAAAATGGATTTCAAGTGAAAAGTGATACTAGGTCAAATTCCCCTCTTTTTGAACACTTAATAATAGTTATTGTTCGAAACAAATTTCTTGTCATTTTCAATAAGATTTAACAACAGAGAAACTAATAAAATCATAAATACCCAGTACCCGGGTATTTATGTCAATGATGCTCGGAAGTTAAATGCTATTTGTCACTATATAAAACATTTTTGTTTGCATTTTATCATCATTTCACGATCATTGAAGGCGTTTGAATGCAAAAAGGCAACTAAATCTTTTCTTAATTCAATAAAAATGATAAATACCCAGTTTTTGGGTATTTACCCAGGCCCCGGGTAAATACCCAATTTATATTTACCTACCCACTGGGTATTTACCCGACCCACATCACTACTTACTGGTAAATATTACAGTGAGTACAATAATTTATTATTCTATAGTCACTGTGATACATAGAATAGATGAAATGTTTAAATTATATTACTTCATATTACTCAAATAAAAGTAATTATTTGATAATATATGACATTGGACATTGTAGGCTTCTAAAATTGAAAGTTCCAACTCAAGATTTCCGCCATCTTGGATTTGTAAAAATTGTGAGATGATGATAATTTACATGATTCTTATATTGATTTAAAAGGCAAAATAAATTAAGGAGATTGTGATAGAAAATACTTGAAATTACACTAAAAAACACATTTGAAACTTTTTCCTACTTTTTACATAGGCACAATGGTAACTGTAGGAAAAATTTAATGTGTAACTCGAGCATAAAGTGTTATTGCTGCACTCGAGAAATGTTTTTCACTTGCCTTTGGCTCGTGAAAAAAACTGTTTTGCTCGTGCAGCAATCCTTCACTTTACGCACTAGTTACACAAATAACTATTTCTGAATACAGTTTGTCAATTAAACTTATGTAGATTAAAATGAATTTTAAACTCAATTTGAATATGGACAGAACACAATTTTATTGTAACAGACTTGATGGCCATTTTTGAGAATAGTTAACATCCAGATACTGATACGGTATATATTTATATAAGATATTGATGATTACCATAGCTTCCTTTAATAGAAGGCCCTGCCCTAATAATATGGCAACGTCACACCATAGACACAGTCTTTTCATATGGAAGCATTAAGTACAGGTACAAATCATGCATGTTGACTTGGTTTTTCTCTCTTTGAGCATAATTTCCATGAAAAACGTTCATGAAACTCTTCATATAGAATTCCTTTTGTGTTTTTTTTTGGAATAGGTTGTGATAGAGATTAGCAAGAAAGTTTAAGAATAGACAGTTATTCATTAAAATAGCTTATGATTTGTAGCAAGTCAAATGCGAGAACGCACACAAGAAGCGCAATTATTAGAACAGCTGATTGGAAAATGATTTCAATGCTTTTAAATGGACCCAATTTCCTACTCTACATAGTTGTCAATTTTTGGCCATGGCCTTCTATTAAAGGAAGCTATGTGATTACACACCTGTAAGCTCTGAGATGAACACATGTGATACCAAGGTTGTATCTAGCACGGATGAAGCCTGGCGATAACTGTAGAGCATGGTGATACGCATCCACCGCTTCCTCAGATTTCTGATCATTGGCAAGAGTCGCTCCCAAACGATTCCACAGTTTACAGTCCTGAAAAACAATAATGCAATTCAATCGGAGATGTATAAAAAGCTAATTTTGTTTTCAAAAGTTGCATAGTATTTGAAAAATAATTACGAAAGATATATTTTTGTAACTTACTAGTTCATGTAAATGGTCGATAATAAGTTATAGCGTCAGTAATCTCAAGTATTATTCAACTTAAATTAAGTTATAACTTTTATACCTATAAAACTGTGGTTGGATTTCCTGTCAAGAAGATACACATATCAAATGAAACGATAGAATTGAATGAAAAATCGAAACAATCAAATCTATAGCTGACGTCAAAAAGTTAGGTGGTTTTGTCTGCTTCTTGTGCGCTCCAACACCTGATATTGTCACTTGGAGATGTGATTTAGCTAGGACTAGATGATGTTGTTGAAATCAAATGAGACAATAGATAGCCTATAAGTCTGTCCAAGCAAAGAGGCCAAGATGGGAAAATGACTCTAGCTTGGTCAATATTTTGTTCAAGAATTATAAGTGTGATCTTAATAGTAGATTAAATTGACAATTTTTGAGCCAAAAGTGATCGAGCTTGAGTCATTTTGCCATGTTGCCAGAGGGTCTTGTTTGCTTGGACAGACTACATTTTAGTGGAACCTTATTAGATGTTACATCATCATGAACGTGAGACTAATGAAACCGCCCAACTTATTGGCGTCAGCTAAAAAGTAACTTTTCATCATTTGAAACACAACTTTCAACTTTTTTGCGGATGATGCCCACATAAGCATTTTAGCTTGTGCGTGGGTAATGGATATTGAGTGCAAAGGTGATTGATGAGGTGAAAAACAGCCATGCCACTGGGATTCGAACCCAGACCTGGCAGTGCTAGCGGACTGAAGGTTGTGACGCCCTAGCCCACTGCGCCATCCAGGCCGGCGATAAGCTTAATAATGGAATATTAAAAAAGTAAATAAACTAAACTAATAACTAACTAAATAACTAATAACTGACTAAATAACTAAAATGTCAAACTTATGATAAAAACAGGCATTCAAGTGGATAATTATAATAAAGAGAAGTGTTGAGTAAAATACTGACATCGGGTCTGGCTTGGAGTGCAGCTCGAAAACAGTCAGCCGCCTTGTCGAGTTCGGATGAGAGGTTGAAGAGGATGCCGAGGCCGCACTGCACATCAGCATCTATTCCTTCAGACGGATTTCGTCGAGCAGCCGACAAATATTTGGCTTTCACTTCGTCGTGAAATGATCTACAAAAGAATAAATAATTAGTCTCGTCAGAACAGTTTTTCAAACAACAAATATGAAACAAGCAAGAGAAATACTGAAAATATTCAAGAAAATAACACTGAATGGTTGAAGCTGGTCTCTAGTGATTAGAATCAATCAAAGTCGAAAACTTGGCACTATTTATCAAGATGAAGAGATCAACAAATTGAAAATACATCACTTCCTATGATAAATCTCAGTTTAAAAAGTGGGATTAATGATGACTTTGGAAAACATCCACTTTGTTTCTATTTCCTTATGCTATTTGGTGATCTATTGTTATAGAGCATATTGAATGGAACTATTTTTGGATTATGATGAGTGGGAATTATAGAGGTGTATTATGACCAGTAATTACTAGAAATTTGAAAGAGAATTTGAAACAAATATATTATATTAAAGGCTTAGAACAAATCAAAATGTTATAATTTTAAAAATAAACATTTGTATGACTTTTTCCTATACGTTTTTATCCCTTATATGGATAATTTTGTAAAATACAAAATTAGTGTTCTATGATATTATATTAAGTTAGACCTAACCTATAGAAATTTATTGTCTGTCTGACGTGTCATTTTATTGTTAAATTGGATAAATAACAACATAAATGACAATTTATCAAATTAATTGATTGTCCAGTACTTACGATAACATTTTAGAAGAAACATTCTGCAACCTGAATTGACTTATTGTTTCTGGACTTTCTTGAACCAAGTCGGTATATTTTGGATTAGCATGAAGCCACTCCTAGAAACAATTAACATTCATCATTACAATAATGAATAAAATTATTATACTATGATAATACTTAATAAATTCTGTAAGCTGCAATTTTCTTTAGTTGAAATCGGAAAAAATTGTTGAAATTATGACAAAATAGAATAAAATGAATAATTGATGCCCGGTTTTTCCAAGCACACTCAAATTTGAGGGACCCTCAAGTTTACTACATTTCCTATACTTATCATAGAAAATGTCAGCTCTTCATCAAAATTTGAGGGTCCCACAACTTTGAGTGTGCTTGGAAAAACCCGGCATCAGTCTGAAAAATTATTAGATAAATCAAACCAATTTAATCGAGTTACAGAACAATTATATAAGACGGAATAGACTGCAATTTGTAACAAGAGAATCTACAATATATTCAGGAAATTCTTTCAAGATTACATCAAATGAGATGAAAAAATTACTTAAAAAATCAAATTGAATAGCTTGATCTTTTAGGACAGTTGAGAAAAATTTATAAATTTGGGAAATAATAAAAAATTACTAACTTTTAAAGCATGACAAGCTTGATTCTGGAAATTCTCATTCGTGTAGCTAGCCGCTAACGTCATGAGTGCAGTGAGGTTCTTTGGATCGAGAGCTAACGACTTTTTCAGAGCAATTATTGCCTGGCAGTCCTGCAAAAAGAACACAATTATTAGTGCATAATACTCATAAGTTGTATCAAATCATAAGTTGCATAATACTCTATTGTTAGAAACACTTGATTTAGGAGGCCATGACCATGATGAAGGAATTCGGTTGCATTATGTATTGTTAGTCTAGTTGAAAATTGGAATCGGAACCGATAAGTTGTTTTTTTTTGTCTTGAGTTTAAAATTGTCTCAAGTTAATAAAATAATCAAGTATTACGATTAGTTTTGTTTGCGTATCAGGTGTTTACCTAATACAATTTATATGAAACCTTTATAAATGTACAGTTTCAAAACTTAATGAAACTAGTATATTTCAAATGAAATGAATTAGATCGTAATCGGAATTCATTAGGAGTGAATGTCTTCCACTTGCAGGTCAGCATCATTGACCTCTACAAGATTCATTATTAATAGGCCCATTGGTAAGTCATCAAGAATGTAAAAAACAACAGAATAGATTTTCGTCTGATTGAAACAATTGATCAAAAAGCATTACCTGTTCAATCTCAGCTTGGGTGACGCCCAGTAGTTCCCAGGCTTTGGAGTTTTGATCATCAGCCTGAACGGCTGCTTCAAAGCACAACACCGCTGAAGGCAAGTCGCCCACCGCTCGCTTCTTCATGCCTTCTTCCATTGCATTCTCTGCATCTTTCATCGGGTTATCCTCAGCAAATTTATAATCCTATCAAATTAAACAAAAAAGAATTACTATTAGAAACATCCAGTGAATTATTCAATTTTTTGGTGTTATCCATTAAAAAAATTTAAATTGGTAAATCATCGTTTTCTCTATTTGAAATTGGAAATTTGTGATGAGAATGAAAGTGAACTTGAACATAACCTGTATTATTTGTAATATTTTGATAGACATTATAGTCCAGTCAATAAAGTATTATAGAGTGCATGAAATATGCCCCAATTTTTTACCTCGGGGATTTGTTTAGACTAGTTGGGAGGTTAACATACTAAAAGTCCCCGGACCTGTGAGGTAAGCATAGGGCGGGAGGGGGGATTATGTTCTATAATTTGAGCCCAAAAGCGACTTCCTACCACAAATAATTTTCAAGATAGACGCATTTTAACACAAAAAATGGTGTTTTTCAGGTATATAGGAATAAGCTCGAAGAACTTAGGTTAATGAAATTCTTCAATTTTGTCCGAATTGAACATATAGTATATGAAATAGAACCGCCTTTTGAAGCTGAAAACAATGAGCTATAGTTTGTTAAGATCCGTACACTTTTACGAAAGTTAGGGATGTCCTTAGATTATTATCCTTGAAGGGATTGATAGCAGATAAACCAGATTTTTAGCAGTAAAATAGGTATTCTGATGAGGAATGATCCAGACACCACCAGACACCACTTTGAATATTGTTATTACATTGTATGTATATTTTAGTATCAAAATATTGACAAAAACCACCTGCAGCTGAATTTGGAGGAATTCCATTCTTGGAAAAGTGATCCTTAAACTTCCAAAAATAGGTCAAATATCAATATTGATATATTATATGGACTCTACTTCTCATGCTCGACAACATTTAGGGTGAGGGGGTAGTGGATTTATTGTTATTTTATGAGTTATATAACATTTAAAAGCAGTTAAGACAATTTTTTGGGATTTTTTTCAAAAAATGAGAGTTTTGATCAAATGTGAAAAAAAATTATCTGGCCGATTCTCGTTTTCTTTCTCTTAATCGACGCAGATTTTAGTCCTCTTTAATTTCTATCCAGATCACTTTTCTCTAGGACCAACCGATTTCGGGTAATATGCGAAAAACTAAAAAATTGTACCTTCTAAACCCCCCTCCCGCCCTATGCTCACCCCCCAAGTCCGGGGACTTTTAGTATGTTAACCTCCCAACTAGTCTGAACAAATCCCCGAGGTCGAAAATTGGGGCATATTTCATGCACTCTATACCCGTGTGGACAGGCTTTATTGACTGGACTATTAGGAAAGAAGAGGTTTTGGACATGTGTCTGTATTTTCACCTGCAAGTATTATTGTGCTATCTTGAATAAATAAGTAGATTATTAAAAAAAAGAACTGGTGTGTCGGTTTATATCCTGAAAATATCGGGAATATTGCACAATATAAACAATATCAATAATACAAGGAAAGTGATACAACATAAAATAGCAAGAACAGCTTTCACTAAGTTGACCTATGTGAGTAATATGTCACTTTAGAAAGTATTTTAGAGCATAAGAATTCAACATTGCTCGTCTTTACTTTATTTATGAGAAATCAGTCTCCGAAGAACGCATAGCCTACATATAATTGAGATAACCTGATATTTCTTGAAGTTTCAATGAGTTCATATTCACAAACATAAGGCGTTAGAGATAATACAGATTAATACTCACTACAAAATTTGAAGAGTAATCCTCGAATTCACTTGACCATACATTTTCAGTTTCATTAGTATTAGCTAGTTCTTCCCATTGATGAGATAGTTTACTCCACAGTTTGGTGGTGAAATCATCCAATTCTTCTGGATCATCTAGAGAGAATTTATTGTGATTAATGAGTATAATAATTTGGAAATTGTCAGTCAATATAAACAATTAAAAGATGAAAGTTCAATTACAACATATAGCTGAAATATTACGCGGCCTTTCATCAATGTAGCGGAGTTTGAAAAAGTATAAATAGTGATAATAATATGCCAACATACACACCTGCTAAGGCTTGTGAACCAGATGCTGATTCACGAAATTCAGTTGACCACTCTTCTGGCTTCTGTGCTTCAACAAATTCATCAGACCATTCTTTGAATTTATTATCAAGAATACCTTTGTCAATAACTTCCCCCGATTCAATGGTAATTTCACCTTCTCCTAATTGATGCATGAACTTCATAAACTGAAAAAACATTATCTCAATTTATTGACAACCAAATTGGAAATAAAAATCACATAAGTAAATAATCTAATTCATCCCCCAACAGAATAGAAAAGTAAATACAACAATGAACAGAAAAGTATGAAACATAAATTTGACTTACAATCAAGGAGCAGGCAAAGCCTACATGATCAGAGCTGGAGCGAGAATACCGATTTCACGATTTAGATTGCTCATTGATTTAGATTAGGTTAGAAATTCCCTTTAGAAAATTAATATCACCTATGTTAAGAATGATATTCTCCCCATCCTGACTCAATAAGTTATGAGATCTTAAAAATATATCTCTTCATTTGAAACCAATAATAGGAAAATGCAATTAATTTTTCAATGAATTCACGTTTATCTATTTATTTACAAATCATACTTGATGGTAATACTTAACGTGACTCACCTTTGAGTATGATAGCTGTGGATCATCAACATTCGAAAGAATTTCGTTGGCAGTGGCTTGTAATTCTCTTTGATCCTTTGATTCATCAGTATACTCAACAGATGATGCAAGATCACTAGTGTTTAGTTGCGTTGTAGCAGATTCATCAAGCCTTCATTAAAATAACAATTCCAACATGAGAAAAATATTACAATTTTTAAAAGTATTAAACGGAAAATATCTAAAATTTATACGTGAATGCAAGTATTGCATAAATCCATGGGAAAACCTATTACTATAGGTTCGTATTAAATAAGAACTCAAAATAATTGAAGTTATATTTTGAATCGAAAGAGCTGAGACAAATGAAACTATAATTTTTCGCGAAATTAATATGTATTATGTAACTGAGAAGAATATATCATTCGAATACTGGATGGATGGATAGATGGATAGTGTTCTCTACTCTACGGCCATGATGTAGATATGGAGCGATCCTCACATATCTTTATTGCTGCTTTACAGTTTTCTTTGAAGCTGGTGAGCAGTTGGAATGATGTATTCAAGACACCAATGTTTAGGCTACTCCAACATCATCATATTCTCTATAAAATTTGTCTTATAGGCTATTCAATTATGAAGATGATGTCACCACTTGGATTTCATTGGATCATAAACAACATAGTTGACGTAAAACACTCATTCTTTCGCTCTTTTTCTTCACTATAATCATGCTAACGATTCTGGGAGAGCTCAAGCTTGAAAATAACAATTGATTTTTCTCTAGCCACAGTTTAGTACAGCTTCATACTAGTAAATTAGATTCATGAAAAACTCAAGTTCAAAAGCATATATTAATAGGCTACTCACTTATTCTCAGCATCTTGCTCTGAGGTTTCCAAATATTCTTGAGCCCAATTTGGCCCAAAACCAAGCTCATACTTCTCAAGATTTGGAGGTAAAGACTCATCTTCATCATCTGTTTTCCAAATGGCATATTGATCACTTTTCTCTTCTGGCATCTGCAATAGAAAATTCAAATCTTATCAAACTTCTCAACATGAAAGTGAAATATTAATATTATTAGTTACTTTGGTGTTGATAGTACTTATTCATTACCGATAAACTGGTAGTTCACAACAATTAAGTTCTATTATACTGAAGCAAAGCGATGTAGATATTGTATACTGATTCATAGCAAACCAAATTGAAACGTTATTAGTTATTGAAGAATCATATTCTTCAAGAACTCAGTCGAAACCCACTAGGCCCCTATTCTTCAAGATCAGTGTCATAGTTTTAGAAATTACACAGGTGTTTGTAAAAATTCATCAATTGTAAATATTGGGATGTTTTCAAGAAAATCACTTAGTCTTTTCTTTGAAAACTCACCATCTAGCACTCTCAACTCTCTAAACTCTCTAGGAGACAATTTAGAAGTTTGCATCACATATTAGTAATGTACATTCTTGCACATCCATGCACATTGTGCATTCCTTCAATTGAGTTTTATCTCTATAGCCCAAAGCCCCAAACTAATTTTAAAAACAAATTTTCTTTACTAAATATACATCATCTAGCTATTTACAGTAAGCCTATTCAATTATAATTATAATGATCTATTTATTTGCATATGACTTTTTGTTGAGGAACTACTCGTAAGGGTAGGTTCCAATTTCCCTGGTTACATTCTGTCACCCATCCGAAAGCTGACCAAAATGTTTGTACTCAACATCACACGCACGCACCTAGAAATCACCCTCATCGAGCAACCAAACACGTATCTAGCCTAGCTTATTCTGTCAAATTAGTTTCAAATTCGACCTATTACGATCATTTGAGACGAGATAAACAAACTTTTTAATTATGTGTGCGAGTAAAAAAAGGTCACCTATGCGATCAGCCACAGTCAATCAGCTGTAACCAATCACTTTGATTTTCAACAACCAAAGACCTGTGATTGGCTACAGCTGTCCAACTGCGGCCGACCGTCGGACCGTTTCGCTTGAAAGAAAACCTTCCTTTACACGCACACACATGCAAAAAGTTTGTTTCCTAAGTGATGGCGAATAAGGTACTGGGACGCGTAGGCTACTTACCATAAAATGTCGACCGGATTCAATGTACTGTTCAGCCCAGCTCCGCACATTTTCTTCGCTGGCTTCGGCATCGGCCCAGCAGCTGGAGTCCTCCTCAATGGCGAGCTGCGACACGGGCGGCGACTGCACAGGGGGCGACTGCGTACTCCGCACCTCCATATCCCTCATCTCCGCCAACAGCGAGTCCATTCTGAACGACTGCGGCGTCGAACCCACTGTTTCCTCCAGAAATTGCTGCACCAGCTAAACAATAAGTTTGGTTATTTATTGACGATTTTCAGTTCATCTATAGATAATTAATCATAGGCTATTAATATCATAGATATCAATCAATAATCTATAAATAAGAAATTCAACCTCTACCAGTACTGTTCACATTACACTCACGTCAAATGATAGGGACTATCATCCAAAAAAAAAGTCGCGATGAGATTACAAGTGATAACAAGATTGTATCGTATTGTATAAAAATTACTCACTTGATCCGGGTCTTGACTACTAAGAATTGGCTCATTTGCCTGGAACGGATGCCTGTAATTCTCATCTTTCAGTCCTCGGTCTTGAACAAAATGAGTCGTTAAACGAACAAGAGAGTTGGATGCGCCACACTCACCCTCCAACAAATCTCTCAAAGCCATCTTCAGTTGATTACCTTTAAGACAATACAATAACATAAAATTATCACCTAGGCTAATTCAGTTTTATTTTTTTTATCTTTATAGACATATAATGAAATGTTAGTACTATATTATTAGTAAGTTATATCTACAAATTTGTATTTGTTATTGTTTAGTCCCTAGAGGGGGTTACAAGCGACAAACCCATTGTGACACTTCAAGCCATAAGGCGAACCTATCTAAAAAGATTCAAAATCATGACGTGACATTCACTTCATTATAAAATCAAAAGTTAAATTACAAAAAACATCAAGATTACCAAATTAGGGGATACGAAGAAAACCTAAGCAGTAATAGCCTGTGTTGCATAACATGACTCCACTACTCTCCAATAATCTTTTTTTTTTTTGAGATTGTAGCCAAGAAACAATTAAACCAGAAAAAGAGTTCCTTGAATTGAAAATTCATATCATTTTAATCAACTGTCTCAATTTATTTTCTTCAACTGTTATTAACTCAGCTGTCAAGTGGCTCAACATACAACAGTGCATAGGCCTACACTAACTCATGTTTTCTCTGCACAACCAAATTTAACATGAATATTCGGCTACAACATAATTTCAATATTGAAGTTACTTTGAATTGTATTTTTTTGAAAATATTGATTAATAATTGAAGAATTCACTTTCATTGTAATTGAAAATTACATTTGATCAATATAGTTCTTTTGAATGATAGGTTTACCTAATTAAATTTGAATGACTTGGAATTATTTTTTCTAAAATAGCTTAGATTTTACTTTTCAACTTCAGAAATCACTATAACCTACCCTAGGCTAGTTCCAAATAGTATGTTTTCTAAACCTATAACAGCAACTCTCAAAGTTAAATAATTAAAAATGAAAGTGTAACATGAATAATTTCAATTTAAGAGCTTGCAAAAAATAAGTCAAGAGCATAAACATTTAAATTGGTAGCAATCAAACAATAGAGCTTCTCAGTTCTCACGCTATTTTAAAGGCACTATTTGCTTTACAAACAATAGCATTGATTGAGTGACAATAATAATAATAATGAGGATGATAAGGGAGAAAAATTACATCAAGTTACCCTAATTTATGGAATAGTTGAAAACAATCTCATCAATGAAACCGTCATTCAATGATCAAAATAACTAAATAATTTTTCTGAAAAAACCAAGGCAAGCATGAAGAAAATAATAAGAAATGTATTAAAACAACTAGCGTAATTTGAAACTTGTACTTGATAGGCAACATTAAAGGTTAGTTTCACAAATATAATGCATGGTTTGCCAATAATATTACTTAGTTATTAAAAGAAACCCCAACATATAAAACAGAATAAAATGGATGTGATAAATGAATCTGACCTTTGACGGATATAACAATAAAACTATTCGAGTCACAAAATAAAATTTCAATTAGTTCAAGAAATTCACAAAGCAAAATCTCAAGTTGAACTTCAGCATCTGTGTTCTGTCTTTTTCTAGCAGAAGACAGAACGCGATGACAGAGGCAGTGTGGCATGCGCTCCAAGGAGGTTTCAAATTTTTCAAATACTCCAGTCCAGGGGTCGCATTTCTTAACTAATCCTCCCCCTAAAAAGTGAATCACACCTCTTAATCGACCACCCTTTCTCGACTAATGCTTTCTTGCCCTATCCAACTCAACTTCGAAAACTGTCATCTAACACTATGGCCGGGCGTATGCTGGGAAGCACTCATACACGCGCACGACGAGCCACGATTCAAAATGCAGCACGAATTTTCAACCAGCGTATGCTGGTATTGTTGAGAAACAACTCACAAAGACGTATCCATTCGTGATACAAGCTCACACATTCAAACGTATCCCAAAAAAATTGCCGGTTAGGCCCATTCTACACGGGCGTAGGAAACTCGGCGTTAACGTCGCGTCGGCAACGCGTGCTCAACAGAACACAGTGTGTTAAATGGGCTTGTCTACACGAGCGAAATAATCACACGTTTTCACAGCGTCAGCGGGCGTCAACGCGTTGCCGACGTCGAGGTTGGCATTAGCTGGGCGTTAGCAATGCGTTGAGAACGCGTGATGCTTGTGTGGACAAGCCCATTTAAAGGTACGATTTGGTTGGTGTGGAACGTAACGACCGTCAGCCGCAATGTACGCATACGGCTGCAGCTGAACCATTTTCTTTGGCACGAACCAGTCGCAATGATCTGCCTTCATGATATCCAGATCTACTAGTGAAAAATAAAAATTACTCCATTTTGGTACTATTTGAATCGAAATTTCATTAACTTTGATATTAATATCCCTCATAATTATCATTATTTCCCTCCTGGTCATCTCAATTATAACTTACTACAAAATATTTGAGGTTAGAATCCACTGCGACTGGTCGCCGCAACACTGCTTCAGCTAGGATTTGGTTGGTGCGAAACGTAACGACCGTCGGTCGTTGCGTAAAAAAATGGCGGACTGCTTCTGTGTTAAATCAAAGGACTGATTTCGTTCATGCGTATCACCAACGACCACAACCAACAGCCACATCCAATGACGACCATACTCCTCCACAAGTTACAATTGAGATGACCAGGAGGGAAATATTGATACTTATGAGGGATATTAATATCTAAGTTAATGGAATTCTGATTCAAATAGTACCAAAATGGAGTAATTTTTATTTTTCACTAGTAGATCTGGATATCATGAAGGCAGATCATTGCGACTGGGTCGTGCCAACGAAAATGGTTCAGCCGCAACCGTATGCGTACATTGCGGCTGATGGTCGTTACGTTCCGCACCAACCAAATCGTACCTTTCTGGAGGAGTACAGTTGTCATTGGATGCGGCTGTTGGTCGTGGTCGTTGGTGATACGCATGAACAAAATCGGTCCTATGATTTTACACAGAAGCAGTCCGCCATTTTTTACGCAACGACCAACGGTTGTTAGGTTTTGCACCAACCAAATCCTAGCTTAACACAATGTGTTCTGTTGAGCTTGCGTTGATCAGCTGGGTTTTGTATCACTTTTTCTAGGTTAGGTTCATCAGCCATTTTGTTTTTGTCTTTACGCGTTTGCTACACCTTGTGTAGTTTGCAAAAAATTTTGATGCGTTAACGTCGCGTTTCCTACGCCTGTGTAGAATGGGCCTTATGTTGCCGGTGGAGCTCACTTTTGGGACCCCCACAACTTTTGGCTAATATCGTGTGTCAAAAATCTGTGACATGCCGACAAACGTGGGTGGCTACGAGTGTGAATGAAAGAAACATGCAAGTAAAACAAACTGACGCTTGCACCTCAGCTTAAGCTAGGATTTGGTTGGTGCAAAACGTAACAACCGTCGGTCGTTGCGTAAAAAAATGGCAGACTGCTTCTGTGTTAAATCATAGGACCGATTTTGTTCCTGCGTATCACCAACGACCACGACCAACAGCTGCATCCAATGACGACCGTACTCCTCCAGAAGCAGTGTTCCAACCAGTTGCAGTGGACTCTAACCTCAAATATATTGGGAGACTTGGAGAAGATAGTAAGTTATAATTGAGACGACCAGGAGGGAAATATTTATAATTATGAGGGATATTAATATCAAAGTTATTGGAATTCTGATTCAAATAGTACCAAAATGGAGTAATTTTTATTTTCCACTAGTAGATCTGGATATCATGAAGGCAGATCATTGCGACTGGGTCGTGCCAACAAAAATGGTTCAGCCGCAACCATATGCATACATTGCGGCTGACAGTCGTTACGTTCTGCACCAACCAAATCGTACCTTTATGCGGCGCCATCAGAAAACATAGCAGCACAGATTTCTGAGTGCATCAGCGTGTAAGCGTGCGTCCCAGCATGCGCACAGCATAACCATCTATCAATTCTCAGACCTTAATGTACAAAACAAGATGGCGGCAATATGCGCCTAGCCAAGCATAATAGCAATAGGTTCAAGTTGCTATTCTTTAGAAGAAGTAAGACAGAAATGGCACATTTTTTTTTAATTGTTAAACATTTTGATTTTACAATATAATTAATATTCAATACAAAATTAATAATCATTACAATATGATGAACTTCAAACTAGAATCTGATTTATTATTCCGTGTGAAAAATAGAAATTCAAGACATTCAAATTCCAATCAGTTTTTTCCAACATGTTTGTACTTCACTTGCTGCTCACTTTAACTTTCTTCCGTCTCTGAACCTTTCCCCCAATATTTCCAGTTATTTTTCTCCTTTGGCTTGCAAGTTTGAGACATCTTATTGTCTTCTTCAGACTCCAGTATCCATCCAAAAAATTCAATTTCAACTCCTCAAAACTTGTTTTTAGAGTGTTATTTAAGCATTCAGTTGTTTGTTTTTACCATTGCTTTACATATCTTAGATCTAAACTTTGAGAAAAAATAGATTTATTTACTCTCCCTCACCCTCTCAGAAGTGGCCTACCGGTCCAGCGTTATAGGCCTACTGTATTGTAGGCTACAGTCACAAATTACGCACTGTTTGTAACCTAATAATTTGATATTTTGAAGCTAACTGGTACACAAGGCAGATCACTGATTTCATTAATTATAGTCTTTCACTTTTATAAAAAGCACATAGGCTAGTTTGTTGGAATTGAAGGAAATGCATCACTTCTCTTGGCACTCCAATGTTTTTCTCTTAGCACTGCAATTAGTTTGCCATCTATGTCAAGAAAAACACTTTCCTTGATAATAAAACAGTCTTCAAAATTATTAATACGAACTATCAAACTGTCTTTCACTTCAAAATTTTGATGAAAACTTTTCTAACCAATATGTCCATTGAGAGTTTGTTTTTAGGAAACATGAAAATAGAAATATGAACTGAATTACCATACTTGGATATTCACAATCATAAACACAACACAGACAACCCGTTTGCAATAAATTATCAAATACTCAAGAAATTATGCAATATTATTTAACATAAAACAAGACAAATCAAAAGTGTAATCCATTGTCAACTTAGTAAACATTCAGTAAGTTAGGCCTACTTATGAAATGTTCCAAAAATTATTTTTGTAATAAAACATGTGATTTTTTGTCAACATAACCAAAACGCTATGAAATCATGAATTTGGAGTAGGGCAATTACATCCGCCATTTTCCATACAATTGATAGATACATTAAGGTCTGAGAATTGATAGATGGTTATGCGCATGGCCTATTTGTTTGATCTGAATTTGATGAGAATAGTATACTTTATAGTATATACCCTAATTTGATGAGACAAGTATCCTTATCGGATTATGGATCAGAATTTTTCCTAAAATTCAAGGACAAATTCACAATTTTTGAACCAATATTGATCGAGCTGGTGTCAATTTTTTATCTTGCCAGAATTTCTTTTTTGCTTGAGTGTACAAAAATTGTACTCGCTGTCTAAAAATTTCCTACTTATGAAATTTTTATCTTTCTAATCTGGTATGTTCTTGTTTGCTAATTTATTTAAATCCAAATTAACATTTGAATTCTTGTTATAATTTCAACAATTTTTAGTGCCTAATCCTGTCATGTGAACATGGAATAAAATTCCAGGGGGGTCAACCAACTGACCCAACTTTCATGTGAATTTTCAATTTCACCCATTTCTAGATTTTTAAAAAATTGAGTCTAATGGTAGGTTAAGTCAAATGGGAGTTGGGTCAGCTGGTAGACACCCGTTCCAGGGTCAATTAAAAGAAATCACAGAAGAATCTCCAACCCACTTCTGGGTCCACGCTTATAAACATTTTACAATCCACATTAGTCATAATTTGGGGATTTTATGGGCGTTTCTGTCTCATAAATGTTTCCAATAAAAATCAAATTCTACAGTTTCAGCTGATTAAAAAAATGACATGAAATGAATTTATAGTCTGGTTCCTTGTGCAATTCTGTGTGCAAGTTCGTGAACATGGCAAGAGACCCTGATATTCTGTTTCCAGGGTATCTAGGTATACCCAAACCACTTGATTTACATCTGAGTGTCGCGACTGGCCCGAGTAATGGCGGATTCAAAATGGCGGATGTTTTGAGACTGTAGCGCTCTAAGAAAATGCTTGTAGAATGGTAACCAGTGATGATAGAAACTTCAAATTAACGGCAATCGATTCACAATAAATTGCTCTACAATATTGGTTATTACACACTTTGTGATAAAATGTAACCTGAATCCAGAAACAACCCTTTTAAAAAAAATGTTTTACTCAATATCTCTTTACAGTACAAATTTTGTGGATATCATTTCAAAACAACTTTTTTTGATAGAATATCAGTGACAAAGGTATTGGCAATAGTATTTGTGATCGTTTCCCATTGATTAGAAGGTTTTATATACATTGGTTTCCAAGTTATGTATATCAACATAGTTCCTTGTACAACAAGAAATACCATATTTTTACTAAAAATAGCCAAAATTAATCTCTATATCCTAGTATTGAAGTGTTCTACTGAATAATATTTCTTGTGAGATCATATTTAGAGGAAAAACTTACTATACCGCCCTTAATTCAGGTTATTTCACGTAGGAAGGACTCTTCAAGGATAATAAAATAAGGACCGCCGTAACTTTTGTAACAGTTGACGGATCTTGACAAACTTCAGCTCATTGTTTTCAGCTCATAAAGGCGGTCTAAGCTTAGTCAGCTTGTTTTATGGTCTAACAATAAAACAAGTAGGACTCATTTGGTATTGTATTATCATCCTATTTATTAATTTTATTCTAATCCTATTTCTTCATCCTAATTCATTAATTGTGGTTTCTATCTTGACTATTTGCAGCAGCCAACTATTTTCTGACTGCAGAATTCAAGTTTTAAAGCCATAAGTTAATGTCAGAGTTTGAATGCAAGTTCTTTAGCCCATGGGATCATCAGTTATAATAATATTCTCAAATTTATACTTTGTATAGTTGAACAAGCGTAAGCAAGTTCCTTCTTTTGACTCAAGCCTGAAGTTGTTGTCCATCTGTTCGTTTGCTTGTCTGTATGTTCGACAATAACTTTTGAATGCCTTAATTAATCAACTTCAAATTCATAACATATATTCTTCATACTTTTATACAGGTCAAGTTTGTTGGACAATGAAATTGACCAACTCCTTCATCCTTTTTCAGGCGATAAAAGGATAAGCTCTCAGCAACAATATATCTATATATACTCTGGCATCTATTATATTTCAACAAAATAATCACGCCTAGAAAAAATGTCATATGGAATTTGAATGAATCAGCGATAATCCATCTGGTTTCAATAAAACAGCTGATTTATTAGCGACAAATTTGAAAGAACTATCATAAAAATAATGTTCTCAAATGAAAAATACTTTCATGTTGAATTCAAGTCATATGTTGAATATTTGTCTCAAAGTTTAAACATGTGATAGGAGTTTATTTACTTTAAACAGCTGACAAGAGGCGGCCAATTTGAATTATTTTATCACAAGACATTTTTCCAGTATTTTTTTGGTAGAGAAGGGCTTTTATTTGCTCTTGGGCAGCCATCACAGTAAAAAATGTGATGAGAAATCATAATAATAGATTTTTTAAATCATAATTATCCGGTTCAAATTTTGCAAGCAACTGATAGAAGACAAAAATTGAAAATGAAAATACAATAATTATCCAAGAAACAAGAATCTGTTCAGAGCTAAAAAGATTTTCAAAACAAATCTGATTGTTATTATCACACAATGTTTTCAATGTAACAGAAATTGTGGTTGGCAAATACTCAGCTCTCTCTCAGGACAGTCTGTAAGTTGTCTAAATGAGCAAAATGGTTTAGTTCCACTTGCTCTTGACTCAATAATAAGTTCTTGTAGATCGCTTCCCAACTGTCTTTCCTGGTAAAGTTCCTTATCACTAACAGCTCTTCAATCGCCTTTTTTGTTGGAGTCTGCTATAATCTTGTGTAACAGTATTATTTACTGTATCACTCTTGAGGTAGGTTTTAGTTGATAGAACGTACCGCGGCGGGCAGTCGCAACTGTACAACAATGGTTGAGAGCATACATTTTTTTCGTTATGCTTGATGCAGCCGCGACTGGATTTGTTTGAGAAAGACAAATGCTTCAACAATGGAGCATTCAGCTATTGTTGACAACCGCAATCGACAGCAGCTGGCCGCATTCACTTAAAAAAAATATCCTCTTATAGCTATGATCAGCTGATTATACAGAGTTGTTTTAAATAATGGGCGTCTATTTATTAGAACAACTGACAAGAGGCGGCAATTTGAAATATTTTACCATTAGATATTTATCACCAATCTTCATTAAAACAAATTTTTGTTCCATCCAATTCCCATTACATGCTTTGATAGGTCAAACTGATAATAATGTCACCTGTGCTTCACTATTTAGCACGCGAGTTCTTCAGCCCATGGGGCTTACTAGTCACAGAGCAGTGAGCACCTATAATTCGATGACTTGTCTAGAGCAGTTTAATGACAAGTCGAGCAAAAACAGCCACCTATAGTTCTCAATTCAGGGTTTAGGGAATGAAACCAAATTGAATAAACTGTGAATAACTAATATATTCACCCCAATTGTATCAAATTCATTATGATTTTTATTCATATTTGTGACAAATTATTGGAAAGTTGGTGTGGAATCGAATAAAAAGTATTTTTATAATAAATTCTTCTTCATCATCATTCGTATTGGTTACAGTGACTTGATAAAAAGATTATCAAGCCACTGTAGTATTGGTTGCCGCCGCCATCTTGTAACTGTAGTTGTACGTTCGTTTGTGTTCGTGTTGTTCTGTTTCTGTTTATTCTGTCCAGACTCCGGAGAACGAAGTGCAGTGTTTATTTGTGAGATTATTATGTTTTGTGTGATGGGTTTCGGTTCAAGTGGTAAGTTAATCATTGTTTCATCATTTACTTTTATCAAGTTTCAGGAAGTCGTTGTATCATCGGTAAAATATTAGTTATGCATATGGGGAAAGTGTTATAAAAGGATTTCGGCAAAACAATAGGAAATGGGCGCCAAACGCTTTCTTTTCATTTATGCTTCTTTTATCTGTGGAATAGGATTGAAATTATAGAATTGAATATTGTAGGTTCAAATTTTCAAATTCAACGAGTGTATTTCATATCATCGTAGTTCTAAATCCAATATTACTATTTGTCGATCTATTTCAAGTCCTTGATAGGTCTAGGCAGGTTAGTTACCTTTTGACAGTTAAATTACTGCTAAACTCTATCCACTTACTACACAAGTAATTCAGTGATAAATTATTGCTCTCAAATTATATAATAATTTATCGAATATGTTTGATTTTCATTGCAAAATCTTTACAATTCCCTAACAAGCCAGCCTGCTAACGGGCGTTGTGAGGTTCTGTGAAAATTATATTGAATGTTGACATCATCCATACAGTTCGAATTCATGCACTACTCAGACTTTTTTATGTAAATAACTTTCCAAATAAAACAAAATAAGTTCTACTCATTGTGCATTTATTTGTAAATCTTTTTTTATTTTAGCACGATAGACCTGTGACATAGTTAGGTTATCTTTGCAAGTTGACTTGAGTTTATCGCATGTAGTTTGCAAATATACAAACTACATAATAATTGCAATAGAACATCAAATACTTGAGATGTTTTTGTGCTTTTTCAAGTAACTCAATAACTGAATGTTGACGCGTGAGTACCGTTAATTATTGCATTGAGTTGAATCGTGAAAAAAACGTTTGTAGTTCATTTAAAACATTCCGTCTTGAAATTCTTGGCTGACGGGGCAGCCATTGAGATGTTTTACAGTTGAGAACTGTGTTATAATGGATAATTGATCAAGTTTCTATTTGCCATAATATAAATAATCAGATTTAGAATTGGCATTGTCATTTAACAAACAAAGTTTATTAGGCAATACATACCTAATCAAATGAGTTTTGTCATTTTTCGCCCAGAATTCTGTTTTTACATAATTATTAGCCTAATAATTACTCAGAAATATTTTCAAAGTTGGTAGACATGAATCAACTATCCATTGAGTTAGTTAAAACCCCTTAGTATTTAGCCACTCAGTAACAGTTGGGTTGAAAGTTGACACCGATAATTGTCTGACTGAGTAACTGAGTAACTCTGGTAACTTAGTTAACTTGTTACATTTACAAGTCTTACTCAATTTATTATTGGGTATCGTATCATCTATGCTATTAAAATTATGTAGCCTGCATTCTAATTTGTCGAGAGATCTTGAATTTTCTTGAAAAAAGATTAAAATTTAAAAAATGAAGACACACCAAATCCATTTTCCATGTAAGTGTAATAAGTACAGAAATTATCAACTTGTGAATTGTGTATCCCAACACAACGTACTATCCAAATAGCCTATAATCCCAAGAGCCTAACAGGGTTCAAATATAAGTAATCTATATCAATTACAGGTTGTAGTGTAACTTAAATATTGTTTTATCAGTTTTATAAGTAGGCTAACAATGATGAAATAAGTACAAAGTTGCTATCATGTCTAATCCAGCAGAATATAACTTCAGTATACAAAGTTTATCAATTATTGTTACTAATTTATATCTTATCACCAATTAATTAAGTTTTTCTCAACTTTCAGATTTTACTGATTGATGATTCAGCTGTTGGACTAGGTGCCTTTCAATATGTTCTACGCACAATTTGTGCTCGCCAAGAAGGGCCCTTTGGCTCGAATTTGGCTAGCGGCTCATTGGGACAAGAAACTTACAAAAGCCCATGTCTTTGAAACCAACATTGAAAAATCGGTGGAAGGTATACTACAACCAAAGGTAAGAACTTCATTTTTTTATATGAATTGAAAGTGATTTTTATTAGCCTAATCTCATCGATTGCCATGGTTTTTTGACAAAAGTTTTAATCAGGTAAACATTTTTATCTTTAATATTTGAATATAACATATCAATTTATTCAACACAGCATATTATACAAATACAATAAACATTTGAACATCGTCATAATAATTAAATTAGAACAGAAATTATTAAAGTTAAATCAAGATAATTAATAAAAATAGTTTGGTAATTCAGTCTTCTTTATTTCTATAAAAATGTGTTTTTTCAATTGCAATGATCTCTCATAATCATCCCGGCTCTCATCACCCACATATAGCCTGGAGATAAATATTTTATTTGAACAATAATGTATAATTTAATGTTCTTGGTTCTCTAATTGAATTATTTTCTGTTTTAAAGGTTAAAATGGCCCTCAGAACATCCGGACATTTGCTACTTGGAGTTGTAAGAATTTATTCGAGGAAAGCAAAGTATTTGCTGGCAGATTGTAATGAAGCCTTTGTCAAGATCAAGATGGCTTTTCGGCCGGGAATGGTCGATCTGCCAGAAGAGCACAGGGAAGCCGCAGTCAACGCCATCACTCTTCCCGAAGTCTTCCATGACTTCGATTCGGCAATGCCTGAACTTAAGTACGTTTATTTTTATTGTGTAATTAGGTACAAAGACCGTTGTCATTGGTTTTCCTGAAACATCTTGAAGTAGTTTGAATATTTTAATCTACAATAATTGTCAGTTGTCTCTGAATAAAGCTTCAAAAAACTCTTGCAACAAATTTGAAAGATTTTCTTTCACTTTTTATCAATTAGGCTACTTCTTCTTGTCTAGAATGTTGGAGAGGCTTTACCACGTGTCATAGTTGTATATATTAAAATGTTCAATTAATGAAAATCAAAATAAGAAAATGGCTCAACGCCGAAACATGTTATGCAAAATAGAAATATTTTAAAAAAGGTACTTTGATTTTCAACCCCTTGTTTTGGACTGTCTAGTATAAATTGGTAGAGCGGTTTAGGGCATGAGCCTGTTGCACTCACCAACGTGTAATTTGAATAAATGATTGATTGAACATTTCAATAAATACAGTAGCCCTAAAAAATAAGTATTGGAGTAGTATATACTTTAGCATACTATAAACTCACGAATATTTGGAAATGTGAGGTCACGTTGTTATCATTATTACCGGTTGGTAATTATTGAATACTACGTTTAATAATATTGTACTCCGCCAGTCATTTGGAAACTTATAAATATTCTATAGTTTCATCACTAGAGCCTATTAATTGAGTAGTGTTACCTTAATCAAGTATTGGTTGCTCCTAGTCATCGATCAAGCGAATTCTATGACAGTCCAGCACCAGGACAAAACACCAAACAGGTCGAAAAATCCAGGATATGGAATCAGCTGCACCCGTATAATTATCATTGTAATGACTATACCAAAGTAGATCTTGCTAATGTCAACCTTTGTAAGTTAATTTACGATATAAGTAAGAAATTTGTTGATTCGAGATAAGTTATTATATCTCGGTTGATGCTACCCTGTTTGTTATTTTATCCACCCAATTCCCTCATACATTTAGTGAAATATACATTATCTCATACTAAAATTTAGTTTGGTGAAATATCTCAGATTTCTTCCAATAATAATATTAAATTTTCTCGTTTCAGTGCTGTTGACATCGAAGCTCAGTTCAGCTTGAATCAGTCCCGTGCCGAAGAAATAACAATGAGAGAAGAGTATGGAAACATTGCTGCGTTGGTACCCCAGGAAGAAGGCTTCGGTGACATGGGATTCGATACAGATGCACCCGAATTGCTGAGACAAAGCGGCTTTGATCATAATTTGGATCAGGTAAATATTTGCTTTATTGACTATTTTTAGACTATTATGTATATAGACTGAAAATTTAACAATTACAATTATTTAGTCTCGAAAAGATAAGAGAATTCATCGTTGAGCAAAAAAGAAATTTATGAATAAGTTATGTTGTAACTACTATGAGCTCATAAAATAAACTATTCACTCATACTCACTTTACTGTTGACTTGAGTCATCATATCACTCAAGTGATTATCTAATCCATTATAGCTTAACATATATGCTCATATAAACGCAGTGAATGGAGTACTTACATTCAATGTATATTTGTGAAAATACAATTCCTGCACAGTTTCTTACTCTGGAAAAAAATTTGCATTTCTCGCCATTTGTGGTTTCAACTTCTAAACAATCCAATGCATTTCATATTCTTCAATTTGGTGGGTCATAATAATCCAATTACCCTATGTATTTTCAGGATAATTTATTATTCAGCGATGGTGTTGAACATATGGAAAAGGGTAAAGATGAACCACAACCCTCCACTTCAGGGGGTCTCATGTCTCGAGGTGGATTAGATATTGACACTCCCATCAGAGATGATGGGTTCGGAGGAAATTTAGGTCAGGACATCATTGGTGAGTATATTTCTGGTTCTCATAGTACATAAAAAGTTGTTTCTCAACTAGAATTAGATTTACCGTACAGTAGAACGCCGGTTAACCGAATCGCCAAATATCCGAATCGGTCTCGAGCGTAGTAAAAAAATGAAAACCAGCCTTTAGGCGCAGGCGATGCGATGTGTTGTATTTATTTAATTGTACTTACTGTACTGTAGTTTAGTACTGTACCGTATTTGTTTTGCTTTTCATATTATAGTCGTTCACAGATCATTGGAATGACCAAGGACAACCAATTCTTCTGACACCACTCCCTGTTTCTCCCTCCGGTGATGCCGCTTTGTACTTAGGGGTAGCTAGTAAGAGAGTGTGTGTGAGAGAGAAGGAGTGATGTTTTGTTTGGGTGAGGGTGGACAACAGTGGCAACAGGGCTCAGCAATTCCGTGACCTTGGTCATTCCAATGATCTGTGGTCCACTATAGTTTATTATCACTACACTGTATTTTTCAAGTGTAATAAAGTTTATTCCAAGTTTGACACATTGTTTTTCTACAATACAATTCAATGTCCAATTATCCGAATTGATCCCGGTCCTGTTTAGTTAGGAAAATCGGCGTTCTACTGTAATATGAAATGTTTATCACTTGCATTAATCGCCATCTCACTAATTTTGTGCTCACAATTTTCAACCCTCGATTTAAAATTCTCCTTAGAATTGGGGGATCGATAATATTTCAAGTTTTTTACAATTCACTTAGAAATCTTATTCATAACTACTCGTATTTTATGCCGTATTTATATGCCCTCATTTGGAAAACTTTAATTTCTCTTATTTATCTAGAAATATAATCTAATCAACTTTTACTCTTTCAATCTACTCTTGACGGTATTGTACTATTTCGAATTTCAATCATATTTATTTAAATCAGAAAATTAATCAAGAAGTTTGATGATAACTATCAACAGGGCGATTGTAGATTGGTTTCAAATATATTCGAGTAGGCTACTTGAAATAAGTTTAATTTATTCTATCATGTTGTAGATTGAACATTTTAGATTTTAGTAGATTCTTGCACAGTTTTTTGAACAGTTTCATTCAATGGATCTCGCCTGCTATTTAGTAGATTGGTCAATATTTGCAGTTGCAAATTAACCAGTTGTTTTAATTATTATTATTAGTTGCAGAAGTCTTTTATCTATTTATATATAGCAATAAATGGAGATTTGAATTAATTATTTTAATTATCCAGCAGTTGGAGTGCTGCAATATCTAATAATTCTTCCATCTTTGATACCTGGCCAGATAGGCTAACATCATAATTGAATGAAGCTGTTCAGAGAGCTGCCTGGTAGGCAAATGGTTAAGCCCCTCGGCCGGTAACCGAAGGGTACCTGGTTCGATTCCTGGTCCAAGCACAGTTTTTTGACAAGTTTCATTCAATGGATCTCGCCTGCTATTCAGTACATTGGTCAATATTTGCTGTAAGGCAAAGTCCTTTGTCTTTTCATATAGCAATAAATGTGGATCCGAATCAATTATTATTCCTTTAGATTTTATTGATAACCCATGAAAACATCACAAATAGTCAACTGAAGTGGTGTATGAAAAAAATAGTCAACTGCAGTAAACAATATGAAGTGGTGTTTGAAAAAATTGTATTCCTACTACATATGGGTAGACCTATAATGTATGAATATTCCCAACTAGAAAAGAATTTCCAATAGTTGTCATATTAAAATAGTATCGAGAAGAGTATTTGTTGTTGAGCGGTATAATTTTTATGGCTCATTATTCAAAAGATTAACATGATGTTTGCAGCTGGTGGCCTATTCGAAGGAGGACTATTCGACGATGCGCCGATGGGCGAGGTGCCCCCTGTGGAGTCGAGCTCAGTGGTGGGGGGCCCTGATCAGGTGCTGGATGGAATGCCGCCCCCTGCTGAGAGTGACGATGATGATGACCACTTTGGTGGTCCACCCAGTATTGGAGGTCACAGGTCAGCTATTGAAACTGTCACAAATTTTTGGAAAGTACTATTGCGATTATGAGATACCACTTGCACTTGACAAATTGTTGTTTGAACCGTGCTCTGATTGTTATTTTGAATGAAAAATAAAAGATTAATATTCAACTAGCAGTATGAGTGAAAGATCGACTTTCTTCAGAAGGAAAATAATCCGGTTTATAGACTGAATTCACTGTACCTAATTTACAATAACTTGAGACAACGTAAAACCCCATCCAGGGTGACTACTTTTGCGATGAGAAACCATAGCAAAGATACGACACAGTCCCGACAGAAAAATTGCGAACACATACACTCTGCCAATGCTGTGATGTGTCTGCTATACGACATACAGAGTCAGATAGCCTTTCATGGTGCCGGCAACCGGCTTAGTTTTGTTTTGTTGTATTCGCCTGGCCGGGCAATATGTGTTAATAATTGTTGTGTTTAATGTATAAATATTTGGAGAAAGGAAGCAGTTTATTAATTGATTAACTAATAGTGATCAATACTACACCAAGCAGAATAAGGAGTCGCCAAAGCCAAAGTATCATCAGGTATTTCCCTACCCTGGGGGTATATTATATTCCTCTCTTTCCATCATTCCATCCTATCTATTTATTTAAATACTGATGTTTGATAATTGGTTATGATTTGGCTTGGCTAAGGTGGCCACCCCATATTCACACGAACACATCATAAGCATTAAGTTAGTTTACTTTGTCTCGAGTTATTTTAAATAGCTTTCAAGCTTCTAGGGTCAATGTGGAAGTGTTAAAACCAACCAGGAACTCATTTCTCAATTTGTCAGTCAACTTTAATATTCAAAGTATTCATGTATTGTTAAAACTTGGTTGCTCAGACACCATATCATATTTGATCCGAATTAATTTGGTCCATTTGATTTACAATGCCATTTACTGATGAAAAATATGTATCTTATTGAAATATCATAAATGATTTTTTTTAAATGTTATAATATTATTTTTCATATGATTTATTACAAATTACAATAGAATTTAGAATATTGTACACAATCAGTGATGAAGTAAACATAACCTCTAGTATATTTTTAAATGCAAAAAGTTTGATATTTGCAAAAGATGAAAAGTTTTTAATATTTTGATACTAGTGGATCAGTTTGGTACCACATTAGTTAGATCCAAAAATTTGATTCGGTGACTGAGCAACTTTCGGTGACTGAGTTAATCTTTCAACCCAACTATTCATTTCAAATATATTTATCTTTTGGCAAGTTGTCATGATGTGTGATGATGGTAAGAGAATGTCTAATAAATTTTAATTCCCATTGTAACTAGTTTGTGAACATGTCCATTTGTACTTGCAGCTCGGATGGAGTATCACGAGCAGCATCTCCCGTTCCCGACATCGACCTGGGAGACAAGGAACAGCCGGGGCACATTGAAGCGGCCGGAGCGCAGGGTGGTCCACTACCGACGGGCGTAGACGGGGCGGAGGCGGCCTACGAGGCGCCCATCGACGAGGCCAAGGACGAAAACCAGCATCCCGACCAGACCACCCTCCTGCACAACGAGGAGGAGAGCTTTGCGCTGGCTCCCGTCGATGCCTCTGCTTTCAAAGGTCTGTAACACTATTCATCGTATTTTATATTTTATGGATGTTGAATTTAATTTGATTTAACGGGCAACACATAACTTGCATTTAAGAACAAAAACTAATAATACAGTCTTGTCGAGCAAAGAAGACATTCCTTCAAGATAGCCACTCAAAGCGAAATTGTGACAGCGCATGCGTAGATCTGAAAATTTTAGTGTAAAATCACTTTTGTCAGCCGACTACTGGTCAGATGTGATGGGAGACAGATGGTAAAAGTGGGACTACTCATTTCGACTGCTGGAAGCATTGAACCGCTTCCATATTGAAGGAATGTCTTCTTTGCTTGACAAGGCTATATCAATAGGTTTTGTTAAATACAAGTTAAGTGTTGCCCGTCGAAACAATATCAAGCGTTGTTGTATAAACAGGGTCAATATTGTAATACTCCATTTGGTCGTTACTGAAATACATAGATCAGACTTATTTGAAAAAAAACAGTTTAGAGAGGATTACTCTAACAATTACTCGGCATGTATTCATTTATAATTTCAATTTCACAGCACTGGCGGCTCCTGCCCTTGAAATAGGTGAAGTGCTCATATCTTTTACTGTACAGCACTTCACCTGTTTCGTGGGTACGAGCCGCCAGTGTTTCACAGTAGACTATCTAATTGTCCATTATAGAAACTGTCCCATCATGAAGAAACAATCCTGTAATCGACTAGTGATGATGATAATAACTTAATTCTCAGTATAATTTGTACTGCATATTGTTTATTAATAATGTCCAATGTATCAAATATTTTCCTGTTTGGAAAAACAATAAAGATATCCTATTGAACGACAGGGAGGTGTAATTGGATAACATATAAATCAATCTGTTGAGTGTTCTTAAAGAGTCTAATTGGATAAATGTTTGTTGTTGTTGACAGGATTCACAAAAACCAAGCGCAAGCGAAAACTGATTGTGGACGAAGTGAAGAATATATCAGGTGAGGAGATGAAGGCGCAGCTGAGCGACACCACCGACATAGTGACCACGCTGGACCTGGCGCCGCCCACCAAGCGCCTCATGCACTGGAAGGAGACCGGCGGCGTCGAAAAGCTGTTCGCGCTCCCCGGAAGAAACATTCCAGCCAGGGCTCTGTTCAAGGTTAGCTAAATTCCACTCGCATTCATTTTACTTTTATTGCCTCTATTGCACAAGGAGATTATTTCTTTCCAAATCGTTAAGGTACCCTAATTTTACTATTCAGTACTTACCCCGATCTTGCTACTTATTAGAAGTCTGTTTTTTGTTATAGTTGTCTCCTATCAGTTAATTCTAACATTCATGGTATTGGTTCTCTGTTATATATTCATTCCATTTCAAGTACATTTAACTGGCAACGCAATAGAAACTATGAGATTCTCTTTCAAGTAGAAAACGGATCAACAATCAAACCAGAATTGAATAGAAACGAGGTGAAAATACGACCTCACATGAAAAGTTTAAAGTTGGGTTATTTCCAACACATGATTAATTCACACTATATAATAATAAAAAGTAACTGTCTTATAATATAAAGTATGTTTTATTACTTTCAATAAAACATTAAATATATCATAACTTTCACTAAAAACGCCAATGAAAGGTAAGACACTTGAAAGTTTTTAATATGAAAATGTTGATATACACTCTGTTAATTAATCATAAATATTTTAAAAATGAATATAATCATGAAAATATCTATTAGATGTGTTTAAACGGTAGATTTTTGATAAGCATTAATGATTATACATAATCATTTTGCAATTATTAAAGCAAAATACATTATAAAAAACTTTTTATTACCCCCGTTTCACAAGCCACTATTTTTGAATGTACGTTTTTTTTCTTTCACAAAGAACGGGGAAGGTGTGTGGAACGGGGCTTATCAAATTATATATTCGCCAGATATGACTAAAGCCTAAGTTTCATGGTTCAATCCCAATTATTAACAATGCTCTCGCCAATTTTCCAAGGTAGCCAAGATAATGTTTCGCCCATCCGATGATTCAAAAGTTCGATCCTAACTAATTGAATAAATAGATGGTATTTCCGACTACACATTAGTACATAATGATTATCTATTTCTAGATGTTCCTATTACTTTTTGCCATTGAATAAAAATGGACCGAGTCTCAATTTTATATGATTTGTTTTGTTTTAGAACTACCAGAGGCACCTGACGAGCCGCGCGGTGCCGAATGACGACCAGGGCCTGTGGGCGGGCGCGGACGGCGACAAGGACCAGCTCAACCTCGAGCCACATGAGCAGCAGGACCAGGCGGCCGCCGCCCCCGAGCCAACCCAGCCGCCGTCCCGCCGCGGCCGCAAACGCAAGGAAATGGAACCCGACGAACCGGTAACAATCATCAAAATATGCACCTATCCTTTAGATTTAGTCTTGTATGGATGTCGATTTGGAATCCTGTAAGGCAAACTCACCTACAACTGATATCTTTTTTGTTTCTATAAAAAATTATCAAACAACTACACAAAAATCCAATTAAATTTTACCAACGTAGAATGACGTGACTGCGATGACTTCTGGATCATTCTAATTGGCTCTTGCTGAAACCATCAGGCATCAACCGTTGACATTGACCGTTGACATGACATCTGATCATTTTACAGTGGTTGAATTTAATTCGATTTGTGTGCAACTGGTTGTGCAACTTTTATTCGTTGAGTTTTGCATTCATCCGAGAAATAGAATCAACGCCTTCCATTTTTTAATCACTCGATTTATTTTTTATCAAGGTCCACTTATGAGCCAAGTTTTTGAGCCTTGATATCAATAATTATCAATTACTCGTGATAGCCCGGCTCTATAAATCAAAAAAGTATTAATTTTTACTTGATGTTTTCATAATTAAACCGATGAAGTCTCTTCTCTCATTTTTACGTTAACATTAGATTTACTATTATCTGTTGTTTTTTATTTTTTTCAATTGACCTCTCACATTTTCCTTTTACGTCTAACAGTGTAGGAGTTGACCTTTTAATACTTTAATGTGTTTGTTCCAGCTTCGTCAATTTATTGTGAAGTTGAACACTGTCTTTTGTGTTGTGAAGTTCCAATATGTTCCAGTTATGGGAACAACTAAATGAAATGTTATTGCTCATTAAAGGTTTTTATGTTGAAATTATATTATCGTTTCAATCGCAAGTAGCCTATATTGTTTTTAAAATATACCGCTTTTCATCAATCATCATTCTGTTGTCTTGATTAACATTTTTTCTATCAACATTGATTCAGTCCTTCCTTTGATAAAGTTTTGATTTCAGATTATTTAAAAATTTCGGACCGCTATTTCAGTACAGTTTTCTATAAATTTCAAGTTTAATTTTAATTCTTAGTAGTAATTATTGTTCCAAATAAAATTTCAATAAACGATATAGTTTATTCTGAGTGCTGTCTTAGTTTACTAGTAATGTAAAGCTCAATGGTAGATGAAGTAGTATTCACTGTACTGTTGCTAGTAACCAAGTCCATTTTAAATATGTACCTTCTTCATATTCCAGATTGCTATTCCTCATCATCTATTCAAATTTATAACTCATCAAATACTTGTAAATAGAAATAATTCTCTATTGCTATCTATTAGCGTGTATTTTGAAAACAATTTTATTTCTATTTAAGCTTATTTTAGCTTAAGCTTTTATTTTAATTTATATGTTTTTATATTCTCTATCATAAAATTATCAACAGCTATGCAGAGCAGGCAAATTAGAAATGTTATTTCCTATCCCTCAAAAGTACAAGTGCAAAGTTTTCCCCGGCATCCAGGGAAGTACCAGCAGATAATCATTATATCTATAGCTTACATTGTACATGCTACATAATAGGGTTATCGTAACGACTGGTCATTAGCTATTATATTTGAAACATTTTGAACAGTTTTCTGAATTCCTCTCCTCTTAATAACTATTCAGGATTAAATAAACTAGGATCTGTCTCATTGGAAGAGTCCAATAAACGCTCTTCATTGACAATATTAGTGGGATCGACTTTCGTCCATTTTAACATGCAATCGATTACCGTGAGTTTGATGAATTTCAGGTTGTTGAGCCTCCGCCACCGGTTACACCAGGCATTGCCGCCCCCGCCACCCCTGCGCCCGAGACACCAGCGCCGCCCCAGACGCCCGCCCCTCACCTGCCACCAGACACCCCTGCCCCGGTGCCTCCCGAGGAAAACCAGTTCATGGAGAACATGGGCTACGATCAGGTACGTCGTTCTTATCAATAGGATGTTTCTTTTTTTCAAGGGTGATGCCAAAATCTGCTGAGGTAATGAGAGGGGTGATGATGAGAAATAACATTTTTCAGACTGACGGGATCGACAGCTAACGCCTCCTCCAAAAGACGGGAGGTCTTTTCAGATTTTCTCAAGCAATAAGTTTCATATCCACTCCAGGTGAATAATCATCAACCAGGAAAGTGATGTGTTTAGCACGTTGATCATCTCAACCATAAGCTAGCTTCCGTAGCCGAGAGACGGCGCAAAACACCTATGAATAACATCCAGTTAATCAGTTAGAGTGTAATTCAACAATTATCATTCCCCCAGAGACGAAAAGCAACTGACTATCTTTACTAACGTCAAGCCAATCTCCCAAAGGAGGGAGTTTTATAAGTGGTATTTAAGACAATAACCCCAGGCGCACACCAACACGATTCTGTTGGAAGGTTTTTTGCTGTGCGAATTCAATTCTGAGAATTTGCCGGACGAAAATTTAAAACCATTGCTGTGTATGAGCTAGCGCAGACCATTGCTTTGCGAAATATTCGGTTTGCGAATATTCGCAGCAAATGCCGCATGCAGCATTTGTCGCGCCTTTCGCATGCGAATATTGTGGCTCGTTCAGGAACTAACTCTAATTTTCGTCTGCAAGTAAACAGACATAACCAAAAAGGAAGAAAGTCAACTCTCGGCACTTTGGAAATGAACACTGAGCAATTGTTAGCGATTATTTTCACATACCAAATATGATGATTTGTTATTATACCAATATGTATGATTTAAATCACAAAGATTACAAGAATATTAGAGAAAAATACAAGATTTGGTGTGATATTGTAAAAGCTGTCCATGTTCCAGGTAAGTTTCAGTTTACTTTAAGGGCCATTCTACACGGGCGTAGGAAACGGCGTTAACGTCGCGTCGGCAACGCGTGCTCGACAGAACACATTGTGTTAAATGGGCTTGTCTACACGGGCGTGATGAACGCGCGCCCATTTAACACAATGGTTTCTGTTGAGCACGCGTTTTCGACGCGACGTTAACGCCGCGTTTCCTATGCCCGTGTAGAATGGACCTAATAGGCTAATTGAGCTATTGAGCAGTTATTAGGCACCTTCCTAGTAGGTTATATCATAACTCAGTATATTATTATTGTATTACAGCATCATTATTATAGTTAATTTCAGTATCTCTTCTACCCTACTATCGAAACATTAGGTTGGTTAGGTTAAATACTCAAATATTCCCGTGCTCTAAGTTACGATTATTTCGCTTCGGTGTGCGTGCCCCAGCGTTACGAATATTTCGCACCGAAACCTTCGTCTTGAAATCGGAGTCCAAATTCTTGGAACCACCGCAACGAGTTCGTGACGCATTGGTCTGCGCAAGGCTCAATTATGTATAAGCTTATTTTTCTTTCAATAATATAATTGATACTCTGTCTAGAATATTATGAAAATACTCTTTCAACTAAACTGATCTTCATTCTTTGTTATTACAGTATTAATTTTTATTTTACTGAGTTGGAATAATTCAATTATCATCAATAATCATACAATTAAATTTTCATCAATTATTCAAATTCAAATTTATTATTGGTTTTTGTCATCTGAAACTCCTTATTCATGACAGTTAACTCTTATTATTTGATTCAACTAACGTGATACGTGATTATTACAACTATGTAATGTATTGGATTGTAATGTATTATTTTTGCTTGAATTCCAGACGCTTGCTGCGCAAAATGAAGAATTTGGTATGTTAGCTGCCAAAGAACAAGACCAAAAAGATCCATTTGACCAAGCTACTACCAAACCTGATCAACAGGTAGGCTTTATTGATTGATTGGTTCATTATTGATTCAATAGACTTCCCACTTTCCTTTAAATAAATTGATAACGCATTCATTTTAATACATGATATTTGTTTTCCCCTTTTTAATTTTCATCGCGTTTCGTTTTCAATCATATTGCTGTATTTAGTTCTATTTTTATTAATTAACTTCATTATTCTCCCACCACACGATAAAAATATATTCTGTTGAAATGTGATGTAAGGTTATCTCAACAGAAACATCTATGCGTTTGTGAAAGATGCCATGCAAATTTCGGTTAAAACTTCCAAGCAAACTTGAAAACCATAGTAATGGTTTTATATATTTTAAAAATATTTTGTTAACTATTTTTTGGCTTTAAAATTTTAAGTGAGAATTGATAATTTCAAATCATTTTAGATATTTTCGATGCTGTTTCGAATCATTTACCAACCTTTCAAATTTTAAATTTATAAATCATGGTTTTTTTATTCTTGTGAGTGGAAATTTGTGAGTATAGTGAAAGTGGACATTGTGGGTAGACATATAACCTACACCTTAAACCTTAATCATCATCATTCATCATCACTGATTCATCCTTTGCTTAAAATACTTGGAAACCAAGTCGCAATTGTAAAGAAAGAAAGAATAAAGAATGAAAATAAAATGGTTAATTTGAAAATCTATTACGATTGACTATAGTGTATAAAGCATACTACATTTCAAGAGTACTGAATTGGAAAAAAATATTTCAGTGGTTTGCTTTCTCACCTTTGAGTAGTTGATGAATTTTATTTGAAAATTATTCAAAAGACGAATTTCGTTCCCGTCATTAATTCTCCATTATTCCTTACTTTTCAAACCTTGTTAATAATTAAGAGCATTTGTTTCATAAAATGATATTATCTCATTGTATAGAACTGGACGTTTTTGGACATTAAAAATTGATGTTTGTTAATCAGGCAGTTGAAGGGTTGGAAGGTGCTGAAACGGTGGCAGCAGTGGCGGCGGCGGCCCCTGGCACCCCGGCCCCCCCTCAGACGCCCGTCCCCGCACCCGCGCCGACTATGGATCCGCAGACTCCCGCACCCGCCCAACATCAGTTTATGGAGAACATGGGCTACGATCAGGTACTTGAGGATCTCCTCAACTTAGATTGAAACTATACTCATTTATGGAATTAGACATTATAAATTCAATACATACGGAAGAAAAAACAGGGTCTCGTTCAAAACTTATTGTACAGTATTACAATTAGGTTGAAAAATGTTCTACGTTAGTCTATGTATTGTTGTATTATAAAATAATATCGTAACTTTCACAAAAAAGGTCACCATAATTAAAAACCAATCATTTAAAACTAGGAATGTTGTTGGACAAGCAATGCCTCAAATGTGAAGGGAGAGTTTCCTATCTCATCAATGTACACATTTCGTGTGATTCCTGTTAACAAGAGTTGGGTAAATAAACCCATTAAATTTGAGTGACATCCGAATACTTTGAAAATTCTTGAAATAATCTAATAAGAGTACAGCATTTGTTGTTTACATTAACCTGTTAAATATGTAATAGGTTGTTAGTGAGAAACCTGTCCTAACTTGACTCATTCATGTGAAACATTCCTGGCTGTTGGAAAACATACATCCAACTTGTAAAACTTTGTATAACTCCTCCTTGTTGTATTTCTAGATTCCATTTTCATTCAATCACAGATTTACAATGATACCATGCAAAGTACCATGATTTGCTGTTTCGCATTACTAATGTTCGTTGATTTGTATTGTAACAAAAGTTTCTTCAAATGTAAGTTACTTATTGAAAGCATGCCTGAGAGTAATAATTTGATAAAATTTATTTCGAGTTAAAATATTTCAATCATCAAATTGTTTGAACTTCATATCAATATTGACGTGTTGGATTTGAGGAAGTTTTAATCTAAGAGTCCAATTTGTACTTTTTCAACATTTTCTACTTCCAATAAATATAATATTATCTATTGTCATCTATTACAATCGAATTTATCACTTGATCACCCTTAAATCATGATTCAACTTAATGACTCTTCATACTGTCTTGATAAATGTTTAAAACTGATACACTTTCTGACCTCAACTTTTAAATTTTAAGGAGAATCCTTTGATGGCCAATATGGGTTATGATGAGCATCATCCTCCAGCTATGACTCCAGGCGCGATCTCTGAGAAAGGCAATGCCACGCCGTGGAATGAAGACTACGAACTACCTGTATCAGTTGGACCGGTAAGATTCACAATATAATTATTATTATTTTTAAATAATTATTATTCTCCACTTGATCAATCCATTCTCTAAGCTAATGCATAATTTCATTTCAAAAATAAATCAGCAATTTCATAAGATTTTATAAATTCGTCAACGTTATCCACCATATTTGATGATAGTGTAATAGTATATTGTTAATAAGTAACATACTTTTATAAGTAGTAATAAATAATAATAAGAGTTTTTCTAATAATAAATGCATACCCTTTCTAATGAAATAAAAGAAACATATCAAACAATATATTTTTAGCCCAACCATATTATTATTTCTTTTTCATCCCCACTGTTACTTATAAAACTGTTACTCCAATTATTTACTCTACATTTATTAGACTCATTTAGCTATAAATATGACTATTTACTCTATAGAATAGAAATTTCAGGTTCTTTAACTAAATTCTGTTGTTAGCCTATAATACTTGTATTAGTGAAACGTTGGATAATATAATTGAGGCGCTCAGAGTCAATGGGGTGTAAGTGGCATTTATTGAAAAAACTAGTTAATTAGCTAAACGGGTAGATGAAACACATATTTAACTGGAGGTAAAGAGATTTAAGTGAAAAACTTATAGTCCAGTACGCAGGGATTTTTGTAAGGCTAATTTCTGCAAAACGTGGTGTATGCGATTTTATTGTTTTAATTGCTTCATTAGGGTCCCAATAATGTGTATTCGAAAAGTGCACACAAACTTTCCCCCGCACAACTTTTGACAGCCAGAAAACCATGCACTTTTTTAGTTTTTCGCATATAACTAAAAAAAACGGACCAAATTTTTATAGGTACAATCTCATAGTAAATTGTAGAGGACAAAATTCTGCGTCGATTGAAAAAAAGAAACCAAAAACGGGCGAATGGATAACGTTTTACATTCATAAAAAAAAACACAATTTTTTCCAAATTTTCCATTAACAATCACTTTTTCAAAAATAAAACAGGCTACAGGTGGTTTTTTCAACATTGTTATGTCATGTTAGACATTTAAAGTTCAAATAGAGCCTATCTTTTATTTCGTAGTCTACTTGGATCACTTACCATCAGAATAAATACTTCACTGTTCTAAATCCAAATTATTTTTGATACAAAGGACATTCAAGGATAATAGAATAAGGACACCCCTAACTTTCGTAAGAGTGAACGGATCCTGATAAACTATAGCTCATTGTTTTTAGCTTGAAAAGACAGTTCTATTTCGTATATCATATGTTGAATTTGGTCAAAATTGAAGAATTCCATCACCTAGAGTACTTTGAGCCCATTCCTATGTACCGAGAAAAAGGCGACTTTTTGTGTTCAAATGCGTCTACCCTGGAAGCCATTGATGGGAAAAAGTCGCATTTGGGCTTAAATTGTAGAAAATTATCTTGTCTATCGTTTGGTATGAAGAAATTATTAGTTTGAACGACTTAGAGTGGTTTTATTTACAGTAACTTGAAATGAAAATAATAATTTTTCTCCCATTAATTTTTCACTATTTTTATTTAAGTAATTTAATTCTAAATTGAGAATGATAATAGTTACGATTGCATACTTGAGCTTAAATTGCAGAGAATTTAATTCTCTACAATTTCATTTGACATTAATTACCTCCAACGTCGTAATATATTTGAGAAATTGCATAAAAAGTATGAAGAGAAAAAATGTTGATCATTTTTTAAATCAAACGTACCTCCCCAAACATTAAACCATAACGTACACCATAATATTTTTCATGAGTTTAACAATTGCAAATGAGATATTTACATTGGAAGTTATGATCTACAATTTGAGCCCAAATGTGACAATGGCTTCCAAGGTAGACGTATTTGAACACAAAAAGTCGCCTTTTTCTCGGTATATAGGAATGGGCTCAAAGTACTCTAGATGATGGAATTCTTCAATTTTGACCAAATTCAACTCATGATATACTAAATAGAACTGTCTTTTCAAGCTGAAAACAATGATATATAGTTTATCAGGTTCCGTTCACTCTTACAAAAGTTAGGGGTGTCCTTATTCTATTATCCTTGAATGTCCTTTGTATCAAAAATAATTTGGATTCGGAGCAGTGGAGTATTTATTCTGATGGTAAGTGATCTAAGTAGACTACGAAATACAAGATAGGCTCTATTTGAACTTTAAATGTCTAACATAACATAATGTGTACCTGTACCTATGAAAATGTGGACTGTTTTTTAGCTATATGGGAAAAACTAAAAAAGTGCATGGTTTTCTGGCTGTAAAAAGTTGTGCGCGGGGAAATTTTGTGTGCACTTTTCGAATACACATTATTGGGGCCCTAATGAAGCAATTAAAACAATAAAATCGCATACACCACGTTTTGCAGAAATTAGCCTTACAAAATTCCCTGCGTACTGGACTATTAATATACGTACACTGAGTTCTGGTGAAGAGAAAAAATGACACTTTCAAAAATCGCCAGACAGCTGCGTGGAAAAAGGATGTAAGCGCACTTACATCTGTTTCAAACTGGCGTTATTATAAGTCAATAAAAGCTTTATGGATTTTTCATCGTTTTCTCATCAAAGTGAATAGATTTTGTTAATAAAAACTCAGTTGGAAATATATTTTGATAGTATTTCGATGATTAATGAGTATGAGTAGTTCGAGTATGTCATGATTTGAATGAAAAGTAATCATTTTTAGCTTATTTTGCTGTTAATCAGGGTGCCAATGAATGCGAATGAATGGGTGCCTTTTTTAGGTTGTATATTGTCGATTTTTTTCTTGATTGTACTAGATTTTGACTTCGAAACCCAGTGATGCCATTTTTTAAAGTTGAGCAATTTTTGTAAATCAATTGTAAATGTAAATCATTTCGGTCCCTTTTCCAGTCTGCTGTGATTCCCGTCAAAATAAAGATGCATAAATGACAAAGTAGTCATTATCATACTTTTCCCTACCTTTGAAAGAATAGCTGTCGTTGTAATGATAGTCATGCTGTTGTTCATAGTCATGATGGTCATAATCACCTCCCGTCTCTGGAGGAATAGTAATTATTGCATAAGACTCTAACTGATCAACTGTATGTTATTCAGAGATGTTCTGCGACGTGAATTGGATACGGAAACTGGTTTATGGTTGAGAGGATCAACGTGCTAACCACATGATACCTCTATCCTCGTTGATGATTAGGTCTATATATCTTTAGGTTTGTATGGCGAGCAAATTAAAAACGTCATTCCTACAAATAGGAAGATGGGAACATCCACTGGATTTTTATTTCCGACCATCCACCATCAGGTTTTTTTGTGATGGTCATATACACATCAACCATAGACTTTTGCGTGAGTCATGATAGGGTGATGATGAGAAATGACAACTTTTTAGGCTGCGGGATAGATACCTCAACGTCTCATAGATACCTCAACCAGGTAACTTTGTATTGTTGGACCAGCAATGCAAGGCTAGTAAATCTTACCAGGTGGGATATTTGCCTGGAAATTATGGTTCACAAATCTGACGTCACTATTTTTCTACAGTGTCGCATTCTAGCGCCCAAAATGAAAAGCACAGCTGATGAAAATGTAAACATAACCTATTTTCGTTAGTGTTGAAGAATAGTATTGTTGTAATTAATTCTGATGAGTTGAGAACATCACAATTAACAAGGAAACAATATTTTTAAGTTGTCCTATTTGTTTTGTTGTGAAATATGATAATTTTCATTTTTATAATCGTATTCGCATAGTTTGAACCCACCAAAGCTTATTTTTTTCTCAACGAGAGCGCCAGCTTCTCGAATCTTTGGCCCCAATTTATGACAACAATAACATTATATTGTTCTAATATCACAACGTTATTCATCATTATTCGACTGTAATAATACTCAATAAATTAATTCATCATTTTTAAATATATTTACAATTGCTGTATTTTCTGTGCGGGCTGGGAGGGCGTTCTGGCGGGGTGAGGGGTGGCTTCGGCTCGGTCGGTGTTGTTTCGGGGGCTGTGAGTTCTTTTGAGAATTTATGGCTTTTGGGCCGGTATTGGCCGGGCTGGAGTCGTTCTCCCGTTTTGCCGGGGTGTCTTCTTTGCTTGGATGGACTCTATAGTTTGGTGAATATGAAACTGGCAACCAGCTGGTAGGCCCCTTCATAGGGCTGTTGCGCCATTGACAACTAACAAACAATTATTTTCATTGATATTGAGCTTTTTACGTGATATTTTTTTATTTTCCAATTCTCTGTGGAACAGCTGGAAAATTGGAATCCTAGATACATGTTGAATCATAAATATAGGTATAAAGCATAATGTAAAAAATAAAACTAGTGACGTCATCCGGCAGGAAAAAAGTGGACTGCTGGGCTCTTATGGACGCTGGCCTACCTGGTAGATTTACTTACCTTGCAGCAATGTATGTATGTATGTCTGGCTCAACAGCCCATGAAGGGCCTAGGCCTACCAGCTGGTTGCCAGTTGCAAATTCACTCTACTATACCAGGAAGACATCCAAGCCAAGAAGACACCCCGGCATGACGGGAAAACAGCCCCAGCCCGGCCAATACCGGACCAAAAGCCATAAATTCTCAATCAGAACTCACAGTCCCCGAACCAACACTGGCCGAGCCGAAGCCGCCCCCTCCACCCCGCCAGAACAATGGAAATATATGATAAAACAGTTTTTAATGAATGTAGTGTATAGAGAAAATCCGGCGAAACTCATTGATGTAATCATTTACGTTTTTTGATAGTTTTGGATTTTACGTTTTTTGATAGTTTTGGATTTTACATTTGCCTTTGAACTTTAAATGCGATTATCTCGAAACTAGGTTAGAGTCACTTACACCCTTTGCTTCTAAGCGACTGAATTGGTGTTCGTGTGTAAAATTATTTTTCAGAGAAATAGTTTGAAATATTTGTAATGTTTATTCAATCGAAATAATCAAGTAATATTTATAGTTGATTTTGATAATTAACTCCATTATTGCTCAATGTGTTACAGCCTGAAGAGCAAGCAACTGATGAAACATTCGAACAGTTCGAAGAGCGTGTTCTTAATAAGCGAGCAGCTCAATTCTACCATCTTGTCAAAACCAAAATGCAAACCATGGATGCACCAAAACTTTATCTTTCGGACCTCACTCATCGTAACAACAGGAAGCAGGTAAACATGAAATTTGATGCTCCAACATTACACTTATTTATTTATATTGAACACACTCATTCTCAATCTATTTTAAACCAAAAATATCGAATAATTCCGTAAACTATATATTTTTTAAAGGGTTGGCTCGTTGTTTTCCACAAGTTCACTCTGTTTTAGCTCAATTTTTCGAGTGCCAATATTCTAGTCCTTTTTTGAACCATTTTGAAAATCCAAAAATTTTCCCATTTGGATTTTCTTGTGAAAATATGTGTTAATAACATATCAACTGTTTTTTTCTAATTGTATTATAAATTGTGAGAGCTACAGTTATGGGCTTTGCCTGTTGTACTCTACCTTGTATCCCATTATCCACATTACCAAATGTTTATTAATATTATTATTATTGATGATATTATAATTAGTATGCATGTTGAAATGGCTGATCTTGATACAGAATTACTGTATGAAGTGTATGTATATGTGAATATACTCTTTTATATGTTGCACACTGCTCAATCTATCTTCACTGTCGGCAAAGTAAGTCCTGAGTACCCGAGTGATAGAAAAGGAATCTAACAAGTATGTTGTATTAATTTTTTTCCAGGTGGCACAGAAATTCTATTCGAGTCTGGTTCTGAAGAAGTTTCAAGTTTTGGAACTCTCTCAAGAGAATTCGTACGACGACATTGAATTACGACGGGGTGAATTATTTGATACGCCGACTCTATGAACTGTGATCGTTGGAATTATTACGAGATTGAGCGTTTTTCAAATCATTCATTGCTCGAATTTAAGACGTCAAGTGAATATTGAAATGGGTATTAGAAATATACTGAAGTGCAAAGAAATTATTATATGAAGACTCAGTCTTGTTTTAACAGGACATAAAACTGTTGAAATGTATGTAAAGTATATTAGAGTGACTCGCAATTTTTGAGATCCAATTATAATATTTGGACAATAATGAGGATTTCATTTTGTAAATAGTATTCAAATGAAAATATTGTAGGCGTTGTATTGTGATGGAGAAAGATTTGGACGCTGCTGACTCCTCTTACGTTACAACGTTCATCCTGATTTTCGAGACGATGAAAGTCATTCATGCATTCTCATTCACTAAAATATCCCATGAAAATCATCTCATATTATTCTTGTCAAATGACCTAACTTAGGTAAATTATTTTGTAAATGTTATTGTAACTCTATTATTATTATTCATTCTATAAGTTTTCACTTGTTTCTTCACTTGATATTTCATCACTAAGTGCTCTTCTAATTAGCTACATTAATCACTAAATTATTCCCTGAGAACCAATTGCTTTATTGTTTGTTCTATTCAAGACTTTGATACTTCTAGTAAACAAAAAAACTTTCATTGTTTGCTTAAAATTTTATTGCATTATTGTGATAATTTATTTAATGACTTCTCATTTATTATTGGAAGCTTGTACAGTATGTAAATTGGAATTGAGATATCAGGTTAGGTTTCCATGAGGTACCAGGAATTGAGGCAATTAGAAAGACATTTCAATTTAAACTTGAGTGGTTGATTCAAATTTTGTAATAATGAACGAGGATATAAATAATTGAGTGAGCTACTTATTGAAACGCTGGAGCTATCCAGGATAATGTATTTTGGCAATAAAATACTCTTTCTTGATAACTCATGATTTTTTTATTGTTCTTAGCAAGTATTTGTTGCTGATATATCGAAATGCAATGAAGTTACCATTCAAATTGATTTCTAAATTTATTCAGCTTTTTTTCATTATAAATTTAAGAACCAAACATCTAATTTCTTTTGTTTATTTTTTTATCGAGAGCTGATAATGATTAATTTTCATCGCCAACATGATTCTAAATTTCCATTTAGAGAGCACTCTTATAACCAAACTCTTATGACTCCCTTATGAGCACTCTTATGACTTGATCACTATCTTGGTGATTCCAAGCTTGTTCTGGTACCTTAACATAAGTGTAGCTCTTGTATTGATGACAATGTTATTTTATCTAAAGTGATAGTGTATGGATGACTTTCGTCTTAAAAAAACTAGGATCTTAGGATGATTCGTAGTTGACATTACTTTAACAGTTGATAATGGTATATTTCTGTTGAATTTGTTAATCTATATTAAGATAAATATTTACTTTGTAATTTCAATTCGTATAGAAATGTTAATGAACTATTGGTATGATCTGATAGGGGCCAACTGGAATATAATTCATAATATATTATGAACATCCTTTGTTGAAATATTCATCAAATCAAAAAAGATCATTTACTAAAAATGACCTTTGTTAACACTGATCGCTTTCAACCATCACATATAAATTCAATGATCACCATCACAAGCTTCTCAGTTGCATTATCGGTACTGAAATGTTGGAAAAATGAAGAAAAAAAATCTTTTCAATTGAAAATACAAATTCAGTTTTCAATGTTAAATCTTCACATTCAAGAGTGTTAAATTACTCACTGTACGCTGAAGATGGGACTCAGCACCCCGAATGCGTTCGGGAGCAACAAGCAACGTGATTAGTGGTGTGAACTTGTTTTATATTCAATTAATTTGATCATCAGGTCAAGAAGGGTGAAGACCTTAGAAGTTTGTTTTCTTTTTATTATTTTACTTTAGATGGGTGAAAGATTGTCTAAAGATATAATATTAGGTGCTGAATATAAAGGATAACTCATTTAAATGTTTTTATATTGCTATAAAAAGCCTTTTACCGGTGTATTTTCAATTTACCTATCTTATCAGGAACTACTCATTCTCTAAATTCGGTATTAGCGCAATACTCTTCTTAAACCAAAATTTTAATTCGTCAAATACGTTGAAAAAAATTAACCAAAGAATAACTAATATTTTGATATTTATTCTATTTTATGATTATTTTTTTCTTTTTCGAACAATAATTCAACAAACCATTTTTCTCAAAGTTATCGTATTTCAAATATTTATTAATTTAAGTAGATAGACCTATCCTAATATTTTCTGAGGATAATTTTGAAAATGGACATTGAAGCATATTGATGAAATTTGTATCCATATTATGTTTAGGCCTATATATTTATTATAGAATTTGAAGCCGTTTTTGGGTTATCCACCGTATATTCTGTCTTAATATCCCAGGTCTTCTGATATTTTTTTACATTTTATTCAATTTGCTCCACCATATACTTTGATCTAGATTTATTTTGAATTTACATATTATATTGATCTACTTCAGTCTTTACAAAGGCTGAAATGGTAAGAATTACTACTTCAAGTATTTTAATAACATTCTGCGTTCTTGTTATCAATCATAAGTTTTTCAGATATTTGAAGAATTAGTGTATAGAAGGATGAAAGGGAAAGGTTGAACAATGACTTGATTGGGTACAATATAAATAATCTGGTTCAGATAAGCTTGGAATCACATCAGGGTTTTCAATAAAGATATAATATTATATTGTATTTGAAACTCGTTCACTCAATTACGAAAATGCTCCTCTCATCAAGCAAAAGTTTTCAAAAGATTGTACTTGATAATCTTGTATAAAAGATTTTTGGAGTTTGGTGTATATTTTAGTAATAATTACCAATACCATCATAATACTCAACAGACACTTGCTCCTACCAATTTCAGCCAGTAGATCATGCCATTGTAACTTTTTTTTATCAAAAATCTTTTTATAAATCATTTTAACTCATGAAGTTTTTTCTCTTACTTTAATTCTAAATCCTTCTATTATGTTTGATTTAGTATTTCGAGATTATTAATATTATCTATAATATTCATATCGGCTAGCGCACAAGTTTTTACTTATGCTATTCGAGCCAAAAATCAATAAGAATCTGACTAATGCTTTGCACCTGCTAATATCTTATTTGATTCACACTAATTTATGTAAAATCAGTATGCTTATCAACTTTTGATGTTATTCAAATTTGTAAATAGAATGCAAATTATGTATCTGTATGTTATTTATAGCAAATAAAGATTTGATTTGAAATACATAATAAATTACACAATTACCCAGTATTGTTACTGGATGTTTATTAGTTGTACAGTACTTCTCATATCCTACTTTCTCTAAATAGTGATATCAAAATTTTTGAAAACTTCTGCTTGAACGTTTATTTAATAATTTTGAATGTCAGTCTGAATAGTTATCTAATAAATTTCATGATATGTTCAATTCAATCTTGGCAAAAGTATATTTTTTATAGTCAAGTAAAAAGTGCTCTGTTAGAAATGTTATTACTAGAATTCGACTCTAATATTTTCACCTTATCCGTAATTTAGGGCTATTGAATTGTGACCAATAAAAACCTAATTCTTCTAAAAGATCAGTGATTAGTTTTCAAAAAGTAGTTCATGAAGCAAAGTTCCTATCGTAGCGAACTTGAATTATTTCATTGAATTTCATCATAGACATTTTTCCTGGAAAATGCTTTGAAACTATAGTCTATTGTACTTTTCATTCATACATTTTTACTCATAAATTTCTTTTGAAAACTCATACACAATTTCTCGCCACTGAAGGATTGAAACCAATACTTCTTCTTATTGAACAAAACTGATTTTATGACTGACATTCAAAATTTAATCAGTTCTAAAATTATTTATGAGAAATTCAGTGAACGAGTTTCTATTATTTTTTGTACTAAAATTCCCAGATGTCTGAAAAACATTTTCTGTGATGATTATGAAAAATTGCTGCCCTAGAATTGTTGCTCCGTTTGAGGAAGTAATTGTATTGAATATAATCGTATCTTCAAATAAAGAAACAGTCATTTATGTACAATTTTTAGTACAAGCAACCATTAAACAAATGAGAATATAACAGACCTATTCCCAAAGCTATTCCAATCTTCACAAACTATCAATCCATTTGATCAAATTTGAAATATTATAAAAACTATTATCAATTATTACATACAGAAAATAATATCACCTATGTTTTTATTTCATCACAAAATAAATATTGTAAAAGTAAAACTATCAAGTTCAAAGATTCAATTTTCCGGCTTATTGAATCACATGAAATTCAACATCAATGTTTAGCATAGCTATTGATTTATTCAGTGCACGGTATTTCTATAGTTAAATATAATATATTATGCTGGAACTAAAATGATGAAGTTCAAGTTTAATTTGAGTATATTATTATATTTTTGTCTGATGATTTATTGCTTTTGTTGCACAATCTAATATTTTCTACTGATTTATTAGACTGAATTGATTGAGATAATGACTCATGTTATTATTATTTAGAGCTAGTTAATATTAATTAGAGTTGATTGTTGAAAAAAGAAAACAATAATGGAATTTGAAATCTCAATGAGAAATGCTATTGTAGCTCTTCTATGATAACTTACTACACTTTTTCACAAATGAAATGCTTCAAAGACAAGTGTACAAATAATTTCCGTACATTAAACTAAAACGTGTTTTTCTAAATAGAGTTTTTTATTTACTCACCTTTGCAGTAATATTATTGATTTATTAGAAGTAGGTGTAGTATTCATTCGTTCCTTCTTGTTCTGAATTTACTATATGGATCTCCAATGATTTCTAGACAAAGGGTCCTAACTTGTAGAGCTTAGAAGCATCTCAGCCTCTACTTGTCAAACTATGTACCAGAATCTACTGTCCCACGAGTCTAGGACCCCATTTGTCCAGCATTCTACATAGATAATCTTTGGAAATACCATTGTTTACGAACCCGGCGAAATAAAAAAACAGAAAAGGATCGAATTTTGTAGCATATTTTTTGGACTAGTTAAAATGTGTGTAACTTATTCTCCAGTCAATTTTTTCACTAATTCAAATCTTCACTGTTTTCTTTTTAGAAAAATGTAGAATGTAGGCCACTATGAAGAAGTTTCAACGTTGAATATTTGATTGAACATTGGATCAAAATTCTCAGTTAATATTATAATAATTATTAAATTTTAACTGTAACTATGGCGATACATTTTTTATTATATGGTAATATATTATTAAAATACAAGATATATTAAATGATACAACAATAATAGTCTTGTGGTTAATACCTACTCTTTTTCATCAGTTATAAGTTGGAGTAAAAGTTAATAGAGCTATAGTTGTCGAGCAAAGAAGACATTCCTTCAAAATGGTAGCTGTTCAATGATAATAGCTACCGTACCAATGAATGGTAGTTGCCAGCAGTCGAAATGAAAATAGTTCCACTCTTACCATCTGTCTTACAACACATCTCACCAGCGATATGTTGGTAGAAGTGATTTTACACTAACATTTTCATATCTGCGCATACGTTTGATAGTATGACAGTTGTACCAATCAATGAAGACCCTTGGCAAGATGGTAAAATGTCTCAAGCTCGGTCAATTTTGGTTAAAAAAATATTGATTTGGTATCAAAGTTGTAGATCAGAATGTTTCCTATGAGACCGAATCAATAACTTTTGAACCAATATTGACCGAGCTGGAGTCATTTTCTCATCTTGCCAGAGGGTCTTCTTTGCTTGGACAGACTATAGTTACACTCTCATTTCAACCAGCCATTTTGAAGGAATGTCTTCTTTGCTCGACAAGACTATAACTTACTATACTATATACACAAAGAAATGTAAAACACTCAGGTTGGCCTGCACGATAAAATAATATTAATCTAACATTTTACACCGTACCGTATATAATATGATTCTCTGTAGGTTACTTAGCAGTGGACTGAGTAAAAGCATCTGTCCGTTTTTCAGTTCGAAGGTCTGTTTGTGGTTCTATTCTTGCTGATACCTACCAAATTTTTTTGTAAGTTATATTCTTTTTCAAAAACTAACTTATATTGAGCTCTTGGATATTTTGTTGTATAGGTGACTTTACTAGATAGTCTCTGCCCAAATTATTTACTTTACTGCGCGCGCGGATTATAGCAGGTGGAATAGGTACCATTTATGCAAATAAATGTGCCAAGAACCTAATTGTTTTATAATTCAACAGGATCATAGCCTAACTGGATACGCGGTAGGCTACGATACCCTTTACCTATCAAATCATCAGTATTTTCAGCTAGGTGCCTTTACAAGTTTTAGTGAAATAAATTATGGATAACAAGTTAAATTACCGCGATTGTGTAGTCTAAAACTTGCTGATCAAATCTTAAAAAGCTCGATCAAAAGGAGACAAGTAGGTATTACAGCTATATTTTTACAGAGGTCCAATGTTTTTCTATTTTGCTTAAATCGTCAGGTGCAATGGCGCAATTCTAAATACAGTATATATGCTTATGCTTTTTTCAGGCCCAGTTCAGTTATAATAAATGAAATATACATCTAGGGTTATTAATGTTCAACATAGATATGTCTTGTCAGATTTTGTTTTTTCCATTTTGTGGGTTCAGATGCCAAGCTCTCCGACAGTCCCCTCCAGCCATGATATATGGCTCCTTCATCTACCAGGTGAATACCTCTGAGTCCTCCTTCAGAGGAATACAGTGGGCAGTCATCCACCAAGTGCTGCATCGTCTGCACATCTCCACAGGTGCAGTGGAAGTCAGTAGCTATGCCCCAAGTGGTCTGTGCTTGAGCACATCTGCCTGCAGATGTTCGAAAGCGGTTTAAGCTGGACCACAGTTTCCTCTTCAGGTTCATTACTGGCAGAGGCATAGATGGGTCTTCCATACTAGTGTCTTATTTCTTTATGTTGAACTAATTCCATTTCTGCCGGCACAATTCGTTTATACCTTGTCTCTCAACTTCCGCCAGTTGAAGATAGTGCCTAGATCTCAATATTTTAGGGGGTGGATTCATCATATCCTTCATAAGTGGGAGCTCTTAATTGTCTGGAAGATAAACGGTTCATCAACTGATTAGTCCTCTCGATCTTTCCTTTCTCAAAGCTGGTGATACAATTCTAAATAAATATGTGGAATATTTTTCATTAAATATCAATAGAAATACGATTATTTTGATTCCAATAATTGTGAGTTGAACAATTTCTTGAATTATTGAAATTTGAGTTCCAATTCAATTGAAGTTTGTGTATAGGCCCCAGTCATAGTCCGTTCAACCAAATAATTTATTATCTTAAGGTATTTTGGCAAGATGATGGGAAAACTGGGTAATACAGTCAATATTGGTTAAAAATGATAAATTTGCTCTCAAATTAATTGTAGAAAAAATTCTGATTCATGATTCGAGACCCAATTTATAATTATGAATTATTACGGTACCTATCATAAAAATTATAATAACTTTTGGTCTCAAATTGTAGATCAGAATGTTTCCTACAATTTGAGACCAAATTGAATTTTTAAAACTAATATCTACCAAAACACTACGGTACAGACAGGAAACATTCTAATCTACAATTTGAGACCAGATTTATAATAATTTGACCAATATTTGGTCAATCAATATTGACCAAGGGCCAAGGCGATCTCGAGTCATTCATTTTTACATCTTGCCAGAATTTCTTCTTTGCTTGGACAAACTTATATTAGGCCTATTAATAATATTATTTTTCAAATTTCTCATAGAAATGAAGTAGCCTACAAATTATTCATATATATCGGGCAATTTAGACTGTGTAGTGCAAGAATAAGAATTACCTTAATAATATATAATATAATATATATAACTCTGTTTCAATCAACTTGTATTTCGCGCGTTTTCTTATGCCTACAGAATAGATTCAATATTGAATTATTGAAAATAATATTGAGGATGACAAAATAATGATTTTAAGATAGAAATATATTTACAGATTAGAATTTCAGCGATTTTGATGATATTTCATCCAATCTGTGTCAAAAATAGGTAACTTTCGCTTTTGCATGAATTTTCTCAAAACATACAATATTAAGGTAGCACAGCATACTTTGATCAGTTGATCATTCGCCGCTGCCCATTTCTTTTCCAAAAGAATTTTGTTATTGTCTGAATAATGTCTACTATCGCAAGTGCGCTATCAATTGCCGGTTCCCGTTCCTCTGGGACTCCTGTGAGGACGCAAAATGGTAATTAACATTCAAACTTATAGAATTCAAAATAATAATCTTGTTTCAAGTCTGCATAATTATCCTAGCCCATTGTTTGTTGACCATGTGGTCCTACTGTTGTAGGGATATCCCTTGATAATTCAGTACAACTAATTAGATTTCTACTTCATTGACAAAATAATATTTGTAACAATTGTCACTAAGAAATACTTTTCTGTTTGAAAAGTCAACCAACTTTTTAAAGTGCTTGTTACATCTAACCTCAAAACACGAAATAAAGTTGATACAGCCCAAGGATTGCGCGTGGGCGTTGGGTTTATGGCTATGCATTTTTTAAGGAATCATTATTCAGTCTTCAAAGTATTTCAGGACTATCAGAAAGCTCTTTATCAATATTACTATGTATGATCTGAACTCAAACTCGGAAGAGAATGGAATTTGGTAATGAATGTTGACAATGTTCTGAGCTAACCCTGTGGGGTTTTCAGCAGGAAATTAGAACACATTCAGAATATCAATTGAGTAGACTACATTTTAATTGAATTTCATTTGAGCCCAGACAGGTGAAGTACGTTTTTACCATACATGCTTGTACTTTGATTATGACTTTGAAGCTTAAAAAGCTTTTGTAGGCTAGGATAGGATAAATCATTGAATTCACTTATGTTGTCTTCATCATGTTTCACTTAGTGATTAGTATTACTCGCCTGCATTGTCAGAAAAAATTTGAATACCTTTTTTTAAATTTTCAGTTATGGCAGCCGCAGCAATTGCCAACATTGTCAAAAGCTCTTTGGGCCCCGTCGGCCTCGACAAGATGTTGGTGGATGATATTGGCGTAAGTAATCTTACTACCTTTATACATTATTTTGTTCCAGTTTTTTCCTCTTTAGAATTTACTGCATTTTATTGTTGAATTCTTCGGTAGGCGTCCAGTTTCATATCCACAAATTTTTCTACCTCGACTACCACTTGATTATTTCATCAGAAATCCCAAGCTACTACGATGTATTTCAAACTTTTAATTCTGATATCCGGATAGTATCGAATTATTTTAATATAAGATATCCATTAGGTCTAATCATTACTTACAAAAGTTACTATTAATGACTAGTTCAGTCACTTTACAACTTTTGGAACTAGGTTTCTATATTGGTAGCCTCATATAGGCTAAATGATTACAGTAGAGCGTCGATAATCCGGATTAATTGGGACCGGACCCCATCCGGATTATGGAATTATCGAAATTACCTTACAAAAAGGGCCAGAAGGCTCTATTTGAGAAAACTTTATTTTAAAATAATATATTTTCTGTAAAAAAATAGAAATATAATTTCCTTCTCTTCGCTAAACACTACAGTATGTATTCTCCCATCGCCCACTCCCTAGTAAAAAACTCAGTGCAAGGGCAGACTGTGCAAATATTTTTATTTCTTGCTGGAGACGAATTCGGATTATCGACGGTCCAGATTTTTGACGTCCGGATTATCGACGTTCTACGGTAATTCCTTTTTCCATAGGTAGGCACTTGACTTATATTTCAAGTTTTTTTAGGCCCAGCCCATTATAAAACGTTCTTATAAGAGTGAAAATTATTCTCTCAACATAACTACCGGTACTGTATTTTAGTTGGTTGACTTCTAGTTTTGGATGAGTCTATTGAGAATCAGGGGACTGCGCTGTGAACTAGATCTTATGTCTTAATTATATTCATAGAATCATAGGCATGCAGGAAATTATTCATCAACATTCATTATTATTAGTCAACACAGGGTGTTCACAGAGCGGGAATTGCGGGAAAAGCGGGAATTATACGGGAATTTTATTTGTGCTGAAAATAAGCGGGAATTTTGTCTAGGTGCGGGAATTGCGGGAATTTTTTCCTATCTAGCTAAATTTTCAAAATCAAAGTTGAATTAATCTCATTCTGAACTATTTTACTCGACACTGCAGTCAATAATTTGAATATTGGTTTCACTCTAAACTACTAACACATGTGAGTAGTAGTTTAAAGTAAAACTAATATTCAAATTATTGACTGCAGACGCAGTGTCATGTGAAAAAGTTCAGAGTGGAATATTTACTAGCAGTTTGTAAAAGAAAACATATATAAGTTGAGTTATTTTATTCTCAATAAAACGTTCATCCACTGAATGTGTTTCTCATCTTTGTTAGGGATGGTTATCGATACATTGATGTTTTTCACTAATGCTTGTCCAAATGGTGATCAGAAAATTATGATTGCTGAGGTTTGAACAGTAGGGGGGACTTGGGAGACAACCCAATTTTTTATTTATATCGTAGTATTTTCATCTGAATAGAAAAATTATCTAAAAATGCCAATCTCGTGTTTTTTTTTCTACATTATCCATAGACTCCATGTTAAAATAATCATTGGAAGTATAGATTGATTCAAAAAGAGCGCCGGTTCTAATATTATATCAAATTAAGAGGTTTATTTTAACGAAAAATTGAAAATGAATACTTCATAACGTTCATCTTTCTTTCCGGCTTTATGAAAAATGACGTCAAGCATGTGGTCTCCTATACTGCGCTGACACGCATCAACTATGTCCATAGACTCACTATTACTGCTCTAAAAGTTTCCAGTTCCATTTCGCCGTCACCTGTTGAATTCTCTCCACCATTCATTGATGTTTCGGGGTTTACATACACCAATGGCTTGAACTGACCCCAAGATGAAAGTAAAAAGGCGTCAAATCACACGACCTTGTTAGCCAATTCGACGAATTATCGGCGAAATGGAAGTTGAAACTTGTATACAGAATTGATGCGTACCAGTACAATAGAGGAGGTCACGTGCTTGACGTGATTTTTTAAACATGAAGTCGGAAAGAAATTTGAACATTCTGATGTATTCATTCTCAATTTTTTGGCGAAAGTAATTATTTGTCACCCTTAACATGACTTATATAGCAAGATAGAACTACACATGAGAGTCCCCTCCCATAGTTATTGAAAGCCACTTCATCAGCTTATTATAATAATAGCTCTTTAATAATAATTCTGTTGGTATCTATTGGCCAGTGAATTCTAATGTAACAGCCAAGAGTATCCTAATCTAATTATTATTCATATATGTCAATATGTGTGATGTATCTGCATCTTGAGGTTGGTTGCTAGGCGAAGTTATTACAGAGAAGGTCGCTCCTGATATTGAGAAAAATTGAAAACGGGGGGGGGTCTAGAAAGTGACGTAGTTCAGATCAGAACTCCTTGTACCGTGGGCATGCGCTAGTATTTTAACGATAAGTATCACAATTATGTTTTTGATTTGATCTTCATCATTTACTGTTTCCCCAACACTTTTCTAGTTTCCTCAGATCGGAATAACCTATTTGTAATAGCCTTGGTTGCTAGGGCTTGTAATGTTAGTCATAAACGCTATGAACTTCTTTCGAATAGGTGACAAGAATGTAACCAAAGCGAGTGAAACCTACCCTTATGAGTAGCTTCACCAAGAAACTCATATGAAAGCTTATATTGTAACACTCCTATCCTAATCAAGAATCATTCCTTCAAATTATCAATTGATTTTATTAACTCTTTTATTCAAAATAATAAATTGATAGTAAAATAATTTCCATGTGAATAATTACATTAGCCTCCTACTAACCTCCTCAACTGTTCACTTTGTACTTCTTGCCTTGAAAATTGATGCAATCTACATCTATATAAGCGAAATGGCACTGACTGACTGATTCATTCATCACCAGAACTAAAAATCCACTGAACAGAATGCGTTCAAATTTGGCAGGCATGTTCAGTTGGACGTTTAGACGCGCGCTAAGAAAGGATTTTAGAAACTTTTCAAGGATACGCCAAATATTTCAGTTTTTCTATAGTTTTCCGGCGTTTTCTCAATTTTTTCGAGAACCAATCGTTAGAAAATGTTGATATTTGGTAGGTACGTTCAGATAAGGTCTAGAAATGTTGTGTTAAAATATTTTTGAATTCCGTTCAAGATTACGCCAGTTCAGGTTTTTTCAAAATTGTAGATGTAATGCGGGTTGCATATCTTTCGCCTTGATACGATCAATCCTTTCTGTAAATTCAATGGTTCAGTGAGATTATAGATGAATTAATTTGGAAGATATTGAATCAAGTTTCAAACTATGTCCGATATAAATCCCAAGGTTACGCTTAATATTAGCGTTTTACTATTTTTCGGAATTTTCAGAGTTTTTCTTGGATTTTTCGAGAATAAATTGGTAGAAAATGTCGAAATTTGGTGAACAGGTCCAGATTAGGTCTAGAAATGCTGTCTGTGTTCAATGAATTTTGAATCCCTTCTGAACGGAATTCCGAGCGAAGCGAGCCTGTTTTTCTTAGCTTACACTGACAGAGGTTATGCAGGCGAGCGAAGCGAGCCTGTTTGACTCACTGAAACTGCTGATACTGTCGGGGGTCCAGGGGGCGGAGCCCCCTGGTTAGGCGGAGAAGGCGAGCGAAGCGAGCCTGCCGGCTAGTTCAACAATAATTATAATAAAATCCAATAGTTGATAATATACTTCAAAAGAAATGTCATGCAAATCAAATTAGCTGCAGTAGCTTACTGGGTCAAGTCCCCCTAAAAAGGTGGGTTCAAGTCTCCCAAAATGGAATATTTCATCAAAAAATCAATGAATCAATGTTAATATTATACTAGTTTGTTGATTAAAATAGGCTACATATAATTGATCAAAAATGCAAAATGACTTCTTAGTTTTCATAAATATGGACAAACTTGATAAGAATTAGGGAGTCCAGAATTCACTTGGATGCAGTGAAAAAATACTCTGTAGAGTACGGGTGTGTATTATTGATAATTCTTCAAGAAATATTGCTCTATCACGCTATAATGACACAAAAATTCTCTTCCATGAAGTAAATCTGTATTTTCAATCAAACTTCGAAAATAGTCCTCTAAAACTATATTTTGTCCTCAAAAAATAGAAAATTTTCCGGAGGTGGACTCCCGGACTCCCCTTAATTTAGGGGGAGGCACCATAACTTGCATGATAACTAGTACTGTATATGCTCAATTTACTACTCGACTAAGGCCAATTTGCTATCAGCAAGTTTAAAATCAAATGGCTGAGTTGAAATTAGTTAAAACAACACGCAAGACGAGAAATTAATTGTGAGGAGGAAATTGCATTCGCCTAAATAAAGTTTTTGAAGCGATATAAGTAAACAGTAATACATTTAATTTCAAAATTACACATTCAAAAATATACTCGAAGTGATATTCACATTGTTATTAGGGCTATATGTAGCCTATAATAAATCAATAATCAAACGAACTTGAAATTGACTTGAAAGTTCAAAACTAGTTTTGGGGGAAAATAAACCTACTTTGAGGGTAGGCCTACTTCGATTATTAATTTATTGATTTATCAATATGTATGAAATTGATAACTTGAATAAGAGGCACTTGTATCAATCATTGAGTGAATAATCTTCATTGTGTACACCCACTCAGTACAATATATTTAAAAATATGTATTTTTGGCTCTTTTATGAGGAAATCGGGGGAAATGTAGAATTATAGCGGGAAAAGCGGGAATTAGACGAGAATTTTTTGAGCCTGATATTGTGGACACTCTGCAACAAGTTCTGTTTGTTTACAATAATTTTGCATCAATTATGTAGCATTAGTATATATTTTTACAAAATCAGTTCCTGTAGTAGAAGTTCCTGTGCTCGGAGTTGTATTTAAAGGCAACTAGACCTCATGCTCCAACGTAGGCCAAGACTTATCGTACCGTAATCTGTAACGGTAGTAAAAAATCAGTTCAAGAGAAAAGCTTCTCGTACCCACTGTAGAAGCCTTTATTGAGAAATTTGATGGCTTATCCACGACAACTACATATCTCCAGTCAAGTCTACTTGATTTGAGTAGATAGAGAGGATGAAAGAAGAGTTAAAATATAATAATTGAGAACTTTAAATTGAAATTATTTGTTGATTCAGTTCTTGAATAAATCCGAACATAAACATACGAGCTCTCTCAACGTTCAAAAGAATTAATAATTTATAATATGGTCTTATTTGGAAATCCTATTTAATAAACTTGAATAAAAACCCTCGGCTGGATTTGATAGGATATCGGGAAGAATGGTAAGATACGGTAGGCTACTGCAAAAAGAAAATAATTGTAGGCCTATTATAAATTCCTCTCTTGTAAATCAGTTTTACATTGAAAATTGAAGATAGCCAAGATACGGTACATCCCAAACGCAAAAAAGGGGACAAACATCATCCTAATAATCATTAAAACTTGGACCAAAAATTTACTGATTTCTAATCTCAAACAGCTCAACATTAGTGAACATTAGTGGATTAAATAGTCTATTTCAAAAAGCATTAGGAAATTTGGATCAAAATTTACTCATTAAGCTTATAAGCTCATAAGCTTAAATTTACTCATCAGAAATCAATAAGCACATTGACATGGTCTGTAATCGTCTCTCCAAGGTGACTTACCTGATGCGAAAGTTGAGGAGCATTGTGCGAAAGGACTACCTAGTGACTGCGTACCATACATTGTTCCATAGTCATATCAACTATGGAATTGTGCTTTGGGGCCATGCAAGTGGTTGTGAGAGGATCCTGCTTCTCCAAAAGAAGGTAGTGCGCATTATTACATTTTCGCCATATCTGGAACACTCAACCACTGTTTAAAAAGCTGGGAATTCTGACAGTCTTCAGCCAGTATGTACTCAACTCGTTGGTGCTTCTGAGAAGTCGGCTTCACACTTTTCAAACAAGGGGCCAAATCCATGACCACCACCAGGAGGCAAGAGAATGTTGACTTACCACAGTCACGACTGACTAGATCACATAGCAGCTATAGTTTGACCAAGCAAAGAAGAGCCTCTGGCAAGATGGGAAAATGACTTCAGCTTGGTCAATATTTTTTCAAGAATTATGAATGAGGGTTTTATAGTAGATCAAATTGTTTCCTACAATTTGAGATCAAATTTATAATTTTTGAACCAATATTGACCGAGCTTGAGTCATTCTCCCATCTTGCCAGAGGGTCTTCTTTGCTTGAACAGACTATACCCAATTCGCACCCTAAAAATATTCAACTGGCTTCCGTTGTGCGTTCGTGAATTGGATGAAAAACGTTTTAAAAAAATGCTTCAAGATAAGCTACTCAACCTTCCTCTCTATTCCTTGTGTGAGGCAGAGATTGACATTTGTCTATTTGACACGCCATCTCGATAGTTGTATATAACTTGTTATGAACTTTTGTGTTTTCAACTAAATTGACAAAATCTATCCAGTAGTAACTGGGCCCTGGCTTATAAAGATCTACAGATTAAATTAGGAGCAAAGTTTTGGTTTTAAAGGAATAGCATTGGAGTATTCCGATATTCTATTTACTTGAGGTAAATTCGTTTAATGTCATTTTTTTAAACAGCTGAAATTGTAGAATTTGCTTTTTATTGGAAACGTTTATGAGACAGAAACGCCCATAAAATCCACGAATTATGAGTAATGTGGATTGTAAAATGTTTATAAGCCAGGGCCCTAGTCATGGATTGCAAATGAATCGAATTGAATTGAATAGTCCATTTCAAAAAGCTTTACGCAATATGGATCAAAAACCTCTTATTTCTAAGCTCAAACAACATTAGTGAACATAAGTGTATTAAATGGTCTATTTCACAAAACTTTGGGCAATCTGGATCAAAATCTACTCATTTCTAAGCTCAAACAGCTCAACATTAGTGTATTAAACAGACTATATCAGCCTCTCTATTATCTACTCAACTTATCGACTTGATGAAGCCGACTGATGGAAATAGGCATGGTGTCTGGTGTGATTGATCTTTGTTGTTATGTAGGAGTGTAATTGACGAGAGGTGTGTTTTTGAATGCAGGATGTGACGGTGACGAATGACGGCGCGACGATTCTGCGCCTGTTGGAGGTTGAGCACCCGGCCGCCAGAGTGCTGGTGGAGCTGGCGCAGCTGCAGGACGAGGAGGTGGGTGACGGTACCACGTCCGTTGTCATCATCGCCGCCGAACTCCTCAAGAACGCCGACGAACTCGTCAAGCAGAAGATTCATCCCACTTCTGTCATCAGCGGTTATCGTCTTGCTTGCAAGTGAGAGCTTTTCCTTCTTCCAATTGGATATACTCGTATCTATTACTTTGTATTGTTTTACATCCTTCTTTGTAGATTGAAGAGGATTTTTTTTTATAGTCAATTCACGATCACTTGAGACGAAATAAACAAACTTTTTGCGTGTGTATGGGAGTAGTCTTCTATGCGAAACAGTCGGCCACAGTCGAACAGCTGACTTTTGTCTGGAGCTGTGATTGGCTGAAGTCCGACTTGTCTTGTCTTGTCTCAAGAGGAAGACTCTTGTCTTGAGCTGTGATTGGCTACAGCTGTTGGAATGTGGCTGGCCGTTCCACATAGAAGAACTTCCACTACACGCACACACGCAAAAATTTTGTTCATTTCGTTTCAAGTGATCGTGAATAGGGTATAGTGCTTTGAGATTGGTGCTTGTACCTTATTCGGCGTATCACTACGCACATGCCATAGTGCCCATGTAGGCTCATTCCTAATAATGAATAAAAATCCAGTCTAGTTTTAATAAGATTGAATTAATAGTAAATAAATGTATTTCTATATTATTATTACTCTTATTAGTACTGCAGTTATTATTACTTATTATTACTCTTGTTAGTTCACTGCTGTAGTCTGTCCAAGCAAAGAAGTCATTCTGGCAACATTGTCTATTCATGCAGAGAGCAATTCATGGGATGTTTATAAGTTTATGTATGTTTTGTATGCTAAATGAATAAGATGAGAAAATGACTAGCTTGGTCAATATTTGTTCAAAAAGTATGAATTTTGTCTTGAATTGTAGAACAAATCTGATCTACAATTCAAATTTATGATTTTTCAACCAATATTGTCTATCTAGTCATTTTTCCCATCTTGTCAGAATGTTGTCGTGATTGAACTTCAACGTCTTTGCTCGAACACACTATATTTATAAGAGTCCATTGCTGCCTGGCTGTATATAACATTGACTTGACCTCTTTTAATTCTTACTTGAAATTTATTGATATCACAGTTTTTCGTTTTGATGAGCAAAAGGTTCAACCCATTTATGCAAATGCTTGCATAAATTCAGTTGACAATGTTGACATTGTATACTGTACAATAATTGATCCAATGATGAAGACTAGCCAATTCTCAGCATTCAGCAGATTGATTTTGCTTTGAGTGCCATGCCGAGAACAAAACCGAGAGCGAAATTTCCATTTCTGAGGATCAATGCTGAAGTTTCATACAATATAATTGGTACCGTATTTCAAATTATCAACTTTCACAGTATTGATTTTAATATAAATGCATTTCTTATACAAAAACTAATGTTTGTAATTAAGTTAGTAAAATGTATAACATAGACTCTAAGGCCTCGTCCTGGCTGAGTGACTTGGAATTGCTCCATCGTTTGATCTCCAATGAAACCTAGATAAAGTAATATAGTCTGTCCAAGCAAAGAAGACCCTCTGGCAAGATGAGAAAATGATTCCAGCTCTGTCAATATTGGTTAAATTTTTTTTATTTGGTCTGAAATTGTGGATCAGAATGTTTCCTATGATTTGAGACCAAATTAATAATTTTTTTACCAATATTGACCGAACTGAGTCATTTCTCATCATGCCAGAGGGTCTTCTTTGCTTGGACAGACTATAACAATGAGATTTTTCCTAGCTGAACGATTTTTTTTGTTGTTCGGTAGGACAAGCTCATGTCTATCCGCATGCTCATTCACTAGACCAATATCTCAATACCTATTATAAATAGATGATTATTGAAAATGAGGCGCTAAGAACCATAGTGACCTAAGCGCCAAAATTCAATAAATGAGATTTTATACTCTATGGATAGATCCAGTATTGTTCTACTATGCCAAAGAAGCTCAAGCGATAGGGTAGTGAGGGAAATTTATTATTAATACAAATTTGTTATGGCACACCTGTAGAAGTCTCCAGTTGCCAATGCAAGAGTGACTCAACTGTCATTGTCCATGCTGTTTTTGCCATAAGTGCTGTAAGGGTGATTGTGAAGTGTAATTTAAGGTTCAAAATGGATAAGTTTTTTAATTCAAGAACTTTGAAAATACTAAAAATGAGCGAAAGTACATAAAAAAAAGAAAAACCTTGAGGTAAATCTGCAGAAATTGTTGAAATAACACTATCTTTTACTGTCACTCATTCTGGAGGTTAGTTGGGGTCCATCAACTTTTGAAGTTGATGACCAACATTTTTCATGACCAACACAGTTGATGACCAACATAGTTGAATATCAACATTTTTCAAAAAAGCAACATTCTTAAATGATCTCTCTGCTATTTTCAATCAATATTTTCAGTCAATAATGTATGCCTCTTCAAGAAAGCATATTATTATAATAAAAACCTTTCCAAAACAGTCTAAGCACCACTATTGTCGAACATAGAATGTGCCAGAGAAGTCTAAGCGCCAGTGAACTGATTTTAGCATTATGGAACCATTATTTTCACTGCAAGTTATTTCCAACTTATGTGCCATATCATATATTCAGGGTTACACCTTGGTTATACCTTTCAAAATATCTGATTTTTTCATAATTAAAAGAGAAAAAAACCTTGGGCTATGGAGCCATAGTATCCTAACCACCAAGTATTTTGTGCTTATCTACCACCAATACGTATCAGACACAATGCCAAAGTATAGTAAGTGCCATTTTTATTTATTTTTTTTTGTTTATTAAATACTTGAGATGGAACAAGACGTGGCTGATGCTATCATGAATTCACAGTAAAAATCTGATAAGTCCAGTGTAATGTATTCTTAGCGCCTCAAATAATACGAACTTTTTTCATTGATGTGTACTTTGTTTTTGCTCAGGGAAGCGTGCAAGTACATCCAGGAACATCTGACTGTGAGCACGGAGGAATTGGGCCGTGAATGTGTGGTGAACGCAGCGAAAACGTCCATGTCGAGCAAGCTGATCGGCGCTGACGATGAGTTCTTCTCCAACATGGTGGTGGATGCTGTGCAAGCCGTCAAAATCACAGACAGCAAGGGCAACGCCTCCTATCCAGTCAAGGCTGTCAATGTTCTCAAAGCTCACGGCCGATCAGCTAGGGAGAGTGTGCTTGTGCAGGGATATGCTCTAAACTGCACTGTTGCTTCACAAGGTATTATTTTATCGATTTTTGACTGAACTTAATGAATTGAGGTCTAGATTTGAAACGAGATTTCTCTCATCTTTTATGTATGTATATGTGACGAGATTACGGCCAAATGCGTTGATAGAATCTTATGAGATTTGGCAGGAATAATAATTTTGAAAGGAATATTGAATATTGAAAGGATTAAAATCCAATATTTGAAAGAGACAGTTGGAAGGAATATTCCTTTTTTTACTGCGTGTCGTTGTATATGAAAGGGGTTTTTAATCTGTATAATTTAAGGCCGAAAAAAGAAATTTTGATATGGTCATACTCCATACACTTCACTTTGATGTTCAAGAATACTAATTCATGTGAAATTAATTTAATAAAAATCACAGTAACCTTCAAAATGTTTTTATCTTGAACAAATGTTGATTTCAAGGCATTAGAAGATGGCCGCAACAATATTCATGATGAGCATATAGTAAAAATCAGTAATGACTGAAGTTCTCCCATTTTTTCTCAATTATGAATGTTGCTGCGGCCATTTTCTAAGGCCCTAGAACATTTTCGCACAATTTCATCTATCAGAATGTCTTACCATTCACTTCTTCAATTTAGCAATAAATATCAACCGATTTGAACAAAATTTGTATAACAAGCAAACAAATTTGCATAGCAAGCAAACAAATTTGCAGTCTTGAAGCAAGACAAGCTCTTTAGAGTCTATTTGGTAATGAATTACCATAGTCATAGTCTTTGTATTGAATATTTTTTTGAAATCTATCTCCTAATAAAATGTCTCTTTCAATTTAGCCATGCCAAAAAAGATCACAAATGCCAAGATCGCTTGTCTAGACTTCTCTCTCCAGAAATCCAAGATGAAGCTGGGTGTTCAGGTAACTATACTCAATCAATTTTCAACCTTACATCAATTGATAATAAAAAACTTTCAAGAGTATTGAACTATGAAAACTCCTCGAGTGCTTTTTGAGCTTAAAAAATTTTAATTACTCATTGTAATTTTCATTCTCTCATTGGTATGTATAGAATTGAGGAATATAAAATATAATATTTTACAATAGCTCAATATCCACCAACAAAATGTTGAAGCTCACGTATAGATTATAATTAATGCATAATTCAGTTTCAAAAGATTTTCGTGAGCAAGTAATATTGTTTTTAGATTAATGTCTTTTCAAGGTGAAATCTATTTTCGATATTATCTAGTCATTTCTTAATCATATTTGTTAGTTAAAAAAAAATGGAATGATTGTTTGATTTGAATGCAATATATCATATTTTTGTAGGTTTTAGTGACGGATCCAGAGAAATTGGAATCAATTTGGCAGAGAGAGGCTGATATCACCAAGGAGCGCATTCAGAAAATACTGGCTGTCGGTACAAACGTTGTATTGTGCACGGGTGGTATCGATGATCTGTGTCTGAAGGTGAGAAGGATAACAATTTCAACTTGATCAAATGATTACATTCATGTGAATAGTTTTTAATTTCTAATCCCGGCTCCACACACTGGCCGAGCGTAGGCGATATCAGGCGAGCGCGAGCGTGTGGATGGTCCGCTCGTCTGCGATCGCCTCCGCTCCGCTCGACTGACCGGCGCTCGCTATTTTGTCGGTCTCTGACCAAAGATCAAAGGAGGCGAGCGCCAGGCGAGTCGATGCGAAATGTACCATTTACACGCTCGCTCTCGATCGTCCCTAGTCACGTGACCTTCTACGTCACTATTGTTGATGTTTTTATTTCAACAGCGTCTCATTTTCTTTTATAGTGTTTAGTTTGTTTGGCGATTTACGATCGAATTAGAAATAGAATTAGAATAGAAATCGAAATAGAATTTATCAATGAAATAGCAATAAATTTCCAATTCATCTTGTGAGAATATCTCATTAATATTTTACTATTTATCTATAACCTTTACTCTAAAATTCTACCATTTGGTAGAATGTTATAAATTATCCAGTTGATAACTCTTTTCAAATTCAAAACTATATTATTAATACTGCTCATTAATAATACCAATAAATTTGAACTTTATACAACACTAGCCGGTAGGCTCGCTTCGCTCGCCTGCAAATTCCGTTCAGTAGGGATTTGAAATTTATTGAGCACAGCATTTCTACACCTAATCTGGATCTGTTTTCCTAATTTCAACATTTTCTCCCAATTTCTTCTAGAATAATCTAAGAAAAACTCAGAAAATTAAAAAAATAGTAAAACGCTAATATTAAGCGTAACCTTGGGAAGTATATCGGACATAGTTTGAAACTTGATTCAATATCTTTCAAATTAATCCATCTATAATCTCGTTGAACCATTCAATTTACAGTTAGGATTGATCGTTTCAAGGCGGAAGATATGCAACCCGCAACACATCTACAATTTTGAAAAACTTATTACTGGCGTAATCTTGAACGGATTGCAAAAAAATTTCAACACAAAATTTCTAGACCTCATCTGAACCTGTCCACCAAATATCAACATTTTCTACCGATTGGTTCTCGAAAAAATTAGGAAAACGCCGAAAAACTCTAGAAAAACTAAAATATTTGGCGTATCCTTGAAAAGTTTTTAAAATCCTTTCTTAGCGCGCGTCTAAACGTCCAACTGAACATGCCTGCCAAATTTGAACGCATTCTGTTCAGTGGATTTTTAGTTCTGGTGATGAATGAATCAGTCAGTCAGTGCCATTTCGCTTATATAGATGTAGATAAATGACAGAAAAACTGCAATACAAAAACGAAATAATTTTATTATACAATATATTTATTTCGTTTCTGTCATTTATGATTGAGAATTATGTTCAAATTTATTGGTATTATTAATGAGCAGTATTAATACTGTAATATAATTTTGAATCTAAAATAGTAATTAACTAATAGTAATTAACAAATGGTAGAATTTTAGAGTGAAGATTATTGATAAAAATTAAATTAATAAGATATTCTCACAAGATGAATTCGAAATTTATTGTTATTGCATTGATAAATTCTATTCAGTGTATCGTGAATCATCAAAAAACGAAATACTTTAGAAGAAAATGTGTTGAGTGTTGATTTCAGCAATCACTCCTATTATAATAATCAAATTTAAACCTCAAGTTCAGTCCTCAATCTTAAGTGTTGGTTTCTCCCAAGGTGTATAGAAGAGTAGAGGTGGGGCGGAGTGAAGCAGCTGGCTGTGAAAGTTATAATTTTGACGTCACGGAGTTCCTCTAGTCAAAAATTAAGCATTGATTTCCCTATCTTAGACAAAAAATTACGCACTTTTTCTCAATTCACAAATTATAGAATCATTCAATAGGAAAATTTCTTATATGAGCTTGTAGAGAATTTCAAGACCTACATTTTGAGTGATTTAAATCTATATTTTACTCAAATTCAACATGAGAAAAAGTCTTAACGTTTCGCGGGAATGCTTTTCAGCTGGGCTAATACAATTATGAATAGCAATGCTATTGATTGTAATGCTTTTAGAATGTTTCCTTTCAATAGTTTATCAAGTCTTAATTTTTTGAGCGTTTCGCAGTACATATCAGCTGTAATTGTTGTCCCTTTTAAGATCCTTTTGATCATAAGAAACAAATCATAGAACACACTTCACAGTTGGCGGGATCAACGATTTTCGCGATCATTGTTCTTTGCATTCATTGATAACAATACGACTTCAGAATCAAAACAAATCACGCTGTAGCTTCGCAATGTGTCAGTAGATGGTGCTGCAGTAGTAAAACTTTGCTTCGAAGCGCCAATATTTGGATATAGGCAAACGGCCCTTACTTTATGAACGCGCCTCGTAGTATTTTCATCTGAATAGAAAAATTGTTCAAAATGCCAATTGAGAGCAATCTCGAGTTTTTTTCTACATTATCAACAGACTTCATGTCAAAATAATCTTTGGATGTATAGGTTGATTCAAAAAGAGCGCCGGTTCTAATATTTCATCAAATAAAGAGGTTTATTCTAACGAAAAATTGAAAATGAATACATCATAATGTTCATCTTTCTTTCCGGTTTCATGAAAAATGACGTCAAGCATGTGGTCTCCTCCACTGCGCTGACGCATCAACTATGTCCATAGACTCACTATTACTGCACTAAAAGTTTCCTGTTCCATTTCGCCGTCACCCGTCGATTTCTCTCCATCATTCATTGATGTTTCGGGGTTTACATACACCAATGACTTGAACTGACCCTAAAATGAAAGTAACCAGGCGTCAAATCACACGACCTTGTTGGCCAATTCGACGGATTATCGGCGAAATGGAAGTTGAAACTTGTGGTATACAGAATTGATGCGTACCAGTAGAGGAGGTCACGTGCTTGACATGATTTTTCAAACATGAAATCGGAAAGAAATTTGATCATTTTGATGAATTCATTCTCAATTTTTCGTTGAAATAAACCTCTTAATTTGATATATTGAACCGGCATAAGTAATTATTTGTCACCCTTAACATTACTTATGAGGCAAGATGGAACTACCCATGAGTGTCCATCTCCTATCATTATTGAAAGCCACTTCATTCGCTTATTATAATAATAATTCTGTAGGTATCTATTGGCCACTGAATTCTAATGTAACAGCCAAGAGCATCCTAATCTAATCATTATTCTTATATTTGTGATGTGTCTGCATCTTGAGGTTGGTTGCTAGGCGAAGTTATTACAGAGAAGGTTGCTCAATAACTGCCTGATATTGAGGAAAATTGAAAACGGGTGGGGGAGGCTAGAAAGTGACTTGGATCAGATCAGAACTCCTTGTACCGTGCGCATGCGCTAGTATTTTAGTGATAAGTATCACAATTATGTTTTTGATTTGATCTTCATCATTTACTGTTTCCCCAACACTTTTCTAGTTTCCTCAGATCGGAATAACCTATTTGTAATAGCCTTGGTTGCTAGGGCTTGTAATGTTAGTCATAAACGCTATGAACTTCTTTCGAATAGGTGACAAGAATGTAACGAGAGCGAGTGAAACTTACCCTTATGAGTAGCTTCACCAAGAAACTCATATGTAAGCTTATATTATCATCACTCCTATCTTAATCAAAAATCATTTCTTGAAATTATCAATTGATTTCATTAACTCTCTTATTCAAAATAATAAATTGATAGTAAAATAATTTCCCATTCAAAATAATAAATTGATAGTAAAATAATTTCCCATTGAATAATTACATTAGCCTCCTATAGTATTCAATTGTTCAGTTTGTACTTCTTGCCTTGAAAATTGATGCAATTCAACAATCTAATAAAATCTAATAGTTGATAATAAAATTCAAAAGAAATTTCATGTGAATCATATTATGAATCATATCCATGCAGTATCGTACTGTGTCAAGTCCCTCTAAAAAGGTGGGTTCAAGTCTCCCAAAATTGAATATTTTATAAAAAAATCAATGAATCAATATTAGATTTACAATATTAATATTATACTAGTTTGTAGCTTAAAATAGGCTACATATGATTAATCAACAATGCAAAATGACTTCTTAGTTTACATAAATATTGACAAACTTGATAAGAATTGGGGAGTCCAGAACTCACTTGGATGCAGTGAAAAAATTAAATTGTCTTATACAGTATTGTAAAGATTTTCGACCCTCCACCATTTTATAACAATGGAAAAGCCTCCACAATTTATAACAATGGAAAAGCCTCCACAATTTTATAACAATGTGGGGCCTCCACCATTTATCATAATGGAAAAAAGTCTTGAATTTGGCGCAACCACCATTTATAATGATTTGGGAAGAATTGAATTTGGCGGCTGCACTATTTTGTAATAATACGAGAAACCTCCATTTGTGATAATATAAATGTCTCTGCTATTGTAATTACAATATGGGCGATAAATGGATAGAAAAAGAAAAGTAAGGGGGCGTCCATCAGATCCCAGACGGGAACACTGTAATTTATTCAAGTCAAAATAACGTAGCATGATGGTAGAGCAGGTGAAAAGTTAAGTTTAGCAGATCTAAAGTTAAGTTGGAAAATTTGAAAGGAAAACAAATTGTTACAATGTCAAGATTTTTTATTGACCAAGAATCTATAAGAGTTTCGATATTATAGCACACATGAATCAAAATTTATGTATTTCAATATTTCTTAAAACAAAGGTGTCGAATTTTACCTGATTAGTTTTTATTTCTTATCTAAAGAGTTTTTTTTAAATTTTATTTATTTTTCGTTCTATTTTATTTTCAATTTTATTCAAAGCTTTAATTGAAAGTTATTTGAAGAAATGATAATTTTAATTTTATTTGAAAAGTAAATAATTGATCATATTTATTTTATTTAAAACTTTCAAAAAAAAAAATTAAACTTTATAAAAAGGCATTATTAATTTTGGAAAGAATAAAATTAAATGAAATATGATTGGAACGATACCGAAACCGCTGATGTTCAATCCTTGATGGTCGCCATGGCAGAATGGAAAGCCACACGGAAAAGTCCAGGTCCCAGAACTGTCTCGGGAGGAAGACGGCGAAAGAGTGTTTTTTAAAACGATTTAATTTAGTAAAAAATATTGGAAGCTTTTCTGCTAGCTGGCTGGAGGGGAGTCTAGAAGCCTAGCCCCACTCCTCTCACAGCACAACGTATTTGGATAATTTCGTCAGCAAAATTCTGAGAGCTTCCGTTCTCACGAGGAGTTTCTATCAATTTCTGAATTTAAATTTAAAAATAAAAAATAAAATAAAATGATGATTAAAATAATGCTTAAACTTTGGGGATCTGTCGAATCTTGTGGTTCATGACAGTATTTCCGATCGCAATAATTTATTGCATGATTGCTTGTCACTGTGAGTCATTGTCATGTTGAATGGCAATCAATGATGCCAAAATAATCACTCAAAATTCTTCCATTTATAAGAAATTGGGTACGGTAATTTATAAACATGTATGGAATTATACCTTTATTTATGATAAAACAATTTATAAGATAATTTGAAATTATATAGCGATAAACAGGACATAAAATTTGTATTTTCTAAAGAATATTATATGAGACATTTTTGGCACTGCCAACTTACGATAAACTTGTGTTGGCATGCATATGGAACCAATTTCTCAAGATCCCTCTGTAGAGTGTGGGTCTGTATTATTGATAATTCTTCAAGAAATATTTCTCTATCACGCTATTATGACACAATAATTCTATTCCATAAAGTAAATCTGTATTTTCAATCAAACTTCGAAAATAGTCCTCTAAAACTATATTTTGTCCTCAAAAAATAGAAAATTTTTCGGAGGTGGACTCCCGGACTCCCCTTAATTTAGGGGGAGGCACCATAACTTGCATGATAACTAGTACTGTATATGCTCAATTTACTACTCGACTAAGGCCAATTTGCTATCAGCAAGTTTAAAATCAAATGGCTGAGTTGAAATTAGTTAAAACAACACGCAAGACGAGAAATTAATTGTGAGGAGGAAATTGCATTCGCCTAAATAAAGTTTTTGAAGCGATATAAGTAAACAGTAATACATTTAATTTCAAAATTACACATTCAAAAATATACTCGAAGTGATATTCACATTGTTATTAGGGCTATATGTAGCCTATAATAAATCAATAATCAAACGAACTTGAAATTGACTTGAAAGTTCAAAACTAGTTGTGGGGGGGAATAAAACTATTTTGAGGGTAGGCCTACTTCGATTATCAATTAATTGATTTATCAATATGTATGAAATTGATAACTTGAATAAGAGGCACATGTATCAATCATTGAGTGAATAATCAAAAATATTCAAAAATATGTATTTTTTTACCCTTTTAAATTTATAGTACATCAGAGTTTAATAAAAATCGGGAAAAATGTAGAATTATAGCGGGAAAAGCGGGAATTATACGGGAATTTTTTGAGCCTGATTTTGTGGACACTCTGTACGTAGTTTCTAAGTTTTAGTTTGTAATTGATAAATATTTAGCAAATAAAGTTTACGCTCAGGTTTTACCTTGTAGACTTTTCCGAAAACATAGAGGGATCTTTTGTTGTGGGAGCTAGCTTCTTTTGTAACTGGTATGTTTTGTATATTTTTGTTATATCTAATCATATTATGTTTGTTGTGATGAATATTTTACCATTGTATTATGTTTGAAAAATAAATTGAATTGAATTGAAAAAAATTATTGCATCACCCGTAACTTACAGTGATGTAAAGCAACATTTGCTTCACCCCATTAATCTACTTTCTATTTATCATATTATATTGAATAGTGATTCACAAGTACTATCACAAAGATTTAGTCCCTAGAGCTTCTTAGACAGTTTGCGAAGTGTTATTTTCGTCACAACCTCCATTTATTTGCTAGTAGGGGGGTTTGATTTCATGTGCTTTAAACATGTTCATGCAAAACCCGGTTTTTTACACAGCCATTCAATCCCTGTGCATCAAGGATCACAGGAACAATGGAATTCTTGTGCCTGAAGGGTGTTAAAATGGGTGATGGATGCATAAAGAGCATTACCAAGCCGTAAAGAGTTTCTTTGCCGAAATTCTTTGAATAATTTGAATTCACAGAATAATATAATTTATCAATTTGTTGATCATTTATTCGTGACGAAATGTTGAAAAAAGTAATACTTGCAAAGTGATGAATTCATTAAAAGTAGTTTATTGATAGAATGACAATATGATTGGAATTTAATGAGCATTTATCAATCAATATCTATTGTTTTCTTGCAGTACTTTGTTGAAGCGGGTGCAATGGCAGTGCGCAGAGTGAAAAAAGCTGATCTGAAGAGAATAGCCAAGGCCACTGGTGCAGCTTACCTCACGTCTCTTACAAATATGGAAGGTAAACATTCGAAATCAATGTTGTTTTTAAACTTCATCAATTATTGCTTCTCTTATTAAGCCCTTAAAGTTGACATTGAATGATAGTCCAATCCTAAATACACCTGTATAAAATTGTATCATTCAATTGAACGTTTGATTCAAATTGATTGATGATTATTTCATTTAAAATACAGGCCTTCACAAAAATCTTCGTTGCAGTGAAAGCTACATGAGCTATAGTGAAATTTGATATGACAAAGTATCTTTCCGAGTTTTCAAGAGGTTTTTTGTCTCGTGAGATTCACTTTACTTGCTTTATCTTGTTTCCTAGAAAACTATTATATTCCTAATTTTATTTTGTGAAGGTTCTGTAAATAAATTTTTCTTTCAAGTATTACTTATTGATGTTGATATTGAGTGGTTGTATTAGTAGTTTTCTAATGGAATCAATTTGTCACCACCAGGTGAAGAAACCTTCGAAGCTAGTTTCATAGGAGAGGCAGCTGAAGTTGTTCAAGACAGAGTCTGCGATGATGAATTGATCCTCATCAAAGGGTGAGCTATTTTCCGTACTTTTTCTTAAAGCTTTTCGATTGAATTTAATGATGAATAAATTATGCAACCTGCATCTTGCTCTTGTTAAGAGTGGGCAGTAGTAGTCGGTCATTTAAATAAATAAATAAATTTTATTTCTTCGCAGAAAATGAGAAAAGTACAAAATACAATACATTTCATTTACAAAATTGGAAAGAACACAAATAATTCAACGCCTGAAATAATGAAAATACGAAAGAAAAAATACACATTGAAAATCTGTAAAGAAATTAGGTAACTCCCGAGGCGAGCCTATATGGGAGTTCCAGCTAAAAATAGTGTATCTAAATTTTTTTCTAACTTAATACATATTCTAAAAGTTGTGTACAGATGGAAGAATTTAAATTAGCAAAACAATTTTGACTGTATTGGAGCTGAAATTAAAGTGTAAGAATGTAAAAAATAAAATATTCATAATACATGTGTACATGCGCACACGCATACATGTATATGCGCGTATGCATGTTCACACATACATACACACACATATATACATAGACACATACACATACATACATATAGTTTAGAACCATATATAAAAAAGTCATGTTGGAAATAAAATTAAAAAATTAAAAGTGTAAGTGTCAAAAAGTGATTTAGAAAAGAAGAAAAAAAAGTTGGTTCCGTACCTCACCTTAATTCATCATAATAATTCTGTTTATAATTTCCAAGTTGAAAGATTGTAAAGGAAACACAAAAAAATTTGTTCATTGCCTTTGTGAACTCAGTGAATTGCCTTTGTGAATTTAACTGACCTTTTTTAAAAGATTCTCTATCTCATCGATTGTAAATAGCCATTTCTTGATTTCTGTTTTGAATTTCAAAAGAACTGTTTGCTTTTTTGCTGCAGAGGGAATCATATAGAATATTCTGGGGGCTACATATAGATAAAATCTTCGGAAGCATTCTTTTTTCGGCCAATGTAATTTTAATTTATTTCTTGGAGCAGATAGCGATGTTATTTATTTACAGAATTCCACGTTTTTTGAAATTCTATGACATTGAAAAGATAAATCAATTATCCAGGAGCTGAACTTCTTACTTTTTTATTCCAAGTCAATTCCAATAGTTCAATTCTTTTTAGGTTTATTGATAATACAATAAATATATATAGTAACTTGAAATCAAAAAAGTAAACTGTTTGGCCCCTGAATAATTGAGTTCCTGAATAATCTGTTCCTAGAGATTGATGAAAATTACATTGTTCTTGTGGGTCATAATTCTGCTGTTCGGCAGTTGGCCGTCTGCTACTGCTCATTCTTGATGGTTTCTGAATTTAGAGCTATCCTTAGAAATGCTATTTATTTCTTCAACTCAAAGTTTTAGATCAGTTGAACTTCAAAATAATAGTAAAAAGATATATTTTACATCGGCTATTAAGGTTCCATACAAGAATGATCTAAACATCTCATCTGTTCTGGATGAGTTTCATAAAGATCAATAAAAAGTTGGTTGTAGCTGTGTCTGCAAGACATTTTTAGTTGAAGTATTTTATATGTTAGAAATTGATCCAATAATTTTTTCCCAACCCATTCTGTTGGGCTTAATTGTAATATATTTATGCAGACTATTATCAAACTATTTATACATAATAAACTAATACTCAATTTGTTATATAGGCTACCCCTGATGCGAATGTCATGAATATAAATCACAGCGCCCTTTTGGGTTCCAAATATATAGAAGGGTACTATGATTCTCATTTATAATTTTAACTAATCTTATTTGCACACTGGCCTCATTTATTGAATGTGGTAGCTAATTTAAATTTTAATCAATGATAAATTTTTACCTTGTCAGACCGAAAGCACGCACTGCCAGTTCGATAATTCTGCGAGGACCGAACGACTTCTACTGCGATGAGATGGAGCGCTCGGTGCACGATGCGCTGTGCGTGGTGAAGCGTGTGCTCGAGTCGAAGCACGTGGTCGCAGGTGGTGGATCGGTAGAAGCCGCTCTCTCCATATACCTCGAAAATTTCGCTACATCTTTGGTAAGTAGAATTATTTTCATGTTATAGAAAGTGATATTTATTTTCATTCAAAGTTTTATTGTATTCTCATTCAAAGTAATGCATTGAGTTGATTGATTTATCAAATTTAGGTATGCTACTAATACAAGCTATTCTGCCAATGATTGAAAATTTGTGATCTTGACAGCCTAATAACCTAATTCATTTGATTATTTGGAATGAAGGCAAGGGAATAGTATGCTTGAGCTCATTTTCCGGTATTTTTGACGTAGTTTTAAGATTTATTACTCTATAAACTAGATTGTAAACTTATAACAACCGTTTTTTAAATATGGCAACTGCGTGGATTGCTTGGGATCTCGATAATTATCAATTTCTAGAAATATTTACTTGTTCATTTCATCGATGGTCATAAATTATTTGCGTTGATGAATATTTCATTTAGGTGTATCTCAATATTTTATAGGAATCATACCAAATTATTAAGGGTGTGTGAACAAAAAATTTTTTTGACTTTTTTTGGTTGGAAACTGTAAAGTTCATCTAGTTGAACCCATATATGATGTTGAAAAAATTTGAAAAAATTTATTTTGACCTGTATGTGACCTTGAAGTGTACTTTTTGGCATTCTTAGAAAGACTTGTAAATGAAAACGGAAAACACCACAGCAATGAAACTTTGAGACAATTCAGTCCAAAATGTGCTCTATCCAATGATATATTTTTAATTTAAAAAAATCTATTTTTAATTTTTTTTTCTTACAAAACCCTTTTTTATTTTATTTTACAATGCAATTTTCAGGTTTTAATTTATATCATAATACGTGGGTTTTTATTCTCTACACAATGCAATTTTTCATCTCTCATTAGATGCATCCGTTTAGAAATTGAATCGATTCTAAGAGATCAATTTTTATACTTGCGCTCATGTGCGAACCCGCGCGTGCGTGAAGAGAGGGGAGGTAATGGTGGGGCGGCACTGCTGGTGATACAGGTAGCTAGCGATAGCCACCCTCACTCGCCTTTTCAAGACTTGGGGACTCTGTTATTGTGCTTGTGCGTAGGCCACCTTTGATGAAAGAGAAAGGAGCCAATATTTTCCTAGTTTGTGCTATGAGTCATAAACCGGACAGTAACAACAGGGCTATTTGCAAGGTGGGGTCAGAGCAGACAAGCCAGAGAATACTTGGGCAATTTTCCCCAAAAAGTAGAGGGTTTAGCCATTACTTTAGTCATTTCTATAAAGCTATTTTAATCTATTCAAGATTTATTTCATTGCTCAAAAATATTTAGGAGCATAAAAATTTTTTCAATTGACTTCATTAATTAAATAAATGTATGTGAATTTGCACACTCATCGCTTATTTTTAGGCCAAGAGTCATCAATATAACTATAATCATAACTATAACTAAAGGTCTATATTAAATAAAACTGAAATAACAATATAACTATTCATACGGTACATGTAGAGCAGAGGGAAAAGTTATATAGGCTACTGATATCAGATATAACAGAAAATCGTACACTGGTTCGCAACGTCTTATGGTGCGAAATACATTGTATAAGTTATTTTAGAATTCGATCAGCACTTCTCAAAAACTAATTTTATTACGGCCTAGCTCACAGTACCATGAATCTATAATTAGGAGGATGGCAGATAGTGAACAGGAACAGCTCATAATTTTATTATTACTTTCAATGTTTTAAATGTGTTTTATTTGGTGCTTTGTTTGAAGCTTTTTTGTGAATCTATTTCAAAATTTAAAAATTGGATTTTATTGTAAAAATTTGTAAAAAAGATGACGTATCAAAAATATCATAACCTATTTTATTATGTTTGTATAAAATTGTAAGAGGGACAGTTTTGGGCTTTGCCTGTTGTACTCTTCGATGCATCAATTACTCAATAAAGATGATGATGATGATGATGATGATGATAATAATCAGATGTCCACTAAACATTGGAGGAAACGATGAGGCTTTAGAAAAATAATAAACTCCAAGAGAATATTGTATTTGCCTCTTTTATAAGATTCAATATAGTACATTATTTTATAAAAAGATTAAATGAAAATAATAGGCGTAGAATATCGTCATTCTATCAATGGGTTGATACTTTTATAATTTTATGAGGAGGATCAATAGGCCCATTCCTGAAGAATAACAAAATGGTCGAATCGAGTTCAAAAATACATTTGTTGGCCAACTCGTTATATTGTAATTTTACTTTGTCTTTCAGCCTTCATTTGTCATTCATAGCGGTTCATGAATAGGATTAGAAATAAGAAAAATATCTTTCGGTAGACTTGAGCTTTTGTATTCGGTTGACAATGGCCAATCTATGAAAAACTCAACTTGGTAAGAACTATGGAAGATTCCATAGTTATAAAAAAAATTATAATATTCACAGCCCATCCATAACAAATTAAAACTTGAAATAATTAAAATCGAAGTACCCTTTTTACATGTTAGTATTTTTTAAAAAAGGGTCCTTCGATTTTAATTATTCCAAGTTTTAATAAATACAGTAGCCCTAAGAGAAAATAAGTATAACAAATTAAGTATATGAAATTTTGCTAATTTTTAGCACTTATTTCGTTTTGGTTCCTTCAATCAATAATAAGCAAGAGGAAATAAGCAATCTCGAATTTCTTCATGATATTCCATTCTTTATTATTCTCCACTCTTCTGCAGTGACTTAAAAATTATGTCAACCCTTCTACCAGAGCCATTCTAACAATGGAATTGGCCCCTGCTTTTGGAACCATCCCTTTCACTTTCCCTATCTAACAAATATACCTATAATAATCGGTATTTGAATGTAAATGTGGTGAATTATCCTTCACTCTTTATTTCTGTTTATCTTAGTGAATAAGTAGAACAACAATCTCTTATTGGAGGAAGTATCACCTCAACCAATCGCTAAGTGCAAATTTAGAAAAGATGAATACATCATTGAACACAGGGCAAAATAATTTTTGTTTTATTCAAAATTGGTCGAATAGAAGATGGTTTGTTAGAGATCAAGAAAATTGTTTAACAAATTAAAAAAATTATTATCAATAACTTTCAATCAGATCAATAACGTTTTGTTGTCAGGAATTACATGATTTCACAACATGCAGCAAATGTATTTGCGTGATTACTGTTGAATAATAAAAACAATAATAGTATAATAATTCTCGCGAGGGCATTGCCTTTGGTCGGTTGTGAGTTGTAAGGTGACTAGGTGACAGGAGGTTCTGGGTGTGCCTGTTACTTTAGTTTTGAAGATAAAGGTAAGACGGAGAAGGCATTCCATTGAAAGAAAGGGAGCTGCCCACCCTTTCCAAGGCCAGAGTGGTCAGGGGTAAGGAGCTATAAACAAGTGTTTCTAGAGCCCTAGTCAGGGGTAGTAGCCAGAGTGGTAGTGGGGGTATAGCGAGATTGCAGAATCTGAAACAAAACGTTTTGCTACACTCAGCGCTCCAAGTGTCAAAAGCTCTAACCTCCTTCTCTCAACTTCAAGGACGAATCCCGTTCGTACGCTCTTAAGGGGCACATTTACTAACCTTGTCCTATATATCTCTTTTTTATTTGTTATGGCTTATTGAAATTTTTTAATTGTTTTACAGAGCTCAAGAGAACAGTTGGCAATTGCAGAGTTTGCGCGCTCTCTGTTGGTCATTCCAAAGACGTTGGCTGTAAATGCTGCTCAGGACGCCACCGATCTCGTTGCCAAGCTCAGAGCTTTCCACAACACCAGCCAGACTAAGAAAGAACAGGCCCATCTCAAGTGGTGAGTATTGTTAATTATTTGTACTCAATTACACCAACACCAAATAGGTTCTATAATTAAATACAATAATAAGAATATCAAGCAATCTGCTATCATAAAATGGTGTATGGAAAATTAAGATAACGTACTTGATTTGAAAAGTCACTGATGTCATGCGAGAACCACACATCGATATGTTGAACTATTTTGGAGCTATCAGCTGATTTGTAGTAAATATTATTTCTGTTAATAGTCCAGTCAATAAAGCATTATAGAGTGCATGAAATATGCCCCAATTTTTGACCTTGGGGATTTGTAAAGACTAGTTAGGAGGTTAACATACTAAAAGTCCCCGGACCTGGAGGGGGGGGGGTGAGCAAATGGTGCAAAGGGGGGGGGTAGAAGGTACAATTTTTCGCCTAAAACCCGAAAACTGTTAATCCTAGAGAAAAGTGCTCTGAATAGAAATTGAAGAGGACTAAAATCTGCGTCGATTGAAAAAAAGAAAACGAAAATCTACCGAATAGAAAGTTTTTTACATTTGATCAAAACTCCCATTTTTTGTAAAAAATCCAAAAACATTGTCCTAACTGCTTTTAAATCTGATGTAACTCGTAAAGAAACAATAAATCCACTAACCCCCTCACCCTAAAAGTTGTCGAGCATAAGAAGTAGAGTCCAAATAACATATCAATATTGATATTTGGCCTATTTTTTGGAAGTTCAACTTTCACTCTTCCAATAATGGAATTCCTCAAAATTCAGCTACAGGTGGTTTTTGACAATATTTTTATGCTAAAATATAGATACGAAGTAATAACTATATTGAAGGTAGTGTCTGGTAGTCTATATGGATCATTCCTCAACAGAATACGTATTTTACTGCTCAAAATTTGGACTATTTGCAGTAGAAAGGGCCGTTCAAGGATAATAATCTAAGGACATTCCTAACTTCTGTAAAAGTGGACGGATCTTGACAAACTATAGCTCATTGTTTTCAGCTTCAAAAGGCGGTTCTATTTCATATAATATATGTCCAATTCGGACAAAATTGAAGAATTTAATTAACCTAAGTACTTCGAGCTTATTCCTATAAACCGGGAAAACTCAAATTTTTTGTGTTAAAATGCGCCTATCTTGAAAATTATTGGTGGTAGAAAGTTTTCGGGGTTTAGGCGAAAAACTGAAAAATTGTACCTTCTAACCCCCTCCCGCCCTATGCTCACCCCCCAGGTCCGGGGACCTTTAGAATGTTAACCTCCCAACTAGTCTAAACAAATCCTTGAGGTCAAAAATTGGGGCATATTTCATGCACTCTATACCCGTGTGGACAGGCTTTATTGACTGGACTATAAGTCATTGAAATAATTTAAATGGTTTGGTATATCAATTTGCGGGTTTCGGCTTTCAATTTCTCTTGAAAATCTGCATCGAAATCATGTATAGCATGAACACTTTCCCATTTGAAAAAGTAAAGTAGGCTTGAATATGGCGGACCGAATATTCAATGTCACAATTGAGTGGAATTTCCAGTTTTATTACGATCCCCTATGTCACCGACAGTCAAATCAACTTTGCATAAGATACTGTTTCCAAACACTTCACCCACCATGTAAACATGACATTCACAAGCCACGATTAAGGTAGCATTCCCAGACAGACAGACAGCTCTAAATTTCAAATTCAAATTCAAATTTATTGTTCACATTCTCATTACAATTAAATTTGATAAATCCATACATTTATAAAACTTGCTGCAAATAATAATCAGTGGATTTCATGAATAATAAAGTAAACAAAAATATATATTAAAGAAAAAACCAAACCACCGTGATGCTGATTATCAGTTGGATGATACAAATGTATGATGTATGACGTTGGATGATAGCTTTAACTGGATGATGGAGATGATCAAATTCAAAAATTCATGAAATTAAATTTATTGCAAACAATAATGTTATACTACTCACAAAAAAGCAAGAAGCTTTTGTACGTGAGTAGGAGTTGAAAAAAAACACTTTCACACACACAATCACACACAAGTTTGTTTTTAATCATAGACATATCAAGTTGTCAATGAATAAAGATATTATTATTTATATCACTTATATTATTTGATTAATTAGTAAATGTATTAATTATTTGAAGCCTATAACATCATAAGAATGATTAGAAAAAAATATGTATTTAAAAATTAGGATGTACAACAAAGAGGGAAATCACAAGGTTTTTTTCAAAGCGAAAAGGAAAGGAGAATTAAAAAAGCTTATAAATTCAAATTAAAAATCATCAGCCCACCACTCTAAAAAGATTTTCTAACTCTAATGGTGACTGAAGCCATAGCCAAATCTTCAATTTATTATAGAATTTCCTGTAATATCTCTCACTTCTAATTTCATTTGGTAGAAGATTAAAAAACTTAGGTCCGAGAAATAGGAAACATCTTTGAAATGTGGTGGAATTTGGCTTTGGGACTTTCAACATCAGTTGCATTGATTGACGTGTCACCCGATGATCAGCTTCATGAATGGGCCTAGCTGAAATTCCCATACTACCACTCATTCTGTAAAACAAGGATAACACCTTCAGAACATAGATGTATCTGAAAGGGAGGATTCCCAACAGTTGGAAAATTGGAAAGGTGTGAGTCCTTCTATTTACACCATGAATAATTCTTACCACTGATTTCTGCAGTGTGATTAGGCTTTTAAAATGAGATAAGAAAGTAGACGCGTAACAAGAGATTCCATATTCCAGTCGACAATTGAAAAATGCAAAATACATGACTCGTAAAATACTCAATGGAAAGAATTGCTTTAATTGATAAAATCTTCTTAGCAAATATAATAGGTACATCTTGATTTTCTGTATATGTAGATTCCACGTCAGCCCATAATCAAGAGTTAGTCCCAAATACTTGACAAAATCCAACTGCTTGATGACATCACAGCTACAATTTGAATGGTTACAGCCAATCTTATGATACCTGATTGGGTCAGTAAAATAAAATGGGGCTGATAATGAAAAATTTATATAACAGGTTTTGGTAGCATTAAGTGCTAATTTATTACAATCAAACCAGCAACGCAGATCTATTAGGTCAAGCTGGATCATTTCCTGTAATTCATTTTCACTTTTGGCAGAATATGCCAATGCCGTGTCGTCAGCAAACGATGTTAAGGATCCATTGAATGTGTAGGAGAACAAATCATTAATATATGCTAAGAATAGAATTGGACCCAACACGGACCCTTGAGGCACACCATACTCAATTGTTGCCAAGTCACTGCTACAACTACCAATTGACACATACTGCTTCCGGCCTGACAGGTAAGACTTCATCCACAGGATGGGCACTCCACGAATACCCGACATATATAATTTCTCTAATAGAATACTATGTTGCACTGTATCAAAAGCTTTTTTAATATCAAGAAATAAACCTGAAGTCTTTGATCTATGAGGCTGATTCATTATCTAAATGCGCTGCTCGAGCTGCCCGGCTCTAGTTGCACTGCTCTAGCCATCACAACTTTATTCAATTAACCATATGTTCACTTTGTTATTAGGGCTACTAATGTGTAATTAATCAATAAACAGTAAAATTCACCCTTGAGTCATTTCAACTGAAATTCACAATTTATTGATTTATTATAAATTGGTAGCCCTAATATAAAGTGATATATAGTGATTTATACTAAACTAGTATACTAGTTATACTAGTATATATAATGTATGTGATTTAGTCTGAATAGAGTTGTTTGTGATGGCTGGAGCCGCGCGGATTTAGTTGCAAGAATGGGAAGGCAACTCAGTTACTGCTCGATCTCTGGTGAAACGTGATACCATTGCCATGCGTATCCACTGTTGTATTAGATTGCCAACCAATAAAAAACTGTACTAATTGAACTATCCAATTTTTGCAGGGTCGGTCTTGACCTGTATAATGGAGCGGTGACAGACAACAAGACAGCCGGTGTATTGGAGCCTGCTATATCAAAAATCAAATCACTCAAATTTGCAACTGAGGCGGCAATCACCATTCTTCGTATCGATGATATGATCCGATTAGATCCTGAAAGGAAAGATGACAAGTCCTACCAACAAGCTTATCAGTCTGGGGAGCTGGAGGGTTGAGATGACTAGGCTAGTAACAAAACTATTTACATTAATGAAACAAATTTATAGCAAGTTTGCTTGCAAATCACTAACAAAAAATTCAAAAGCGCTTTTCATTTGAATCATTACGAAAATACTTAACTTTGTACATTCATATCTTATATTAAACTGTTTCCAGTATTATTTTTATTCCAATCAGATATTAACATGCTACTTTCAATTGTTGACATTATTTTTGTAATGTGATTTTTTAAGCTTTCGAAAAGTTCATAGTTTACCACAGCTGGTAATAATTTCGCACTCAATAAAAACAGAAAATTAATATTATTCAAGTGTTGTGCTTTCCTTCCTTTTCGCTTCTTCCATTATTGATACAATAGAATTAATATGAAATATTTGTCAGGTATTCTGTGTCATTGCTGTTTTAGTTTTATTAGAGTTTGTTTATGTTAGATCCATGTTAGATTGTGCTATGATTGAAGTGATCTACATTCTGGTTGATTATATTTCATTGATATTTTTTGAGTAGGAAAACATGAAATTGGGATGTAGGCCCTATGTTATATTTTCCAATGGGGAAAATATCAATCAGTTGGAAAATTGTTAAATTATTAATTATACAGCACCTTTTATAACTCTTATAATTGTCTTATAACATGACTCTTAACATCAATAAACTTGGTAGTTTTGAGCAGGCTAAGAAGATTACTCAATTACTCATGGGATACGGAATGTTGATTTCTCTGTTAGCTTAAGCATTGACTATTTTCTCTGTTACTCTAAGTACTTTAATTGTCTTTGGCTTGAGCATCTATTTGAAGTATTAGGTACCTGTTTGTTGGGTTAGTGGATAGTTCTCAAAACGTCGTGACTGGCGAATGATTTTTTCAGTAGCCTATTACCACGCTGAAACAGTAGATAGATCAAGTGGAGAAAGAGTTACTCTTTCAAGAACAAGAAAATGTTAATCTGATCAGCTGACTCAACCGCCAGTTTTCTAATTGCGAATTCAATTTATTCTTGTAGTTCGCTCGTAGTACTCGTATTTAGTTCAATGCTGTCAGCAGAGATATCGCGATCATCTGCCGTTAAGTCTGTAATATGGACATGCGTTTCTTTATTATTTGAAACTCTTTTTGAAGTTGAATTGAGATATTCTCAAATTAAATAAACAAGAACCCTAGTTGTCTAATTTTTCTCCAATAATTCTTCATATTTTACTTCTGGATTTGCATGAAAATTGATGAATTATACAGTTTCGACTTATGCAGGGTGTTTCAGGAGGAATATGCAATACTTCCAGTGGCGGCGCTACAGGGAGGCCAGGGTGGGCCCTGCCCCCCAATATTTTCTTGGCCCTCCCTCTAGCCCCCCCAATCGAAACTAGAACCATCGTTTAAAAATATTTTACAATAAATATCACAGTTCGTACTAGATAAAGAACAAAAACTTTTGGAAACAATATTAACTCTTGTAGGTAATTAAAAGTATAACAGAACTACCTAAACTACCTTTTAGTTGAAACAGGCACTGTCCAGAGTACATAAAGTACCACAGATTGCATCTACACAGTTTTATATATCCACCAAAATCTAAATTGAGGATACGCAAGGACTGAGAAATATTGGAAACAAGGAAAATTCTATTACCTATTCATTGTTTCAAGTAATATTCATGGAGTAGGATCACGGTAGCCTACTTATTGGTATAGTCTGTGCATGCCAAGAAGAAATTGTCTCCTATATCAGCATGTGTAAACTTTTGATACCAGCAAACTCATAACAAAATGTTGCATTATTATAAAAGTGAATAATTGTATCTTTCATTTTTTAGTTTTTTTACATGAAACTATGGTTGCTGCTCAGTTACAAATTCTGCTCTAAAATAACTATTTGCTGCTTCTAAACTTTATACTTTCATATGTAGGCCTGAAATCAGTAAGGTATGCTTTTTTCATCCTAAATTGTAAAAGAAAAAATGATTGCAAGTAGCTTAGAGTGAATATTATTGCACCGGATCCACTGAAATTTGTATGTCGCTTATAGTAGGCGAGGCCTACTCACTGGCTAAATACAAAGTTGGTGTGACAGATCATTATGAATCATCAAACCACAGCTTATGTAATGGTGTTGTGGAGACTGCAGCGATTTCCAATAATTATTTAAAAATTGAAATAGCCTAGATCTCAATACAATTCCTTTATATAGAGTTACACACGTGAGATGAACGGTTTTCAATGAAATTATACTCAGCCAATTTTTAAACTGATGCATACCTTTACACAAAATTAAAGCTCATCATGTGCCATTTCAGTTGGCACAAACAAGCTTATACCCTGAAATTTCAGTTATGTTTGAAAAATAATTATGTCCATTATTTCGAACGCAGGACTCAACTCTCTCCTCAAAATCCTCAATCACATGGACTAACATTTCTGCAGTGATAACATCAATTTCTCCCACAAGTCACGAAATGAAGAATGTAGGCTAATTTAATCATTAAAGAAATTGCCGGTATCACTGCAGTGATGATAGTCCGTGTGATTGAGAAGAGAGTTGAGTCCAGCATTTGAAATTATGGACATCTCCTTGACGTCATTATTATTTTTCCAACATGAATGAAATTTCATAAATCTGAAAGCTGAGCTTTTTTATCTCAAATGGCACATAATGAGCTTTGTTTTAGTGTAAAAAGAATTTGAATTAATTTCAAAATTGGCTGGGTACTATTCCATTGAAATCGTCCATCTCCAGTGTGTCGCTCTGTATAAAGGAATTATATAGAGATCTAGGCTATTTTTTTCAATAATTACAGTAGTAGGCCATTCTACTCAGCTGTAATTGCTTATACTTATACAATAATTATTTTCATCTTTCAAAATCTCCATGCCTTATAATTTTTTGTTCATTATACTTTTGTTGATTGTTGTATATACCCTATCATTATTTGAAAAATGAACAATAAAAGAAAAACGAGGGTAGCCTACTGCATTTTTGAGGAAGAATACAGTTAACTTTTCAACTTATTTCATTCAACTTCAGGTTTTCAAACAATTCTCAATTTTTTAAATATATTTGAATTATTTTTATTGTTACATAGCAATAATCTATCTGCCATACATAATTATAATAACATAGTATTCTTGATTTGAATTAATTATTCAGGCTATGATATAAGCTAGGTATTATCAAGTGAGTTACCATATCAATTCTTATCTTGACATTATGTATTTACTATAGAGGCTGAAAACTGATTTTTCGCTACACTTCACGGAAATAAGCTGCTTACCAGTCCCTATGTAGACTAGGAAGTCGTCATTTACATACATAATCAATCAGTTGTTGTCCTCGAGTGGAAAGAAGTCCTTTCCATGCAAGGACAATCCCTTTCGAAGCGTGGACAGCTGGCGCCATCTAGCAAGAGAAAATACAACTACAATGGACCATCTCTTTCTGTGAAACTGCCAGGAATTTGTCAAAAACAAGAAACTTTGTATTGCTATTGTACAATTTAAGATGATCGTACAAAAACTTTCATGAGCTTAAACGTTTCTGGACTAAGAAAATCGAGTATTCTGATAGTTTTTAAGTAATATCCAATTGATTAAATCAATAAACTTGTGATGCAAACTTTCAATACTTGGCAGTTCAGCCTACTGCAGATTCAGCTCAGCCAAAGCTAGTATAGTAAGTTATCCGGTCTAGCTGTTCCTAGATCTCATTAATCCTATTTGTTTTGCTCATTTATGAGATTAGATTAATAAAATTTATTTGAAGTGTACCGAAAAAAATTATACACTCACTCGCCCAGGAAGTTTTTTACAGTATTCGGAATTATTCCCAGGCTCGGCAAGCCTCGCCCGGGAAACTATCCTCATACTGTAAACTTTTCCTTCCTGGGCTTGTGGCATAATGTACTATTTTGCCACACTCGTATGTAATACACAACTTTCCAAGATAGATTTGCGTTTGGAAAATTGCCGTTTACAGGAGAATCAAAGATCAGCTGTTCTGAATGCGGGAATAATCATTTTGATGATTATTACAGCACTAGTCATCATCACAATGATAATTACAGCACTGAAAATCTAGCCCAGGGGTTTTTTCCAAACTCCAACGTATGAAAAACGAGTTGAACTAGCCGCCATGAAAGTTCACTGTGTGCATTTGTGCTAGTGTTGTGTTGAGGTTATGTTGGTTTCATGTTTTCAGTTGTTTGAGGTTTTAATAAATCCTTCTCAGTCTAGTATGACAAAAAAAATGTACATAATTCGTGTGGAAAAGTTTACAAACTCATAATTATTTTCCAAACTTGCATACCGCTTGTTTGGTGAAGAACTTAATTATTGGTTTATAAAATAGTACATTACGCCACAAGCCTGGGAAGGAAAAGTTTACAGTTTGAGGATAGTTTTCCGGGCGAGGCTTGCCAAGCCTGGGAATAATTCCAAATACTGTAAAAAACTTCCTGGGCAAGTTGTGTATAATTTTTTTCGCTATCTTTGAATAAATATTATCAATCTAATTTCATGAATGAACAAAACAAATAGGATTAATGAAATCTAAGAACAGCTAAGACCAGATAACTTACTATACTAGCTTTGGCTGACCTGAATCTGGAGTAAGCTGAACTGCTAAGTATTGAAAGTTTGCATCACAATTTTTTTGATTAAATCAAATTGATATTACTTAATAACTATCAGAATACTCGATTTTCTTAGTCCAGAAATGTTTAAGCTCATGATAGTTTTTGTACAATCATCCTAAATTGTACAATAGCAATACAAAGTCTCTTGTTTTTGACAAATTTCTGGCAGTTTCAAAGAAAGTGATGGTCCATTGTAGTTGCATTTTCTCTTGCTAGATGGCGTCAGCTGTCCACGCTTGGAAAGAGATGGTCCTTGTATGAAAAGGACTTCTTTCCGCTCAATGACAACAGCTGATTGATTATGTATGTAAATGATGACTTCCTTGTCTACATAGGGACTGGTAAGCAGCTTATTTCCATGAAGTGTAGCAAAATAGTATATTTTGTACCTTGGGCCAAAAATGTGCGTTTACCGGCTCAAAATCGGTTTTCAAGTCCAAGGCCGAGGACTAGAAAAGATTGAGGGACGGAATATTATATTTTCGACCCATGGTGTCAAACTTTATTTTTCGGCACACAACATCAATGCGAAGAAAACAAAATAAAAAATTAGTTAATCAGTTCCAAGAACAGCTAGACCAGTAACCTTATTATGCTATCTTTGCCTATACTGAATTTGGAGTAGGTACCATCTGCTTCCTATTGAAACTTTGCGTCAATAGTTTATTGATTTACTGACTGAATATTACTTTATAACTATCATGTATTTGATTTTCTTAGTCCAGAAACGTTTAAGCCCAAGATAATTTTTGTACAATCATCCTAAATTGTACAATATCAATTCAAAGTTGTTAATTTTTGACTGATATTGGCTAACAGAAAAGCTTAGTCTAGTTGCATTATCACCTGCTAGATGGCGCTGGCTAACCTGCTAGATGAAGTAGCATAAAGTCTGACAACAATAATTTTGTTCAAACATGGATTTCACGTTCATCATTATTCAATAGTTAATCAATACAAACATTTTTAATCTTATCAAAGTTGAAGTATCAGTTATTGAAGCAGTTTTCCTTTATTGTTCAACTACTGATTGATGTGAAAACTTTCAACGTTCAGTTCTCTTGACAAGGGATCTCACCAATCAAAATAACAGATGGGAGACTACCTTTACATTGTAATACCAATAAGTCGACATCGACTCGCGAAACAGCTGACATTTGATGCAATCAAACCGGGATGCTACCTATTGATCGACCAACACTTAAATCGACAACGACCTTCAGTCAGCTTACATTCAAGGTTATTTTACCGCCCTAGGGCCGAAAAGTTTATTGATTTAGTGACTGAATATTACTTTATAACTATCAGTGTATTACTTTATAACTATCAGTGTAACAGATGAGAGACTACCTTTACATCGAAATACCAATAAGTCGACATTGACTCCCAAAACAGCTGACATTTAATGCAATCAAACCGGAATGCTACCTATTGATCGACTAACCCTTAAATCGACAACGACTTTCAGTCAGCTGACATTCAAGGTTATTTTACCGCCCTAGGGCCGAAAAACGCATTTTCCCGGCGAGTTGCTGGCGATCTCGCCTGAAAACGAGCGTTTTCGGCCTCCGTATAAAGCATGTAAAACAGTCCATTTCATACCAGTGTGGCGAAAAAGGCATTTTCCTGGCAAGTTGCTGGCGACCTCGCCTGAAAACGAGCATTTTCGGCCTCCGTATGATGCATGTAAAACAGATCATTTCATACCAGTGTGGCGAAAACGCCTTTTCCACACTCATTATGTCAGTGGTGCTCGGGCAAAGAGGTATATGTCATTTTTTGCTACGGTACTTCTGGTAAATTGAAAAACAAAATTTGGCATGTTCCTGAAAATCAGAATTTCTTTAAGCATGAATTTTCAATGTTCAATAGAATAATACATCTTGTTTTGTATAAGACTAGAGTAGTATTATGAGAAAAAAAATTAATATTACTTTTTTAACAAATGATAAATTTAAATATTGTACGACTTATACCCAATTGCACAACTTTTCATTGACATATACCCCTTATAACAAAGATTATAGGGTTCAATGAATGTAAGTTTTATTCTAAAATGAATAAAAATTGTTGATATAATGATGAACTATATTGTCAGTCACTATATATTTTTGGTAATACAATGTATTGAAAAATATGAATACTTAAAAAAAATATATCTTCCAGCCTCAAATTCCAATAAAACTGAAAAAGTCAATCCTTCTATTCCGCATCTTCTTCCATAGCAACTTCAGGTAACACATCTATCACCTCTGCAGTACGTAGTTCCTTTTAAAAACTGTGAAACACAAACATCCAGTATCAAAGGCAATAAATCAAGAAAATCCTTCTTCTTTGCAGATGGAACAGGATTAGTATCCTTATTGTATGCCAAGGTATAGGCTGCAAGTTGTCTTTGCCATGGCCTCGTCTGAAACCTTATTACTAGTTTCATTATTTGTTAACATACTGTATCAATTTCTCATTTATTGAGTTTGCTGTATAATATGTGATTGTGAATAATTTTGTGAGCTAGAATCTGCATTTTAAACTAATAAAATTCATCTGAATTCAATTCTTTAACCATAGGCAGGTGAACAGCTAATCAAAGTTCTATCACCAAAGACAGTAATTTTGTTCAAGGGGGTTTTAAATAGGTTCAACTTTTATCGTATGATTATTAAAGAGATACATATTATATAGCACAGTTTTTTGTGGCCATTTATTGATATTAGTTTGCTAGAATGCTAGTTGTAAAGTTCTCAGGGAGGAAAGTTTTCAGAAAAAGTACTCTAAAACTATACTTTTCAATAAGAGTCTTGAGCCTTATTATTAGTTTCATTATTTGGAAACATACCTTACAGTATTGATTTTTCATTTATCAATTTGCTGTATAACATAAGATTTTCAATATTTGTAAGCTCAAATCCGCGATTTAAACAAACAAAATTAATCTGAACATAAATTCTTCAAACAGGCAGGTGAACAGCTAATCGCAGATACATTAAATTCAACAAATACAGATTATATAAAACAGTTTGTGTAGCCATTTATTGATATAAGTTTGCTGGAATATAGGTTGCAAAGTTCGAAAATTAAGAAATAGATAATAATTTTTTAAATTTCGATATTTTTGTGGCGCGGGCCCCTAGGCGCGCGTTTAGTTGGCCTACCCATAAATCCGGTACTGAAGCTTCCTCTGTATATTTATGATGTTAATATTGCTCTTTATTTAACGATCTCTGATCTTTGTCTTCTCCTGTTTCCAATGTCAATTGCATTTCTAATTATTTATCGCAAACATGACAATTGTCAATTTTTTTATTCTCAATTGAAATGTTTTGTTCATGATATATTTTTTCATTCACACTGCGGCTTACTGGTGTTTCTGTTGTTTTACAGTAGCCTATTCCTGATACATCAATGCTAGAGTATAATGAGATGGCAAATATTTTTTTTCTGAGTGACTTGAGTACGGCAATGAATTTTGTAAGCAGAGATAGAAAGTACCTATGAGCTCTTTTGCGAGTTCCATCACAGTATCTGGTAATTTATTCTTTGGGGTGTGCCCACCTCTTTTTTTCGGTGGCAGTTATACCTCATGTTGAAGATTGACTCTTCTCAATGGCATTTGTGATAAATTTATCTGATGAATCAAATGTAGCTATGAAACAGTTCTTACAAATTCTACAAAGATCACCATTGATTCTTAGATAATAATTATAATTAACAAGTCTATTAAAATCTCTCTTTGGGTTGATTGTCCGCTTTCATTCAGTAGTTCTTTCTGAACTGGTAATCAAACTAGATACCGTATGTATGCAACTTCTTTAGAATGATCTACTAACTCCCAAAAACTATTGCACAGTTCATTCCTGTCATTATCTGGAAATCTATGTCCACATTTCATTCTACATTTATTAACTTTTCTACACTCACGCCTCTTTATAACTTTTCCTGTCAGTCACATATATTCTCTACCAGTATTTCTTTTTTCCTTCCTCTGTCTTCTTACTGCTCGTGATCTACCTTTAATACTCTGTCTTTGTCTTCGAATACCAACTGAGCTGCGTTCTGGCACTGAACATGATCAATAATTTTTTTTCAATAATAATAATAATAATAATAATAATAATAATAATAATAATAATAATAATAATGAGTAATAGCTCGCAATTAATGCAGTAGGCTAGTGTGCAAAGAGATATGAATGCATTCTAGTGTTTGTGAAAAGGGAGACAAGTCAACTATAGTTCCCTCATGCACAAATTACTTGAGTGTGTAAAGAAGTATTTGTCGATATGTCTCCCTTTACTCAAACATAACCTCATGTCAACAAACATGTATCTCTTTTCACATTTGATTTTCTTAGGTTACAATAGCTCTAGACATATCTCCCTTTACTGAAATGAAAGATCTTTTGATTCACTATCACATGTACGACATATTTTGTTCAAAAATTGACATACACCCCTATGCTCGAGCACCACAGATGTAATATACTATTACTGTCAATATAGTATTTACTATCCTCCAATCTCATATTATTTCTAATTTGATAAGAAATTTCTTCGCTGTTATGATAAGTTTTTCTCAAACTGTAATTATAAAAGAAGTCATCATTCTCAAAAAATTAATGTCATAATTCCAATATAAGTTTCTCAAATAATTCTGGAAAATCCATTGAAACTCATAGTATAGTAAAAGTAGTTAATTATGTAAAAAAAATAAAAATAAATTGTAGCATTTAGTGTACTGGAATGTATGGCACTTCAAAAAAGGAATAACATTTAAAATCATGGTAATAAAAATATAGCAAATGTACCGAAACATATATCACGTGAAACCTAGGTCTAGTGTCAGTAGTATAGCATAGCTCTTAATTAATTCGGTGGAGGGCAAAGGGAATTTTGGCTCTCAATTGCTGGCCCACCCAATGATATCTTGGGCCCACCCTTGGCCCCTCCATTCATTGGGAGCTTACGCCGCCACTGAATACTTCTCAGGCTGATTCTTCTAACTGGTTTCATTGAATTCCTTAGCTAATGGAAATTAGCTAATTAGCCATGGGAATTGGCCATTTCAAAACCTGAATATAGCCCCTAAAAATTGGAAAAGTAAAATCTTTTTGAAAAATGTCAATTTTCCGCCATTGTTATCTCAGTAACAAAGCGTTTTTGGGGGTATGTCGGTATGTCCAATGGAGCTTTTTGCTCTACTTGGGGTGAATGTGAGGTATCAGCCTGAGAAGTATTGCACATTCCTCCTGAAACTCTGTATTTATTCATCTTCCTAATGTAGACTGCTGACAAAATAATGATGATTTCTTAATTTGTAAATCAAGTGTATTTTGGGACCTACTAATGAGTGAAGTCACACATGAATAAACAAAACATCCTACCTAGTTGACCCTCCTACTCTGGAATACGTCTGATCAATTTTTCAATATTTGCGTGATGAACGTCTTCAGATTCTCCACAAACGCTGATGTCTCTAATTATTACGCTTTCCAGTACTGTTACATCTGTCGGAACAAGGTCTCCACACTCGCTGGAATCCATCCTTTAGAAAGAAAACTTAATGCAGTTGGAAGTAATTTTTGTGTTATTGAAATGACGTAAGTAACCTACTTTGGTACTTTTCATAAAACATTCTCAATAAGTAATAGCCTAAAATTCCGACAATGCTATTTTCATAATAAGAAAAGTACAGAGGCTTCTCCAGTTTGGCAGTTTTTCCTGATACCGTGTATTTTATTTGTGTTTTTTTAAGATAAGAGCTTACTCTGCTTACTTGACTCTTAAATAAGATGAATCGATGAATGATTCGACTTACGAGTGCGCTTCCATTCACTTTTTCCCCAAACTATGAAAATGATTAATTCTTTTGTCTGTGCCTTCAGAAGAGGTTAAATGAAGAACCATGGAAGTTTTTGACTCTTACCACATAGAAGGAGTGCTCTATTTACATTCTCATCTGTGCTATTAACAGGAAAATTTAAATTATCGATCAATTCATAAGCGAATAAAAATAATAATCGAATAGAATGACTTCTTTATTTTAATGACGTGGCGAAGTTTGGACAGCAATGTCCACTCTACCACTTAACCACTTTTACCTTTCGCTTATAAGCGAAATAGATACCAGGAACTATCCATTAAATTAATGAATCGTAGGCGATCAATATTAACTTTTTAGTAGCCCATGCCCATTCTCCATTGATTTTATTCTACGGGTATCCTATTTTCTGTCTGCAGGAAATCTAGTGAGATCCATGAGTTGGACTGGAACTTGATCTATGACGGGCTCGAGAAGACAAATTTAAGCTACATTCCTGTTTCTGGGTTGATAATTTATTCCAGTGGAAAATACCGCACACTTTCCTTGTTCATTATATCAGTAATGATTTTTTTGCTCTGCTTTATTTGCTTCATATTATCAATAACTGTGTTTAAGTCTTTGGACGACTTTCCAGTCTTTGTTGAAACAGCACATGCATTCAGCTTATGTATGCTTGTGCTGAAGACATTGATTGTTCATCATTTGAGAATTAATTCATACTTGTCGTTGCTTACAACTTTCTCAACAAATATTTTCAACTATGAGAGCGAATTCGCAAGACAAAAAACAGTAGAGATGAGAGTTAAAGTAAACAAACACATCAAACTCTTTCAAAACATGATTGTTTTCATATGTTTGAGTGCCGGTTTCCTTTTTCTTGTGAGCCCTATAATTCAAGCCAAATACATGAATAAAGATAGAGACGAGATTCCTACCTTGAATTACAACTATCCTATCCCTTTATGGTTTCCATTTGACACTTCAAATGTATGGAGTTTTCGTTTTGCTTTTGGTTACTGTCTAGTTGTGTGCACAATGGCTGTACTAATTATTCTCATAGTTACCTTTGTTCCGTCAATAGTATTGTTTTTTATGGAAATGTACGCTCAGCTTGAAATACTGAATCATTCAATCATTAATTTGGATAAAAGAGCTGCACTCCTTTTCAACTCTTCAAATAATATCTTTGGGAACAGTAGTTCTAGAATGGAGATGGACACATCTTCATTAATTGAGAATGGAGACTATCAGCGCTGCCTCTTGTATTGTATGAAGAAAAATGTACAGCATCATTGGGCGATCAAAAGGTCAGAAGTGAGTCCAGCATTATTGTTCTAGTTCTAGGATAAATTTCACTGCTCAATCTGTGATTGAGGCTGGGAAGGAAAGGCAAGGAGGAAAGGGAGAACCCTAATTTACCTGAAGATTCACCCTTTTACGTTTTTACTGGTTTTTATAGTTTTTACTGGCTAACATATACGTTTTTAGCTAACTAGTAGAAACGGACTTCAAATAGAAGCAGAGAGCCTTAAAACAAAAATAATATCATTACTGAAAGTAGAGAAGTAATGTAAGGGAGAGTGGGGAACGGTGAGACACAGGGAACAGTGAGACAAGATTTTTAATAAAAAATGTAGGCACCGTACAGTGGCGCTGTTCAGTGGCAATAGCTTCTACTAGAGTGCCAGATGTATCACCCGTGTTTGATGGCTTCACGACGACGATTTGTTTCAATCTAATTTCGACTTCATTTGAAGGTATGAAATATTTTTCCTGCACTTTAGTTTTTTCTTCTTGAAAATGTTTGAAAATGAGTTTTCAAAATATGACAAGAACCAAGGATGTTCTCAATACAGTTATTCATGCTGATTGAAGCAGCATGTAATTCACTTGATAATATTTTGAGGCTATATTTTTTTTAAATTGGAAAGCCATGGAACCCAGAATGGGGAATAGTGAGACATCACAGAATGGGGTACAGTGAGACTATGCTGAACGCATAGGCGCTAGGCGGAGTTTACTACTTGGTCTTGTGGGAGCCAGTTCACCATAGGAATATCAAGGTATTCAATACCCTTTGTTCTAAATGCGTATCAATATTTTTAGGGGAGCCAGACCTCCTTTCGAACTTCACCTATTTTCTGGAGTGTCTCACTGTTCCCCGGCATGTGAATTGAATTTTAAAATGAATTTCTTGGTGCTTATACATTCTTTTTGTTTGTTACAGATAACTATACTGGTTTTTAATAATTAATTCTTTTTGAATATTGAAAAAAATGGTATAATATATAATTTTTCTTGCATTAAAATTTTTGTCTCACTGTTCCCCATGGTATGTTCCCCTAGGGGTGGGGAACACTGAGATATTTGAGGTCATGTTACTTTTTCAATTTTCAATTTTGATAGGAATGTTTACTTGATTTTCTCAGAGTAGATATCCTAGACTATCTACTGGAATAGGTACTTAAACCGACAAAAAAGGCTTTTTCAAACTTTTTATCTGCTTTTGAAAAAAAGTGTCTCACTGTTTCCCACTCTCCCTTAATTAAAATAATGATATTTCTGAGGAAAAATCTATTCAGTACCGTTAGTCGACTGTTAAAATCAATAATTTTTTTCGGAATTGGGATGGATTTTCAAATTCCTTCTTCGCAAATCCCTTTTAAATTTTTTTTATTTGGTATACGGTACGTTAATCCTTTTTGGCCATACTAGTACGTAATGAACTCTTTTACATTCATCATATTTATGGAGGCCGAAAGTGCTCGTTCCCTGTCGAGTTCGCCGGCGACTCGTGGTAAAAATGTAATTTCCTTTACCTACTATTTAAACTCTTAGTTTAAAAATTTTCATAGTTTATTGTGGTTTTGTTGAATCAGAGATTAGTATTGAATTCAAGTTTCATTGACCAGGAAGAGTGATTAATTAGCAATGATCGGAGAGTCCTGCAATTTCATTTTTAATAACTTGAAAGTGAATAATAAGAGAAATGACTTGTAAACTGTATTAGACCTCAACTCTGAAGGAAAACGTGAGGTTCGAGTGGATAGTTTTCCTATAATGACATTGAAAATGTGACTATTATTATTAATACTTAGTATTTTTCACTATCAAAAAGTTACTTGTATTTCAGATTTCGTGATACATTCCAACATTTCAGTGGAATTTTCTTAGGAGATGTTCTGGTTGGTAGTGGATTGATGATTGTTACCCTTTCCCTGACTTTGACAAAGGTAACATTGCATTTATTTATAAACTGTACATTCAATGATTATTGGTGAAGCAACCAATGTAGTCAACTTAAAGGAAATCTCACTTCCTATGATCCTACTAAACAAGCTTGAATAATAAGGTGCAACTATAATACCTATACTGGGTGCATTACTTCTCAGACAGATTCCTTACACTAAATAGAGGAAGAAGTTCCGAGAGACATAACGCTTTGTTACTGAGATAGAAATGGCGGAAAGTTGACATTTTTCCAATTTTTTAGAGGCTTTATTTAGGTCCTAGAATTATTAATTCTTTTGTAAAATTAGCTTAGAAATTCAATGGAACCTGTTAGAAGTTTCCTACTTTAACGTTCATCAAGATAATTCGGAAAATATGCTAAGAAGCACAATTTTCCAACAATTAAGGGTTATAACTATATAGAATATGAGATCATAAATTTGTATTTTTAATAGATGCATGTTGAAGAAAACCCGATTTGAAAAAAAATAGCTGGCGGCGATTGTGTAAATCTGACCTAAATCTCAGATATCGCGATCAAAAATCGCAAAATCGCGACTAAACACTGATTTTTCCCTTGAGCTTTGTTTTGTGTGGTTATTGCCAGGTTGTCACTCGGGACTGCTCCGAATACATCCTGTAGTCCCAGATAAAGCCGGTCAGCTTCGCCGTTAGCATTGTGAGAATGTAACTATTTATATTGGCCAAGAAACGATTTGTACAACAGTCTAATTATTCGGTTACAGATAATACTGAATTTAAATATACACTAATTCAATAATAATTTTGCGATTGATGGTAGGAAGAGTGAAGATTGTAATGTAGCCTAGAGAGTGAATATCATTATAATGTCACTTATTTAGTTTTTGACCGAATAATTTCTCTTTTTTTCAGAGTGATACCGCTCTGTCTCCAGATAATATAAAGCTTTTATTTTTATTGGTTTGTGAGCTCTTGAATTTGTTTGGTTATTGCTTCTGTGGAACACTTGTCAAAGATAAGGTACGTGCTCCATGGTAATATTATCGCTCTACGTTTTTTTTTAAATTTTGCATATTTCGAATAAAAAAAGTTTATCTCCATAATGTTATTACAGAAAGTATTGAGTCTGAATATTCCATAGAATATTTCAATTGAGTATGCTATGTCAATAATAAATTAATATTATGTCATATATAATAAAATTTCTATAATGTATAGAATGGGATAATAAACTATTATTATTGAGATGATTAATTGAAAAGTTTTGAAATAGTCATAGTAACTACTATAAAATTGTCTTCAATCTGATATCAAGCAATGAATAATGGGCATGAAAAAATAGGTAGACCCAAGCACTGGCGGTTCGTACCCACGAAACAGGTAAAGTGCTGTACAGTTTCGTGGGCACGAGCCGCCAGTGGACCTAAGCTGTACTTATTTTATCTAATAGAATTCAAGTTGATCATTGATTTGTTCTGTTGAATCATCAGAGTTTGAGTGTACAGACGGCTCTGTTCAATTCTTCATGGCTCCAGCTGTCTCAGTCGTCGAAGAAGGCGTTGCAAATTTTCCAAATTTGTAGCACAAGACCACTTGTTCTGAAAGGAGTTGGCATGTTCGAAATCAACTTGGAATGCTACTTACAGGTAAACTCTGACAAACCATCGCAATAACTTCAGATAATGTCAATTCTTTAGGGATAGATTTTAGCCCATTTCCCACTTTCGTGGCGTGAATAAGGAGAACAAGATTCATTTTTAATCAAATTGTACTTCATCAATATTGTTATACTATTCTCAAATTTATCATGCTTACATTATATGAATCATGCTTATTTATACATTGGAAATTTTCAAGAATTAAAATAAACCTATTAAAATAATGCTCGCTTTACTCGTCTGTTGGCACCGTCCATTCAAGCGGATTTGCTATTTACTATTTTATAATATAATGTAATGTATAAGAACTACAAAACTCATGAAACTCATTTCAATCAGCTCTTCTAATACTAAAGATGTAGTTTCCGAAACTCACCCCGCTCAGGCGTACAGCGGCGCGCGTACAAAGAATTGAGCTACTAAAGGGGTGCTCTCCGAAACTACGCCAGCACCTAGGTTACAATGAAATCTACATATTCTTATTAACCGTAGTATTGCTGCGTGCTAGTGCTGGCAGTGCTGCTATCTAGTGGCACGGTTCCAGAATAGAGTATCACAATATTAGTAGTCTCGAAAAGCACTCCTTCAAGTTCGTGAGAAATTTGAGCGTTTGAGTCATTCCTGATAAACTTGCAATAATGAAAAATAATAACTGTAAAAAACCTGAATCGGACTTAGTTTTCAGATTATTTTGAAGTCCTTCTAATTGTTCAGCTCAACCTTTGTTTGTGACTTCAACGTATTCAGCTCTGTCGCTTTAGAAATACGCAAAATCGCAATAAAAAAGACAAGAAAACCTTCAAAAACCCTTATTACTGGCGTGATCATTTTTTGAGCATAACATTCCTAGAACTAATTTGAACCTCTCTACTGAGTTTCAACATTTTCTGCCAATTAGTTCTTGAAAAAGCTAAGAAAACACAGAAACCCCCTTTAAAAAGACGTAAATTATGGCGTATCTTTGAAATAAAAAAATCGTTTTTAGTGCGCATCCTGAGGTCCATGAATGAATGCGGTTTCGCTCTCTACAAGAATATAGAAGACTAGTACAATAATACAGTAGTATAGCCTGATGATAAATATATTGATCGGCCTATGGCACAAAAAATTCAGCCCGAGAGGCACCTAAAACTTTTTATAAATCTGAATACTAGTGTGGAAGGAGGAATACTAGTCTGAATACTAGTGTGTGAAATCTAATCTTGGAAGGAGGAAAAAAATCATTCAACACAAAAGTTCTATGCTTTTCTAGAACACGACAGTACAGATCCTGTCTAAGGCCGGTATTACACGATAATAGTTCTATGATCATAGTTGATCATATGCAAAGAGATGAAAATATGATTTCGCAAGGTCGGGACACGTGTGCCATATTGAGTCTTGGAACAGGCGGTAGATTCAAAACATTTTCAAAGCTCAAACATCTTCTATAGATCTTGTGATTTCGTATTTTCATCTCTTTCCATATGATCATAGAACTATTAACGTGTAATACCGGCCTAACAAATATTCAAATATTTTTCGCCTATTAGCTCTCTAAAAAGCTAAGAAAATACAGAAAAACGAATGAATGAGTGCCATTTCGCTTTTGAATAAATGAATAATTTTAAAGTTTAGAATAACAGTCATTGAAATGCTATAAAAATTTACATTCAGTCTCATTGAATTGTAAAATATTACTTTTGGCACGGAAGTTATTTTCCGAATAAGAGAGACCAATAGAAGTTAGTTCGAAAGCAGCGCTCATCAACAGGTGAATGTTGGTGCCCTTGTAGATTGTTCCACATATTGACTAACTTCCTTCAGCCATCGCTCTCACAGCACAGTTACACCAAGCCCATTGTTTACTTTCTGAGCGATACTTCTCATCGTTTCCTGATTCTTTTATTTCTCAAGAGCTGCTTGCTACAGGAAGGAGTAACCTGTTAACCGAAGGGAAGCTGTTCCTTTGAAAGTTTTTCTTTCGTGGCTGCGATGTGTGAAGTCACGTTCGCACTGCGATTGTCTCCAGCTTATTTTCTTCACTAGAATCACGTTGTCGTCTCAATTGTAACCTGTGATAAGCTTTTCTCATCTTGGTGGTAAACTACCGCTTTGGTTGTTGAAAAAATGAGATTATATTATGTACTAAATATCCAGATAAAAATATTATGCCTGAAAAGGGGCTTATTATCGTAAAGACAAAAAAGGGGGGATAGATCTAATTCGATTAAACGCCATTACAAATTTTCCAAGTTGATTGACGTTTAAAGAGAGTAGAAGGCTTATAAGAAAGAATTTTAGGAAAGAGAAAGAATGGTTTCTTCAACCATTAATCATGATGCAAATGTATTGATTCTCCATCTATCAAGTAAAATATTCTTAGATGATTATTCAATTGAAGAGCGAATTCAAGAAGTGGCATGGCTAGTTCTCCAGTTTTAAAATTATTGTTCAGATTGCTCTCCATGGAATGGACGTTGCCAGTTGTTGCCAGTCACTGTGGTTGTGTAGTCATTCCGGTTCAGTTGATTCATCGATTATATAGATTGTTTAGATTGGCCGGAGGTTTTCCAGCCAGCTTTCGTCGGATCAAAGGAGTTCTGATGCTTGCTCTGATTCCGGCCTAGGACAGTATACCACTTTCCTACACCCTGGCTCCCCCCTCCCCATCACCCAGATCAACCCAGATTGAGTTAACCAAACTGACACCACAAAATCTGATTTTACTTAGGGTCCATACTTTTATCTGTCATAAGAGATATTCCAATGAAAACATTATATATGAGTGTACTTTAATACGAGAATCCTGTTAATTTCTATTGTCAATGAATGGAGTTCTTGTGAATTGTGAAATAATTAACGAGCATGCTCCAACTTCCAAAAAGTATCAATGAGTATACTTAGATGAATCACCTATTACTATTCGAGAGAACTTGTTGCACTCGATTGAGTTGAAATGTTATATTAGAATTGTGATTTTAATATTTTCAAACTATATTATTGTCAGGATATTAATATCTATTATTTTTAATTCCAGGTTTTGAATACAACTTACTCCATGTTCAATGTATTGAATTCAGTCAACAGTTAGATCTAACGAGTGAATATGTAGTAATATGAAGTGTCATTATTCCATTATGAGAACACATAATTCTATGAGTTGAGTCAATACACATGAGTAGGAAATTTGCTTAAAAACTAAGCTTTTCATTGATTTATGGTTACACCTTATAAAATCATATATTATTTATACTCTGATCACGGAAGCTAATAACAAATATCTCATCAAAAACCTGCGTAAGAGCTTTGTAGCGAGAAGAGATGTTCTTGCATCTCAAATTTCATTCAACTTGGTTTAGCACCTTCAGTATTCTATTCATTATCAACAAAAAAATAAAAACACTTATACAATAATTATCTAATTAGTGACTGAATAAACTGCAATTGATCATTTGCGTTTTGTATTCATTCCTCCATCAAGTTCAAGATTTGAAAATGAGACTCTAAAGAGTTGAAACATGTCAAGATAGAATAAAAAAGAAAATCATTTCAAAAAGGGTACTGAGATATGCCCATACTTTAATATGAGCCCTAAGTGAAGGAAAAGCGAAATATTGTTTCTACTATCTATGATGAAATTGGCTAGTTGTACTTGATTCAATGTTGAAATGAATCATCGATTAATGACTTCATTGCATTGACGCCAGAGGGATTTGTTCATTGGTGATTGTTGCATCTTGCATTGCTCCCGTTGGATCATTATAATCATAATTATAATGATGATGATTACCATTCAATTGAATTTCCTTGAATGGTACTTTCCATAAAGATTAGCTTTCTATCTCTTTCGACTTTGAACATGAAAGATCATTAAGATTCTACAGGATTTCATTTTATGAAAAAATGAATCAACTTCTTTGATGATCGCATTCGAGTTGAATATTAGTTAAGTAATTGAGATTTGAAACGAAAGTATGTCTCTCTGGTTGATATTGAATTCAGCCAACCCAATCACAATCAATGCCGTTCGACCCGGATAATGGATGTTGGCCCAGCACCAGCAGAGTTGTTATCTACCTCGAAAATATCTCCATTATTCCACTCCAGGATATCTAACTTATTGAAAAGTTAGAAGAGTAAAACTTTGATTGAATCTTAAATACTCATGAATCAGTATATACTTTATATACTTTGGTGACTATCAAATAATAATCAGGTTGATTTCTTTCTGATAGTTCGTATGTAGGCGTGTAGGGTGGAGCTCTTTAATATTTCGTTAGGCGGAGGATATTAGATCGCCTGAAACGGAGTGGGAGGAATATGTTATATTATTCAAATAGGGTAGCAGAATGTTTTTGATGTGGCGCTTCAAATAGGCTAACTACTTCTTGAAAAATTTAACTTAAGATTTTTCAGAAGTATCAGGCAACACTTAAATTTTCAGCACTCATTTTGTATAATTCACATATTGTATCGGTTTTTCCATATACCAATCGATTGTGAATAGATTACGTAATAGTTCATTACGCCACAAGCCTGGGAAGGAAAAGTTTACGGTATGAGGATAGTATTCCGGGCGATTGATTCATTGTTCTACTATTCTAAAATAGTGGTCTCGATAACAGGGCCGTCGCGTGGATTGTAGCGCCCCGAGGCAAGAATAACCGCGGCGCCCCCCCCAAACTATCCCTAAGTTTAAATGTCCACCACTGTAGCAGTCTGCTACAGTCCACATACCTTCAAAGATTCAAAGATTTCAAAGATTAGAGAGAGAGAGAGAGAGAAGAAGAAGAAGAAGAAAATGCAAGAGAGCATTGGACTGTTTATACAAGAATATACAAGAATATTTACGGTAACCAGTTCTAGATACCAGTACTATATGTTCATTTTCGAATGTAAGCAGTGTCGGATCCAGTTGCGGAGGGTCGAAGAGGATTATGTGGGGAACCTTCTGGGGGGTCTGAGGAAAAATTTGGGAAACTTTAACTAAAATTTGTGATTTTAGACAATCTAGAGTTTAAAACCTAATCATTTCTTGTTATTTTAATCCAGTTTTTAATTGAATTTATTTATTAAATATACAGGATATTTCAGGAGAAATGAGCAAAACGTCTCAGTCAGATTCCTGCAACCAATTAGAGAAAAAAATCCCATGAGACTAACCCTCCAAAAACGCTTCGTTATCGAGATAGCAATGACGGAAAATTGACATTTTTCAAAAAAAATTATTTTTCTAATTCTTTGAGGCTTTATTTTGGTTCTACGATGATCAAATCCAATGTAAAATTAGCTGCGGAATTCAATGAAACCTGTTAGAAGATTGTTACTTCAACGGTTATTGGAATAATTGGGAAAATATGCTAAAAAGACACAATATTTCAACAATTAAGGGTATAACTGGATATGAAATCATAAAATTGTAATTTCAATAGATGGAGGTGGTTTCTTCATATAAAAAACTTTTTTATATCATTAATCACAGAACGAGACTTCAGAGATTGTTCAAAACAATTTAACATCTATAGGAGAGACAGGATGTTGATGCGACGATTGCTCACTCATCAAGTATTTATTTATTTTACATTCACTATTACATGTTATTCAAATCTGAAGATGGGGGAAAAATTTACAATGCCGAGGCGCCCCCAGGCCGCGGCGCCCAAGGCGATCGCCTCGGTCGCCTCGCCCACGCGACGGCCCTGCTCGATAAAAATCTTCACTAAAATATTCTAATAAATTGATCTATCAATATTAAATGAAACATGTTGAGTAGCTATCCTCTCCAAAAGGACGAATATTGTGAATAAGAAGACATCTCAATAAGGCGATGAGTGAATGAGGAAACATTAATGAATGCTACTAATCTCTAGATTTCAATCGTCCATAAACTACTTTTACGGAGGCTATCTCAAATTCAAGTTCTTATTTGTATTATTCCATCTAACCTATTGTCATCCTCTTTAGCAATCACAAAGTAGTGTGTGAACGGTTGATTTCATTTTTATTTTGTCATTGATGATAAATATGTATGTAATTCACTGTTATTGATTCTTTCAATGATATATTCTAGAAGATACACAATATGATGCAGTCCTTATCAAATTATACAATCGAACGTGGAAGAACTTATCAACCAATATCAATGACGATCCAGGAAGGATCGTTTCGTATCAATTTCAATGACAATTCAGCAAGTAACGTTTTTTTTCAATAAAAATGATCATGCAATGATTTCATTGCTCCAATCCCAATAGGATTGAAATGAAAATATGATATTTTAAAATTGAAATTAAATTCAAGCGGCCACACATAAATTTAAGATGGTTATAATTATAGAGACTATATAATCAGATTATTGATAGTCTCTGTGGTATTGCAGTATCAATTATTTCCTCTATATGTGTAACATAATCTCAGTATAAGATTTATCATGAATGGGTTACAACATGTGTCTTTAAAATATTTTTCCAAATTATCTCAAGTCCAGCAAGACTATTTAAAATTTTCCGTTTTCGTAAAATGAAAAATCGCATCTCTATGATTTTAATGATAAGAAAATAGAGCAAATTCCGGTGTGTGCGAGTGAGTGAGCAGAGGGCGCGGTGATGTGGTATGAGGAGGAGGGGGTCGGCAAAGAGGGAGAGGAGAGAAGGATCGATGCCGATGATTATGACGACGATGACGACGCGGTGGGTGGGGGGTGGTTAGGAGGGGGTGTCGTCGGAGGACAAGACGGTTATCGCTAACGATCGCCGTCGGTCGCCGTCGCCGTCGTCGTCGTTGATGACTGCCGGCCGTACGGAACGCAGCCGCTGCCATCAACCCAACTGCCGCAACCGCCGTCCATCTACAATTCGATAATTATTATCGGTACAGGTGCCCCGACTGGCCGGTGTAATTTCCAACTCTAAAAAGTTAACGGGTAAAGGTTATCGTTCGAAAATACAGAAATCAACTGTTTTGTATCTTAGCAACGGCGGCGCACGCGCACTCACCAACACGAGTGTGCGCAGGAAAGGGACAAAGTCATCAGTTACGTGTCAGCGTTCGAAGCGTGCGGTGCGACTGCATGCGACACAAGACTGGCCGTCACTGTCCACGAATCAAACCACCCGGAACACACCCATGTGTAAGATGCTATCCAATAAGACATGCTGCCTAACTATGTTCATAACTCCCGGTGACGCGCCGTCGACGGCTGCCTCAGTTTGAGCGACCCTCCCTGTCATGACGTGCCTCCGGTGAGAATCCGTCGCCGTCACCCTCACCAACACACTCACCTTCTATCAAGTGCTGTGCTCGGTTACTCAGTGAAGTGCTCCCTGTGAAGTGCCTCCCCAGTTACATTCCCATCATCTTTCACCTTCCGACACCTTCATGAGGAAACGAAAGGTAAACAAATACTCTCGCTTATATTTTTATTTTCGCTAGACTGTATTTTGTGAATTTATTATTAGCGTGCGCCCGCTTAGAGGTGGGCGTTTGCCTGGGTAGGTGTACCCTCATTTACACACAAAAGGGCACATTCAATTCATTCGCCAACTTATTCTTCTATTTTCAAGGGTGGATAAAGCTAGAAAAATATTGACTGATTCACGTTCATAATGAATACCACTTTCAAAACATCGTATTCTCTATCTTTAATCTCTCTAATATTGATGCTTCTCCTTATCCCATAACCTAAGAAACTCTATTAGAATAGTTATTTGTAAAATGGGTTAAATCCTGTATTATTCACTCTATCACCAATAATATTCATAATTCTCAATTGCAAAATGTCCGGTCAGATAGTTTCGATCAGAAAGATTTTCAACTTAGTGTTTTCAATAAGTGTTTTGAATAATTTGAATTATTCAAATTAGCGAAAGAATCAATTCTAATAATATGCAATTCAAAATTTCTTTTGCAATTGGAATCTGTTTTTTTCGTTGTCTTCCAATAACAGGAATCATAACACACCTATTCTATGAAAAATCCATTTCCATTAACATTTATTCATTAACATTAACATTAATTTTGGAGAACTGGAAGTGATAATTTCTCCCACTTGCGATAAATGGTTAAAACTATAACTAGGTTATAAATGAAGTTAATTTTTATCAAGACGTTCTGAACTATTCTGATATAATAATAATTTACTGGGAATAAATGACTTCTATCTAATTCCATATAGCATTGAGGGTCTCATTAGTTTGAAGGCTCAGTTAGAGTTTAGAACTCTGCACTCTTCCATGAACCGAGAATAGATTCAATGAATGATGAAGGTTTTAAAGGATATTAAAATTCCTCAAAAGTAGCTGGATTTATACCTGAGATCTTGAGAGTTAAAACCAATTACTTTCCAAGAGTTTTAAAATGCTTACATCACCAATAATAATTTTCTCCCAATAAAGTTCTAATATACTGTATCTGAGTTTCGTTCATAAGAACTATAGGCCCAAGATTCTTAGACACTTAGATTCTTTGTGTCTAAGAATCTTGCTATAGGCCTACCTATACGTGAATATTGGAATGTGATTTTGAATATTTTTTTATTTGAAAAAAGAATCCAAAAACATAATTGATGAAATCCTTGATATGTTTTTCCCGAAAAATAATTGAATTCCTTCTCTAAATCCGTTAATTGCTGTCACAACCACGACTGGAGAATATTTTAAGCCAACCCTTATTTGGAATTAATTTAGTAATAATAACGGCTCATATTAATTAATAACCAGAAAGTTCTTCCATTATGTTTCTATTTGGTATATAGAATATGTTATTATATTAATCATATATAGGTTCGTTACTCCGTTATGAGGTTTGTATGTATACGATAGCGTGTTGGAAATGGAAACTATTGGAAGATAAAAGTTAAGAAAAGTACGAATGTTTAAAAATTTGAATAATCAGTTTAAGCCAATTGGCAGGATAGCTTAGAACAAACCTTAACGAATTTATTGTGTTGGTTTTATCGTGAACACACTATCTTTTCGTTAAATTAATTCATACAATCAATAATTCATTTGTATCCAAGCTTCTAATAATATTCGAGTAAAAATTTCTGGAGCTCACAAATCCTCTCTTCGAACGCTTAGCTTCAAGTATTCGGAATGGATGATAATAATACTTGGGGAAATGAACAAAAAGCGGAGCTGACCAAGTTCTCTAACAAACTTTAGCATTTGGTTTGCCAAACCACGTTTTTGACTACACCTACCATAGAGGGTGGGGGAGAAGCGCTTTCCGAAATCAATGAATGCAAATGAATGGAGCAATATATTTTTTCCAGAAAAGGCCAGCTAAGCACTGCCTACCAATTAGTACATTCACTAATGTACTTCCGCTGTTCTCTATACTTCATTTGCATTTTTATTTTACATGCAACCAATGAGAAAGGTAGATTGAATTAGATAAGGTATAGAAGACAACTATTTCAATTGACCTAATTCTCATCAATTACCCTGTACGGATTCTCTAACTGCTCATAATATTCTAATTATACATGGGTAGAGAATCCAATGTTATTGACGCATCATCCCTGTCTATTTTAATGAAAATAGGGATAGGGATTCCAACTCCAAATTTCAATTTTTTTAAAAAAATGCAGAAAAACGCATTAAAACATTTTTTTACACCATTATTATTTCAAATATATTACACTTTATAGTGCTGTAATAATTTTCCCTCCAGTTTCATCATGTACATTGTTCTTCAATAAAAATAGTTTTACTCATAATTGGGATAAAAGATGAATCCATTATTGTAGCATACTTTTATCTAAGCGTATCGCTATTCATGAAATGTATATTTTACATCTCTAGCTATTTACTTTGAGAATGCATTACCTCAACACTTTATCATTCTAGTCTATTATGAACCCCTTCTAAAATGGTAAAGACTACTGTATTATGATTGGATGCAGCTTAATCAATGGAAGAGTTTATAATAGTGATTTCATGCAGTGACTGGAATCTAGTCTATTAAAACGATGTAATAATATCTATAAATGGACTCTCAACATTATTATGTTTTGCAGGGATTCTACGTAGTTGGATTTAGTATCCAGCTTTGTAATGGTACTTAGTTGTGATTGAATCAAATCAATCTAAGGGTAACAAACATTAATGGTGTGCCGGTACCCACTTGAAGCAGCGCTAAATCGATAAACTCAACTAAGTAGTTTTGACAGTGATGGCCTACAATCGCTGATTGGCGAAGACTGTCTGTGAGCGGTGGCGGTGGCGGCGACGGCTGCCGGTTGCCGGTGTCTTGGGCTTATTTTTGCCACTGCATCGATTTGTCGACTGGTGTCTCCATAGCAGCGGACACTACAATGTGCCCGAGTTGTGGCTCTACATTATTCATGGCTAGAAACTATATCCGTCGATGCCACCGCATAAACCCATCCGATAAAACTTCTATTCTTGTTGATTGTCGGTCTATATTCATGCGACAGATTACACCCTAGGTTAGAAAAACCAATCGCCACTGAACTATGTTCGAATAAAAAATACCAATACCACTTTTTCATGTCCGTAAATAGGCCTACCACAATACGTCTTCCCTCTATCCACTAATTTAAAAACTTTTATACGACATTTATACTCTAATGCTCTTTAGCATTGTTCAACAGTACCGGTATGTCACTCTTTACATCAATGCTGTTTGACATCATTCTATGCCATTTTCACTTATAAGTCTCTTATTAATGTCGCACCTCATTTCTACTTTAATGTCCGTTTGTTTATATACTTCTCAGTATTATTGAACACGGTATATTTATATACTATTACACATATACTATTATTTATAATTCAATTTCTTTGGTTCTAGTAATATAGAAATTATACTCGAATATCTATTCTATTCAATCAGGGTTGCTTCTCAAGAAAAAGTAGAGTAGAATTACTGACATCATGTGAGGCTCCCTCTCCCTATAGACTACATTTAGATAAACTTTAAAATTGGTTTTTCTAGATCAGATAATGTTAAATCTTGGATTTAGTTCATTTCCAAATGTAAACTGTTTCTGTACAGTCTATTGATAATAATTGAAGAATTAAATGGATAATCACCAGCAAAGGTGAATTCAATAAGATGAGACTATTAGAAGGAATGAAACATCTTCAAATTGATAAATGTTGGGGGATTTCCATATTCTAGTTTTTATTATAAAAAATTAGCTCGTTATCAATATTGCATAATCTATCTAGAAACAATAATTCCAAAAATATTTTAAATTTCAAAATGAGCTGATAGCTAGAACAGTTCTGAGTCATGAATAAAGGTTGTCCTTTAGTCACAAACCAAATTTGGTTATATGAGGCAAAGATTCGAGGCTGTGGGCTATAGTTTCACCTGAACAGAAACATAATTTTACTGGCGTCAGCACTAAACGAAAACGAACCACACACAAGGCTGAGCAACAAGGTTTCAGTGAGCCAGAAACTATTGTTAGTTTGAAAAGTGAATGGACCATAAGCTGGTAATGAGACAAAAAGCCAGTTCAGTCCAGTTACTCATTCAGAAAATATCTCCAAACAAGGCTAGGCTCATGTCAAGCTTGATATTTACTCAGGCTCATATTATTCTCAATTCAATCTAGTCTACCTATCCAAATGATTTGAATAGGCCGCTTTCCATACCAAAGTGGCTTTGGCATACCAGATGCATTGAATGAACCGCTTTCTATTCAAAAACGTCTATTTTGGCGCTGTTTGGAAGTTTCAAATTTCAGTCCATTACTTTCTCTAATTCATAATTGAACCTTATTAAATTTTCATGATGGGATAATTGAAGCTGAAGCTTGAGTCTCAGGGGAAACAGAGAAAAGGCTTGATAGTTTTATTTTTTCCACAATATGTAAAATCTAGTACATTTTATGAACTTGAATCATTAAAACAAAAAAAAAAAAAAAATCAACCGATGAGCTTTTCTGAGAGCTGTATCATGGAGGTACTCGTGAGTGAGTTTTATTATTATACAGGATAGAGAGGAAATCATGCTTCAAGAAACTTTATTTGTAACGTTACATGGACTCCCTAATACTGATTGATATAATTATCATCTTCTATACCATATAGTGTTTACTATCATTGTAAACTATTGATACATGAATCATTCAGTTACTTAGTTTATTCTATACAATCTGTGGAGCTATTTAACCTTGGAACAAATTTCACGAGATTGTTCGGACCAAACAGGATAATCCGAATAATGATAAATAAGCGAGTGCGAAAGCAGACCACTCATGTGGTTGAATAAACTTGGATTTATAAAGTAGATGATGAGAGTGGAATGGTGAGTGGTGAAAAAGTCAAATTAAAAGTGTGTTAACGTCTGAAAAGGGGCAGACTTCACCAAACCTGATGTATGTTGGCTCTTATTCAAAAGATTGGCGTGCTGGATGCTTCAAATAAGGCTGGCTGAACACTGAGCACGGAAAGAATATCGATTCGGCCAAAGCCACGGTCGAACTAAACATGTTTCTTACGCAATGACTCAAACCCAAGTTCCGTCTTTCTTTTCAGCTTTCTGACTTTATCAAAAAGTTCGTATCGAAAAAAATTAGTCTGTCTAGCAGCTGGTTTCAACATCCCTGTATCTGCAACGTATTTTTAATACACTTTGGAAAAGATTTTCTCCAGTCAACTTTCCATATTCCTCTGAAAGAACTCGTAAATTTATCGCCGAATAATTTCGAAAATGTAATTTCAATCGGAGTTTTACACTGAAACTTCTCTACCAATATTTCGGAAGTCTATTAATTCAATGCAAACGGGGCTCCTACAAGAATCCGATTGTTGAATCAGAACTTGATTTGGGAGGACTGTCCTATTATCAGTTTTCATGAGAATATTATAATTGTTATCATTTCATAAAAAAACTTGATCTTTTTTTCTTCATCTTCAAATTAGTTGTAAATCCCATATGCAATGAAGGCTTTTTCATCGATTTGATCATTCAGTTATGATTATAATTAGAAAAATAATAGTACAATAACAGTGAATAGTAACTATTCACATACATAAGTTTAATTCACTTATTAAGTTCATAGTTCATATTAATTCTCATTCTGGTTTCATGTATTAATTATAAGTTTTTAAGCTCGTATGATTATTATCCAATAGCTCTTTGCTTGGTTTCTACTCTCGTACGATTGTAGTTTTGACGTCTAGTGGGATCGGACTCCCCAAATATTTTTTAAATTCAATTATTTTACTATAAATTAACACTATTTATACCATTTTTTTCTAGCCAGTAATTCAATTTAAATTAATTCATGTTATTATTTCATGAACCTTCATTCTATTTTATTTTAAATTGCTATATAGGATTCAAGATTATAAATGCTGTGATCTACTTGATCTAATCTAATCTAACCTCAATGTTATATCAGCTACACACTTTTCCATTTACAGTGTGCGATTGTCGAACTTTGCAAAGTGATGCGTCTGACCGTCCGTCCATCTTGTTAGTCACGCACCACCAATCATAAACAGTGGTGACTGACAAGGCGATTAGACAGGCCTGAAAGGAGTTCAAACACGACCAAGCAATGTTGGCAGTTGTTGTAGTTGCAGAGTTTCACAACTGAATAATCCGTAATCAATTCAGTATTGAAGTGGTGGTGGATGTGAAAGAGAGATTAGAGCACGATAAGATTAGGTTGGGTCTGGTTTCTAGGTCAGAGCAGAGCTGGCTGACTGTGGTTAATGATGGAGGCAGGGCTCGGTTGCCCTTCTCAAATGCCAGCGCAAAGTGCTGCTGGAAGCTGAACAGGAGACACACGTTATGTGATCCTCCTTTGCCGCGCTGCTGCAATCACGAGTTGAAGTGACGCTCATTTATCATCGGCTTGTCTCTGCATCAGTTGCGGCCTGCGTCTGTCAGCAAAGCAAAGCAGAGCGGCCGCCCCATACTAACGCACTCTTCCCAACTCAACTCGCCAGTTTCTTCTTCTGCAGCCGCCAGATATGATATTCGTCAATCATAATTTGTTATCTCCCTTATTCATCACTGACCATAACGATGGAGGCTGACCGAACCCTATTCATCGAAGCAATAGCCCAAACTAGAAATTGCTGGTTGCCAGGCTAAAAACATTTGGAAAATTAGAAAAAAAGGATTTATTAGTAGTAAGTTCAAAATTACTGTTTTAGCTTCCTTAGATATATTGAATAGCTGTTTTAAGTATTCTTTGGTGTAGGCTATTATGTATCTCACTATTAGGATTTTCTACGTTTCCAGAGTTTAATATTTTTAAAGTTTCATTTTCAAATTCATCTTAAAAATTGCTGATTTTTATTGATAATCGATATTATTCTCATGAGAAGTGCTTGTAGATGCAATATTCCCAAGACCCTTATAAACGAATAAGCACATTCAAGCAAGTAATGAGTATCAAGTCTCATAGTTCTAGAATACAGAGTTAAAAGTTGAAGAACTGAGATAATCATACAAAGTACATTGGAGATAGGTGACATCGAATTTATCACGAAGCCTTATTATAAATCCATTTTTGTAATAATTTTAAAGTAGAGACGTAATTGGTAGATTGGTAATGGTAAATGGTAGAAAAATCAGTGTCTATGTTTGTACAAGTTGTGAAGAGTTCAGTAGTCTCAGCAGTATACTCATTATTGACGGCAACTGTAGAGTTGAGCGGGTAGCCTAAGTTTCAGGCGCAGTCAGTTAAAAGCAGTGATAGCCAATTCCATTGTGCATTCTATCGACGCTTCCCATAGTGCTGCTCTTAGACTCTACTCAGTTTTGATGCAATTTTACAACTCTGCATCACCTTCAGTGGAAGCTTTTCTATCGAAAATCAAGGTAGAAGTTGGGCTTTGACTGTCAAGCACGTTCGACGTTCGATGAATGGCTCGTTAAGTCTCTTTACGAGCCGGGCCCCAGCTACCAAGTCGTAAACAAAGCCTTCATCACCATAAATCAGTAAAAATTGATCAGATAGCCTGTGAACAGAGTGACCGATGCTGCTCGAAATAGCGTCGACTATTGGAGTGAGGCGAGTGTTTCAGTTTGCATCAGATCTCACAAAGAAAAAATACAGCCAAATATCACGCAATGTTTGCCCCGATTGAAAATCACGCCTTCTTAAAAGACTTATCACGAAAATAGCAACCACTTATCAAATATGCTTTGTTGAATGTTTTCATTCTATGAGAGGATTGCGTTTTGAAAAATCTACATCATCCAAGAATATACATGAAATACAGCGTTAGCTTACATTTCCAAGAATATCCATTGATTGATAATTTCTCATCGAATTGTGTCTCTTACTCTTATTGATTCTTATCGCTTCAGCCCCTACACTTAGGTCAATTTTATCTTCAAGTGTCTCTTAATATCTCAATAGGAATTAATATTACTGCTGCGATCTCAAGAGCGGGTATTAGGACTTCCACCCCGCAAAAGCTTTATTTCCAATAAAATGAGAGGCTGAATGTTTCGATTTCACGGCTCTCTCTGAATTTATTATCTTCAGGGGCTATTTATCTCAAACGCCAAGGCACATTTAACACGTTAGTTCATGCTTATTTGCCAAATGTTTATTGGGTGATAATTCACATCATCCAAGCTATAATTAATGGTTACAGATTCGATAATGTTTATAGCCTAGCATTAACGCAACATATATTTCACACTGAGCTACTTTTGAGCATCCACTCTGCCTCATGAAGTTTTGTCCACTTTTTCAGTATTTTGCGGGTAGATTCTGTATTGCATAGAGGATAATTTTCATACGTTTATTGAATTTTCTAGCAGAGTAAACTCCATTCAAACCATTCTCACATTTCATGAACCTGTTATATGTGATAGTACAGTGTTTAGAAAATCTTCGATAAAATGTTTGTTATTTCACAAGAGTCACGTAAATAGTTTTTCATCATCAACACTCATATTACACATTGTTTTTGATTGGAATATTAATGCTTCACTCTGATCATAGCTGGAGAAAATTTACCTGCGTAGTTCATAAGGATCAATATAATCACTATGTGCCGTTGTTCTGTAATTAGATTGAATAATAATCAAGCATGAACATAGAAAATAGGTCAACGGACGACATGCCTTGCGTGCTTAACCACCGCTCATGCTTATTTATCAAGCCCGACCATTCCACAGGAACATGCGTATTTTGCACAGCCATTCTTCGAATGACAAAGCACATGCCGGTATTTGGTACATGCTCACTCATATATTTCAATCAGAATCGATATAGATGAGGAATGAGAAAACAAAAACCGTACGTATAGAAATCGTGGGGTCTGAAAGGGGACTGAGATGGTATACCTTGAGATGGATGTCTTCAATTTTATGAGTCTTCTCTCATGAAAGTGAAATATTATAGGCTACTAGAAATCAATCAATAATAGTGAATTGAGCTTAAAATATGTGAATTGATGCAAAAGCTCAACCCATTCTTACAATACAGTTGGCTTGTTTATTAAATGCAAAAAATACATAGGAGCTTATCATACCGTCAACTACCTACTCTATTATTCCTAATGTTATTTCAGTTGTACTCATAATGTGGATTGTCATGTTATAGAAACAATTGAAATATCACTCATACACAAAACTCCCTACATTCAATTCTATCGACAACCGTGTCATTTTCCCGACTCCTGACTGCTCACGGATGTCAGGGTAATTAGAATTAATTTGGGGATATCGCTTCCCTCCATCATCTAGGGATCAAAACCACAACCGATCAGCCACGTGCAGCGCATAATCACCTCAATAACTGATCCATGACTTCATGCTGCGGCTGTGACCATGACAATAACCCTAGCTTATTGTCATTTTGATGCTCACTACATATCAATTGTATACAATACAGTAGTGAATATTTCGTATTGATACCTGGAAATAAATTATTTGTGCTGTAGAACGGTTCAAAAGCAAAATTCTCAATTCTTCAAATACAATTACTGTCCTCCCAAATTTTGTATCTGTAATTGGTCTCGTACCACCAATAATTATTACAATATTCCTATAATGTTTTTCGCTCTCAAGCAAATTTTAATAATAGCGTACTGAATTCTTGTCGTAATGGTCCAAACGCTCAGGGTTGGAGAGCAGATTAGCATTAAGGTCAAGTTTATTTCAAAAATTCACAATTTTCCAAAATATACCTGAGCTGAATATTCAAATAGCCACTCTTTACATTCGATGGAAATGTTTTTTTATTGAGGGAAGGTTCAGGACATTTTTCCACGCTTTTGACTTTGAAGGCTAATTGATACAGACGTTATATAGGAAGATGAAATCAATAAAATATTACGTTCGCTGTTCATTCCCAGTATTATCAATTAAACTTAAAAATTTTGAGCTGTAATCAACCAAGAATGAGGGCTAATTGACATTTTGACGAACCAAGATGGTTTGCTGGATGTTGCTGTCATTTGTGTTGCTGTTCATTTCTGAAGCTGGGTCAAAACACAATTTCTAGTGTTGTTCACTTCTCATTGCCTGTCAGATATGCTAATGCGGCATGTTTTGCAGTTTTCTTTATGAAAGAACGGCGCTGCTCAGTTATTAGGGCGTCTTGATCGGATAAGGCGACCTTTCCAAGATAATTGAGCGTCTTTCAGCCCCTCCTCCCCACTCCCAACCCTTATGATGAGCACCAGCAGTATCAACGGCGTCTTCTACTCAATCATCCTCTCCATCCTCCCTTCCTCTCCTTCACTTCCACCGTCATTTCTTTCCTCTGGAGCTGTTTTTCCTGTCTTAGTCATCCTATTAACAACCCTTCCTGTCAAAACACCATTCCGATAATTTGCTTTTTACACATCATCAAGTGATAAGAACGAACCGAGCAATCTTGAGTTGTTGGTACACAACGAACTCTTAATGAATTCCAAGGCCACTCCACTTATCAAAAATCCACTTTGTTAGTTCAGTTCTGAATAAGATAACCAACCTCATCGTTAAATTTTTATCTCTGCTTGAGCAATGAACCATTACTGCCGTGATTTGTTTAGGATATTCTTATAATTTCATAATGTTAATTTTCATAGTGGGATGCCTGATTTAGGCTAAGTTTGTAATACCGGTATTCTAGGAAAAATATTTCTCTTATTCCTCGTATTGTGAGAGTGTGGAGCCATTCGAAGTGGTGAGCACTACAGTGACTGTATAAGACTATACAGTGACTTATGAAGTCACTACTGTAGTGAGCACCTATGAAGATGCTCCCGAATTGATGACCTATCTTTTCCATGCTATTGAAATATAATGGAATGACAGTGTTGAAGTTGAGATGCCGTTTGAATACACAAGATTTCTGGACTGATAAAGCGCCGGTCTGATAACCAGGTGGATCCTGGTTCATGTCCCAAGCGGGGAACAATTTTTGACCATAGCAAATCACATAAATACGGCCACCCAGTCTTTCGCAGGAGACAATAAGTTGTCGGTCCCGACTATCTAAAAAAATCGTCATCTATCATCCATATCATTACCCACGCACAAGCCTATGAGCTCATGTGGGCTTCATAAAACAAAACAAACAAAGTAATTATAAAGAAAGATGAAAATCAAAAATGTTTTTTGAAATCTTAAGTCAATTTAAAGACCTGTATTCTATTTCTCTAGAAATCTCCCCATCTAAATGGTTGATGATAATTATTATTATTGTTCTAAAGTAGTTGAACTTGAGTCGATGAAATTATTCACCTAGATGATGGCAATGAAGTCTCTCATTTACTCATATAGTTTTGAGAGGCGTTTGAAGTGTCGACCTTTATAGAGCGGAAGGAAGTAGCATCTGATACTGCATTCTGGCATCGGGCCAGCATTCAGTGTCTTAAAATCTCGGCATACATCTCCCCAGCGCTATAAGTTATGACACAGGCCAAGAATATGATAATGCATCATGATACTTAGAGCGCTTATCACTTTTATTGCAAATTTAGGCGTAAAAATCCAACGCTTGATGAAAGACTCTATAAATCTCCTAATCATCTTGAATGGCTTATTTTATCGTCTCATTTATCTTTAGAGACTATCATAGTATTAATATCTTATCAATCTCTTCTTGAAATTCGGTAGCTTTTGAATATACTGGGTCTATAAACTAGATAGAGTATAAGACCCAACTTTTTTATGTTCTGCGAGTGGTAGTTCTAATGATTTTAGTCGACTTACTCCTAGTACCTCAGTTCAGTTGCTACACTTCAAGATGTTGAATGATGTCTCGACGTGAGAGCTCATTTAGAGTTTCCTTCTTCAAAACTCAATGGTTGTCAGCTAACCCGAGTTTAATCTGATAATAGGGGTTGTGATTCTACTAGAACATTTACATTATAGTTGGAAAAGTGTTCACAGACAACGTATTTCACAAGCAACGAATATCTGACTGAATTGGTAAGTGGATACTTGCTCATTTAAATAGTCGGTCTATCAAATGTAACAACTCATCAATTGACACTTTTTCTGGAGTCAATACAATATTGAAATTTACTCATATTTATTTTTGATAGGCTATGAAAAATTTGTGAATAATAAGGAGTTATGGAACTCGCACTCAAACGGATTCCAGACGGTTTGCCACGGCTTGGAAATAGCTGAAAAATAATCCTGTCTCACTCCCATACACGCTTCTCTCCCATTTGCACTCCAAACCGCTATTGTCGTGATTTCACCGTACCCAGTCTAGGATAACAACTTGACTTTATAAGGAGGTGGATTAAAAAAAAGAAGAAAGATCAGGGAAATCAACTGGGAGCAACCACTTAAATTGAGGCAAAGATTCACTCAAAATTTTCAGGTTTATTTTTGTGTTACATGACATTTTAGAAAAAAATCATACGCTGAATATTCCTGGAAGATTAGGTTTTAATGCTGATAAGGGATAATATTGTTATAAAATCAAAATCTTACTGTAATAGTTACTTACTTGAATTATTTAAGGAAAATTTAAAATTGTATGCTTGTTATATGGTAAATATAAGTAAAGTTGTAAAGAACCAGTGTAGTGAGTTACTTTCACTCGATTCTGATAGCTCTTTATTTCAATATTCCGATGAGATGAAATTCCATCTTAAATTCGTCGGTTGTCAATAGAGTGCGACCCTCTTTTGAAGCATAGCCAATTTTTCCTCTCCATTTGAAATGAAGCCAAGTCTCTCTTTGCTATTATTGATTGTCTATCATTGATAATAGCTCCAATACCGGTATTCGTTTTGGTTCTACGATACTCCTATCATCGAATATCGATGGTATCGATGAAGCTCATAGCAATCTTCGAGACATTCTCTGCTATTGGTTCTTACAATGCCAACGTTACACTCTTTCCACACTTTTCTGTCTTCTCTTTTCTGTTGCCTATACTTTGTGGACCCAATGCTATAAATTGGGATTTATATAAGAGAACTAATATCTTTATAGTGATTCCAGTCTATGGCCAGACAAACAGTAAGTTGTATCACTGCGTGAAATGATTCATGATGAGATATAAAAAAATACGATTTTATTATCGGGTGGATCGTTCTAGGATCTAAGTGAACTATAGTCTCGATCAGATAGCCTTAAAATCCTTTGAGATCGATTTCACTCGACACCTTAAATGGTCAGATTCGTTCTCAAGAAAACGTGATTTTTTAATTATTCACTACAATGAAAAAATCTCATGATCCGAAACGTGAGCACTTCTAAAAAGAGGATAATCGCTCACCACCATTCAGCACCATGTCATTATTATTCTATAATAATATCATTAATTCTATAATATTTTCGATTGTAACAATAATCCAATGTAACACAATAATCGATGTAACACAATCCGTGTTTGTTGTTTTATGGCCATGGAACAACTTGAAAACGCTTTTAGCAGCATCGATAGGTGATCAAAATTGGGAAAACATTTTTCAATTATCGACTGGAATAAAGCTCGACTTTGTCTCAATGAAAATTGAGGTATTCATTAATGACAGAGTCAAAGCTTACACGATGACATTGAATAGGGATCAGATAACGTGCTTCCAGCAATACCACGGTTCAATTTTTTTTTCAATCTGGTTGTAATTATAGCGGCCACTTTTAACCAAGCAGCTTTTTCACAGTGAAAACTGCTAGAGCAGACTGATTAAATTTTTGAAACAAGTCAGTTTTTGAACAAACTTCTCTGGGCTACGGGGCTTGAGGCATGTGGCGTGTTGTTGAGCTTTATTATTTGTTGGAAAGGTTTGCGTTCATTGGTCTACAACTTGCAGCAGCAGAAGCAGCAACAGCAGCAGCAGTTCGGCCTGCTCTCATGTCGCAACACATTACGCGGCACTCGCACGCACCGACGCGCTCGCGCGCTCGCTAAAGCACGCATGCAAGTCGTTTAGAAAACAATGGCTAAACGCTTGATATTCTTATCACCAGATTAATACTGCCAACGTTCGAAATACCCGTTTTCCGTTTCCCAGCCCCAGCTCATATAATACAGCTCTTGCAAATTAATACAAGGAATTAGAATAGCACATATTTGTAGCTGCGGCTTCCATTTCACTTTTCTCAACTTCGAATTTGTATGGCGAATTGTAATTGAGCTTGCGAATCTGTAATAGTAAATGTAAGTTAGACCACATTTATCATCGCCATTTCTGGATTTTTAAAACACAATTATTACTAAATAACACTGTCATGGCCTGAGAAACATGAGCATTACAAATTACTGAATTTATAACTCATATAGGCCCTGACATGCTGGATAGTAATTTTAAAATACAATCTTTGAAATATCGCTCCCATCTCCTGTTGCTCCTAAATGCCTGTAAAATACTCTAGGTTCATTCACGGAGTCGGATTTTTACAAAATAATCAAGGAAAATTTAATATTACATTAAATTATATTATATTATTAAATTTTATTAGTACATACATACTCGGTGGATCTGTGATCTGATTTTTCAAATATTTAAATGGGATCTGTACAAGTGAAGGAAGCTGTTCTCTGTAATTTATTACCGGAATGAATTGTTTCCAGATTTGGTGAAACAACTTGGCTCTCACAGTGCCCTGACTTATGTAATTGTGATTTTCTTTTGAATTGGGTGGGGTTTCCTGAAATCACATGAGTATGTAAATAAGCTAGGTTCATTAATCACGATTGACTTATCCAGATTAGAGCAGAAAGCTGAATGATCCTGTACAAAAATTTTTATAATCTTTGTACTTAAATTCTTCATAAGGCATCAGTTGTTTAATCTAGTGCAATCCTTAATAAAGTGGTATTTTCCATCATAATGAATTGAAACCCAATTCATTTGATGTGAATCAACAAACTTCTAATCTGATTAATAGTTGATTTATGCAATTGATATGTCAGATATAGGCCTACAGCCTATTAATACAACTCATTGCTTGTATGCAAAGTTTGGTTTCGTCAGTACCTCTATCTAACACGAATAGCAAACTCAGTGAGAGATATAATGGCCTTCTTCAGGAATAACCAAACCGATTGACAGGTTTGAGAGGAAGTTCACACGGTAATATGTTTTGTACAAGTGGCAACTTTATACACAGAAGAAACGAAAACAGTTTGTTGAGCAGCAACAGCACCAACATCAGTCTATTCGCTGTTGGATCGCACACAACTGTTTCTCTGTTAGCTGTCTGCCTTTTTTATGTCAATCACTCTCGACTTGGATAGACAGCAGGGACTTTCACATGTCTTATTTATTTCCACGAGCAAAAGTCATAGGAACGCGAATGCGAGTGTTAAAGTACTATTGGAAAAATGATAGCTACTGGTAACTTGGTACTTTCAAATTTCACAGAGATAGGCCTATCAAATAAGAATGAGCTGAAGTTTCCAAGAAATGAAAAATAAGAAGTTTTCAAGTTTGAAAATTGAAGAATTTCAGTGGCAATCCTATGAGGATGAGTTGCTTTGATCTGGTAAGCGAAGGCAACACACCAGATTTTCTGTGAGTCTACTTAGTGCTGAGTAAATATTATACAAAAGTTTTGTTTTTAGTGTTGAATCATGCTATTACAACTCATTGTTTGTATGCAAAGTTTGGTTTCGTCAGTACCTCTATCTAACACGAATAGCAAACTCAGTGAGAGATATAATGGCCTTCTTCAGGAATAACCAAACCGATTGACAGGTCTGAGAGGAAGTTCACACGGTAATATGTTTTGTACAAGTGGCAACTTTATAAACAGAAGAAACGAAAAATTCAGTCATACTCTTTGTTCGTTTTGTATTTTTGTTCCCTCAACCAATAATTGAATAATTGATTCAATCCGAATATATTCCTCCAAGATACTCCAATACATACTTCATTATACATTTTTATTACTCCAAAATATATTTTAAACCTCTTTGCTTCAACGTACGATGAACTCCGATCCGACCCAACCGTTACAACATTTAATAACATTGATGTGTATTACAGTATTAGCTTAATATAATAACTCGATGTACATTTCTGCTGTGAGCGTTTGGTTCAAAGTACTCGTCCGAATAAGAGATGAATATTATCCTATATTTATTGATATAGAAATTGATATTAATTAGAATATTGATTCTATCCACACACACTATAATTTTATTGGTTAATGGTCATACTGATGTAAACTCTGTCGACCATATTCATTCACTGATGATGCATAATACATTTAACCAAACCATTCATTGCATTCTATCATCAACGACATTTACTTATTCATGCAAATCAAATGCATCGGTAAAATTTGAGAGAGTGAATCAATGTGAGCTCATTATAGGTAGGGGGCCGGTCACCACAAGAGTACATGGGGAGCAGATGCAAAGGCTGTTGGGGAGCGGTGGTGGCGGCGGAGGCGGCGGTGTCCTTCAATTATTTAACACGGGTCGGAGGTGGCGGACTGCGAGTTGAGTAGACTACAGCAGTAGTCGCGTACAATGCAACTGAGAGCGAGATACAGGGTTAAATGCGGAAAGGAAGGCCGTCTTGAATATTGAATGACACTCACTCTTGTACACTGTACAGTACTGCTTGCTTGTGAAACGGTCTTTCTCCGCTCTGCTTTGGAGATGCTGCCTGCGCCCTATGCCATTCCATTCACTGCTCACCTGTGAATTCCCTTTCCCAACCAACTCTTCCGCGTTCTACAACTACGAATATAAACGTGTCGTGAAGTCGATTCCTTTTGCTCACGCTTCCCCGTACTCTCACACTCTCTCGTTCACCTCTTCCCCTTATCCATTCAAACACTTGCACACTTACCTCCACTCTAAATATTGTGTGATGAAAGCAGGATCCATTCATAGGTCACAACATCAAGCGGGCGAGCGACGTTTTGCTGCTGCTTTTCAAATAATATTCTGCCGTTCCGTTTCATTACTTCAAAGACTGAGATGGTTCAACAATTCATTTGGAGAAATGAACACCGTACCACATATTCTCAAGTTGCTTTCAGTTTCTTATTTATCTATAACTTACTTGATATTATTTTGTGCTACTCGTGATCATTGTTTTTTGATTGAATTAAAATTGAAATTGAAAATAAAGTTGATGAAATGTTTCGAATATCATGTCTTATTAATGCATATTTCTCGAGGGAAAGTTTGATGAAAAAACTCTTGATATAATCGATTCTCTTGAATCAGAATCACAAAAACAATGAATAAGATCAATTCTCAATCGTCATCTGTTTCACATTGATGATGGTTGAATTATGCGTCGATATAACATGAATAGAGAGAGAGAGAGAGAGTGGTTGTGTAGTGAAATAACACGACCTTTTTCAGTGGTAGAAATAACTCCGATTTGGGTAAAAATTCCAAGAAGAAAGTAATCTTACACACGGAAGTGACGATTTTTCGGAACTGAGATTCCTATACTGTATTTGACATTTTTTAAATGTACTTCAACTTCATCAAGATACCGCATGATTAGAACAATTATTATCACATTTAGTTTCCGTGGTAGGAGCCCAAACTCTTGATATTCATTGATGTATCAAACAATTGATATTCATTGGATAATTTACAATTCCATACCGTGCACTGCACAGATAGCACTCGAAAATAAACAACTCTCAATTTGAATGCTCAGATAGCACTCGAAAATATACACTTCTCGATTCACAAGTGCAGTCTGGAAAACGGTCTTAAGTAGTAGGAAGCCTGTAGTAATTTTGGAGAGAATGAGCTTTAACGGAAGAAGTAATTTGAATTATCAGCGAGCGTCCATGGAGCTGCAAATTGGATCGTGGGAGGGGGTAGAGAAAGTTATGGGGTAGTGGGATAGCTGGGGAAGAGGGCTCCATTCGCCACCTCATCGAACAAGTAGCTGATTGCGGCTGGGTGAGGAATTTCAAGGTACGATTTAAGGGCTGCGCGGCTGGAAGGGGGTATCAGGGGGCAAGTTGAGCGCGGTGACCCTTTTTTCATTTTCAAGCCCGCAGTTTTTTGCCGTCGTCAAACGAAAACATGCACGTTCTGTTTGGAAGGCGGATTTCGCCGGCCCCTGTGACCGAGTGTGTCATTAAAAACGTTGCGCTTATCTACACGCATTAATATTTTTCTATTCTCTCATCCCTTTCTTCGCCCTCTATTATTTTTCTTCCCTAATCTCACCAGTCCTTTTAATTGAATTCCTTTTTTAAATAATACAATGACCAAGTATCGTTTCTGCTCTGTTATTCTTATCAACACTGGGAGTTGTTTTGCTACAATCATTCATTCTCTTATATGCCAAACAAGCCGGCAGGCTCGCTTCGCTCGCCTTCCCCGCCTGGACCCCCGACAGTATCAGCAGTGTCAGTGAGTCAACCGCATTACATCTACAATTTTGAAAAACCTGATTACTGGCGTAATCTTGAACGGAATTCAAAAATATTTCAACACAAGATTTCTAGACCTTATCTGAACCTACCTACCAAATATCAACATTTTCTACCGATTTGTTCTCGAAAAAAATTGAGAAAACGCCGAAAAACTATAGAAAAACTTAAATATTTGGCGTATCCTTGAAAAGTTCCTGAAATCCGTCCTTAGCGCGCGTCTAAACTGAACATGCCTGCCAAATTTGAACGCATTCGGTTCAGTGGATTTTTAGTTCTGGTGATGAATGAATCAGTCAGTGAATGAATCAGTCAAAAATCGCAAAATTGACAAATTATAGAGCACAAGTGATGAATTGGTGTTTAGTAGCGACTTTGCGATTTTTGATCGCTATTTCTGAAATTTGGGTAAGATTTACAAAATCACCGCCATTCAACTTTCTCTTAAGAATCCGACTCTCTTCAACTTCCATTAATAAAAAATACAATTTTATGATTCCTTATCCAGTTATAACCCTTATTGTTGAAAAAATGGCGTTTTCTAGCATATTTTTCCAATTATCTCAATAACCGTTTAAGTTACAAATACAACCGTTTAAGTTAGGAATTGATCGTTTTAGAACCTCACTGAAGGCTCTAAAAAATTGGAAAAATTAATATATTTTGAAAAATCTTTATTTTCCGCCATTGTTATCTCGGTAACTAAGCGTTTTTGGGGGTTGGTCCTATGGAACTTTTTTGTTTACTTGGTGTAAGGAATCAGCCTGAAAAGTATTGCACATTCCTCCTGAAACACTCTGTATATAGTTACACGGAAACTCCCAAAGGGCTTGTCGGAGAGCGACCAAATTTTGCACAAAGATCATTAGTTTTAATATCTCGGTCAAGTTCGTTAACCAGCCAAATTGGTTCAAGGGTAGGGGGGAAATTATGGGATGAAAATTTTGAAAAATCACTACAAATCGACCAATAACTTGATCGTTTTGAAAATTGGTGGGTATAATACCCTTATTATGCCCTACAATTTGAGCCATCAACGAAAAAAATCCAATCAAAAATGGCGGAGAGAATGTCGAATAATATGCCGAAAATTGTGTTTTTCATGGGTTTTTCGGAAACGGCACCTTTGAATTCATACCCTGAATAGCTCATTATAAGCCATCATAGAATTGCATTTGAAATGCACTCTTTCCGACCGCTAGCTGCCGGAGCGAATTTTTTAACATTGAATTTTTTATTGTTTTTACTGGTTTTAAAACATTTGTAAATGCACCACCCCAACCCACAATACCATATTGGAGCAAAGACTGTGCCAGAGCATAATACACTACCTCCATGACTTTCATTGGCAAAACAGAACGCAACTTGACAAATAAATAAATAAGTTTTCGCTACACTTCACGGAAAGAAGCTCCTTACCGGTCCCTATGTAGACTAGAAAGTCGTCGTTTACATGCGTAATCAATCAGCTGTTGTCCTTGAGTGGTAAGAGCCTCTTACCATGCGAGGAGCATTTTATTTCCAAGCGTGGACAGCTAGCGCCATCTAGCAAGTGAAAATGCAACTACAATGGCCGTCTCTTTCTGTGACGCTGGCATATAAATTGGTCAAAAACAAGAAACTTTGTATGGCTATTATACAATTTACGATGATCGTACAAAAACTATCCTGAGCTTAAATGTTTCTGGACTAAGAAAATCTAGTAGTCTGATAGTTTTTAAGTAATATCCAATTGATTAAATCAATAAACTTGTGATGCAAACTTTCAATACTTGGCAGTTCAGCCTACTACAGATTCAGCTCAGCCAGAGCTAGTATAGTAAGTTATCCGGTCTAGCTGTTCTTAGATCTCATTAATCCTATTTGTTTTGTTCATTTATGAGATTAGATTAATAAAATTTATTTGAAGTGTACCGAAAAAAATTATACACTCACTCGCCCAGGAAGTTTTTTACAGTATTCGGAATTATTCCCAGGCTCGGCAAGCCTCGCCCGGGAAACTATCCTCATACTGTAAACTTTTCCTTCCCGGGCTTGTGGCGTAATGTACTATTTCTAGAACGTGTAGTAAGCTGCGACAAATGTACATCCCACTTTAAATACTGATCAACCATTACTCCAAGATATCTAATACTGCTAACCTTCTCTATTTTGTTACAATTAAGTGAACACCCTAAATATACATGACTAAGACAATTTGGAGAACGCAAAGCAAGAAACATATTAACTGGCTGATTTTGTATATTCAAGGAAAAAGAAATGTACTATGTTTTTGTCAAATTCAGTCAGTTTTCTTCTATCAAGCCATTTTTTACTTCTTCCAGTCCTCTAGCAGCTGAGTCATATGTGCTAGCCCAGTTTTCTTCATGAAAAATTAAAACTGCATTGTCTTCAAAGGACAATATTTTTCCATTGCTTAAATTAAGTTTACAAAAGTCATTAATATAGATTAGAAAGAGACAAGGTCCAATCACTGTTCCCTGTGGAATTCCCATTTTAACAAATTTATATTCAATAAGAGTGTTATTGACTCTGACACACTGTTGCCTATTCCTTAAATAACTGCAAAACCATCCTATTGCCACATCCCCTAGACCGAGGCTACGGAGGCAATCAAGTAGACGATAATGGCAAACTGTATCAAAGGCTTTCGCAAGATCAAGAAAAATAGCTAGTTGTTCCCTTCTTGCATCCAAGTTTGAGATTGTTTCTTGAACAAAAGCAGCAATTGCTTCCTGTGTTCCCATTCCCTCTCTAAAACCAAATTGATTTTTTGACAGAATATTATTCACTTCCAAAAATCTATGTAGCTGTCTCTTTACACATTTTTCAATTATATTAGCCAGATTCGAAAGTAAACTAATAGGTCTATAATTGGTAATTTCCCTTTTGTCTTGTGATTTAAATATTGGTTCTACTACAGTTGTTTTAAAAGAATCTGGAAAAATTCCTTGTTCAAAACTTACATTAATAATGTGTTTGAGTGGAGAGGCAACAATACCTTCAACAGAATTTAAAACAGATACAGTAATGGCATCCTGACCAGGCCCAAATGCACCCCTAAGACTCTCGATCGCCTCCACAACCTCCGTCTTTGATACATATTACTTATCTATCCTGGCGCTACAATCCGATGTGAGCTTAGGCCTCCTCCACAATCTGCCTCCAAGCATCTCTGTCTCCTGCCTTTCTTCTCCATCCTCTCACTCCCATCACTCTCAGGTCTCTCTCCACATCCTGCATCCATCGAACCCTTGGTCTTCCTCTTCTTCTTACAGCCTCCAGTTTCTTACCTAGCATTTCTTTTTGCATTCGCTCTTCGGTCATTCTTTCAACATGGCCAAACCAGCTTATTCTTCTTTCCTTGACGAACCGGAGTATATTTTTACGTTGCAAGATTGCATCTATTTCCACATTCCTTCTTATTCTTCATTCACCGGTTTCGTGTATTGGATCGTAGATCCTCCTTACCAGCTTTCTTTCAAACACCAGCAACGCTTTGCAGTCTTCTTGCAGGATCGTCCATGTTTCACATCCACATGTGACGACTGGTCTCATGAGCGTTCTGTAAATTTTCATTCTGGTGTTTCTGGTGATTATTTTTCACTGAAGCAGTTTGTTATTTGCGAAATACGCGCGGTTGCCAAGCATTATCCTGCGTCTGATCTCTGACGATATTTTATTTCTGCAGTTAATCTCAGTTCCTAAGTAAGTAAAGCTTGTAACCTTTTCAAACATGCTTTCCCCTGATTTGATAACTCATTGATCTCTTGGTCCGTCATTTCCATATACTTCGTTTTTTGTTCATTTACTTCAAGGCCTACTATTCTTGGCCTTCACACCTACTACAAGGCCTTCATTCTTGATTTGCAAAAAGAGTTCCTCCAATGACCGCATGCTTCTTGAAATAATTACAACATCATCTATATATGCTAAGATTTTTTTCGCCATTTGATTCGTGATGTTGCCTCTCCTGACAACGCTTTCCATTGCTCTCTGAAGCACTATATTGAAGAGTAGTGCCGATAGTACATCACCTTGTCTCACGCCGTCATTTATTGTGAACTCCTTACTCACCCTTCCTTCGCTCAGAACCATGCCTTTTGTGTCAGTCATGGTTATTTTCACTAGGTTTATAAGTTTCCTAGGGAATCCGTATTCATCTAGAGCTTCCAGCACTTCAATTTTCTTCACCCTGTCAAAGGCCTGCTTGAAATCAATGAATAACATGTGCAGATTGATGTTATGTTATTGCCTCCACAACCTCCGTCTCTGATACATATTGTAAAGTAAAATAATCTTGCGGATTGTGTGGATTGTCTAGTCGCAAATTATCACCAGGCTCACTAGGAATATTTTATACAATATTGGATATGATGTTTACCTCACATATTTATAAAATACAAAATAAATCTGTTTCTGTGGACAATAAACTCAAAAGTGTCATGTTTAATCAATTCAATTGATATATATTTGAAATCTAAAGTTGGCTAATAGAAGTTTGTTCAAATTCACTTCTAGCAGTTACACGATTGAATTTACTTCCAGCAAACTCATGAATTCAATGATTATTTTTCATTGAATCTATCATATAAAATCGTTTATTGAAATAGTACTATTAGATAATGATCGAATGAAAAGAAATTCGACAATTATTCATTGATTTCAAGTCTAAGCTCAGGTTTTACCTTGTAGGTTTTTCCGTAAACTTGGAGGGACCTTTTAGTTGTAGCTTCAGTAGTATTTCATTAGTATATTTTCATTATTGTTTAATGCTATAAATATTCACTATTGTATCTTGTTTTGGGAATAAAATTGAATTGGATTCATTATTTATTGAAATATTATCATTCAACTATTATTTTTATGGCTCCATTCCAGTGTCAGATATTCAATTAAGTCGTGTAAGTCAGTGTAAGAGATTAAGTCGTGACTCTTACTCGCAGCTTGATAAAATTTGAATAAATTTATTGCCTCTTCAAAAGTAGACGAAGCTATCTTTCCCAATACAATGATATTATTATTTTTCAGATTCTCAACAACTAGGAGTACAGTACATGAAATCTTATCTATTTGAGTTATATTTTTGAATCTCAATCATCAAAGTATACTTTTCCCAGAGGCATTTATTTTCATCTAAACTCTGAACTGTTTTCAACCATAAAGCTCAAACACGATTTATTACACTCATTATGATAATCTACGAGTATAAATTATCTTTTATGAGAAGATTACCAATTTAGGGGTTGTTCTGTTGGAAATTTCATAATCGTATGAATCCAAGATGCAAGGATGAACTACAGATTGTTGAAGTTGTTAAGCATCCATGGAGAGTATTATAATAAAGCACTTTGATGCATGTGAGTCCTCGAAGTGATATTTGATGTTCTGGCTTGAGGCTCAGTACTAGTCTATTTTAACGGCTATCTACTGGCCATAAATTTTATGTTTTTCCCTTGATAGCGGCTTAATCTGATGGGCAGAAGCAACCTTGCAGAAGCAGACTGTTGCCTCGAATTTTCTCTCTACAATAAAAGCCGTTATAGTTTCGGGCAACATGCGTGAACATTTTTATAGAAATGATAGAGCAGAGTAATGTTCGTCGTTCTCCCTGAGGTATCTCCACGTCCAACTCACTTCCTCTCACTCTCCCACTTTTTCTTCTCTCTCTAAATATTTATTATCATTGTCAGAGAAAGGAACCGATTAAATTGAAAATTATAACTTGTTTTTAAACGTTTCTTATAGTTTATTAGATGAAAACAGGCGTTAATAACAGGCAATGTTGAACCACTATTATGCGGCTATAGTACCGCTTCCAATTAAAAATCATAGTTTCTCGAGATTGATGGACTTATACTTTAAAGTCTTTGCAGTGAAGATGGAAGATAAAATGCATTTCATCAACCATGATTTTCATGTGATTATTATTATTTTTATTATTATCGTATGGCTTATTTTGTGGGGAGTTCCGAAAAAGTTTCACATCCGACATAACCACAATTTTCCATGTTGGCAAATTATATCAATATCAAGAACTACCACAATAATTTCCCAATAATGTGATGACTATCCACCACCGGCGGCTCGTTTCCACGAAACAGGAGTATAGTAAAAGATACGGGCACTTCACCTGTTTCGTGGGTACGAGCCGCCACCTTTTGCAATGGTACCTTTTTTAATTTATAAAATGGCTATACTCGAAAAATTCCTGCAGCGGAATCATGTTTCAGTCAATAAAATACAAATCAGGTGTCTGAAATATCACAAAAAAAGATATTGGTACAAATGATAGATTTATGACCGAATTGATTAGATCCAGGAGCGAGTGTTTGTTTTTAGCCTGGAAATCCATTATCTAAATAATCTTATAGAAAATAAAAAAAAACTGTGATAGGGAATAATAGTCTGAGGTCGGTAGCATGCACTGTGAAATCATCTAAAACACTTTTGACCAACATTTACAACTCAATTGCGTGTTAAGATAGAATGAATGGGAGCAATAATTTTTGTAAGCAAAGAGTTTTCTTTTCCACAAAAAAGCTCATCAATTTATAAAAGAGCTTGCCTGGCAAACTCATGAAGAAACGCTCTCAGAATAATTTACATTTAAAGCATCCACTCACGACAACCACCTGTTCCTAATTGTTAGTTTATTTCCATAAACTACCATGTCAGTTGCCAGAAAAATATTTGTTTCATCATCTTCAACTCTGATGCCATACCGGAAACGAAATATGTATCTAATTGTACCGAGTTTGAATCAATTACCTCATGAAACCAAATTGAGAAAAACGTTATGAAAATCTTTTACGCTCTACGCTTCTACCATTTTCCAATTCGTGAAACATTTTCCATCATTGAAAATGAACATAATTCATCTTACAAAGTAATGCATTTAAACTGTTTCAGACTCACTTCAAAACTTTAATTCTTGAATGAGTTCCGAGAATTGATCTGTTGTTGATTGGTTTTTGCTTTTTCATTTGGTTTTGTTTTTTAAGAAGAATTGAATTATTTGACATTAGGCCTATTTCTAAAATTGAAGATTCATCGAATAAGTTTTGGGTGGCTCGTTGGAGGAGTGATAAAGCGCCGATTTGATAACCAGGTGGACCCTGGTTCAAGTCTCAAGCGGGGAACAGTTTTTTGACCACAGCACAATCACATAAATACGGCCACCCCGTCTTTCGGAGGAGACGATAAGTCGTCGGTCCCGACTACCTCAAAGTAGTCGTCATCTATCATCCATATCATTACCCACCCACAAGCCTATGAGCTCATGTGGGCTTCACCCTCATAACAATAACAATAAGTATCTGGTTATTTATATCATGACTGTTGTTAATGTTGTGAACAAAAAATAAGTCCTAATTCCCATTTAGTCAGGATGCAATTGAAATACTTCATTCAATTCAATGGTATGGTAATAATGTATCAAGAGTCACATGCAAATTTTATTATCAGTATTTGGATTTAATATTTCAGGAAATAAATCCAATAAAACAGTTCATGATTACAAGCTTATTTTTAAGAAGAGTATTTTGTGTTACAATCCCATCAGAGCCTGTGCATACAGTTTTTGGGAATGCACTTCTCCTAATCAAAAATATTTCATACGGCAAATTCTTGCATGATTCTAGTAGCTAGAAGACTTTTGAGGTCAAGTATCCGCATTAATCTCTTGGGATGAAATTCAGACACGCAAGTGCCAGTTCCTTCAAATTAAAATGGTAAAAATTAGAATTGTTTTTCGGATGGATAAGGAGGATGGGAGTACCTTATCAAATGATAAATAAGGAGTAATGATGAATTGATCATCTATTACGATAATCAATAATCTAAAGATCTCTATGATTACACAGTCTCTATAGAGATTATCTAAAGCAATCTTTATAGTAATCTCCACCTTTATTTAATCCATTATTGTAACACTTATGATTCGTATAAATTCGAAAAATTAATTGAAACATTTGATTTTGACGAAGTGAATGATAATAATACTCGATGTGCAAAAGAATAGAAACTGTTGGTGATCCTGTTCAGCAAAACTCACTCCTTATCATCATTATTAAAGTACAGTAGATCTATATGCATAAACTTACTCGTATTCGTATACTATCAATGCAACATACAATTATACGAAAATTGAGTACACATACCGATCTAATATCCTCTGATGAATGACAATGAACATTCCTCTTTATACACGTCATTAAAACAGAATTGGATTTGAAACAAGTAAAATAAATTGCTCCCACAATAAAACTCTCCGAAAAGTCTTTCTTATTACAATTTGAAGGCCATTGTCACTAAGGAAGGAATTGGTATCAGAAACTCAATGGAACGAGCATGGATCAGGCAATATCTCACACATGGTAAGCAGCCTTAACAGTTAACGCCCCTTAACGGCAACATTCCAAGAACCGTGAATCCAATGTATACAGAACATTGAAATCTCTATAAATACGCCCAGTTGACGTTAATCACCTTAGTGCTTTCTCCATTCGGCGAAGAAAACTCAGCTCAGTCACGCCATTGTGTGTTATACGTTCATAAGTCTCGCTTAAACCTCGTGAAACACTAGCTCGCCCTATTATAATGAAACTTCGACTGCAAGATAGGAGATATGCAAATATTGCAAACATTGTGGCAGCTGAAAATGGGTTACCGATAACTGAATAGTAAGTGGAATTCAATTTCAGAAGGAAGTATTGACCTTAATTGGACGTGATCTTCGATTTGTCAGTTTATCGGCTTGTTCATCATCATCATGACAAGTCATTTGAGTCTGCTCGAAAAGTGACAAATTGAAGTTGCTTCATGACTGAACGTTGCTCTGGAACTACTTCTTGCAGGTTCAGAGGTACATCCTCAGTAGGCCAAGAGATTATTTTCAAATTGATCTAATTTGATGAACGGTAAGAATTGTAATAATTATTATTTCATCATTCATCATTATCATGGAAGTGATATTAAGTACTGTATTTTCCCTTCTATATTCGGTTTCATAATCAATAAAAAACAGGTGGAAATCATTTTGAGCGATGTTGGTAGGTAAGTTCACATTTTGAAATGAATAGGTTTTCATTTTTACCAATTTTCTTTGAATATTCAATTGTTTCCTCAATTGCAAAACCTTCAACATTTTCTAAACCCAGAAAGTTTTGGCTTTAGAGTGAGTGATTTTCAAATTTGAAATTTTCAACAGGAATTTATCGAAGGAAAAAATTGGAAGTAATGAGTGGAACTCTCAGAATATCAATGAAAGGATGCAAAGGATTGCGAGTGGAATAGAAATTAGATGATCAGGAAATTTGGAATGCTCGTTCAGCGTTCAGTTTGTAGCATAATAGATGGCCGTGATGAATCATAGTGGTGGATTGAATTGAGTTCTGCAGCCGACAGGACAGAATACTTCTTTCAGGGCGTAGACAGGAAAAGACGGACTATCGATCCTAGAGCCTTCCAATTTTGCCGGTTCGTAAATCAACGTTCGATGGAACATAGGAGCATTGGAGAAAGTGCTTTACTATACACCACTGACACAGGTTACTTGCCGTTTTATTACTTCAGCCAGGGCACCGTCAAACTTTTAGAAATGCATTTTGTTGTAAGTTATTCGAACTGTGTCAGCGCAGACATGCTGATTCCCCCCAAAAAAAAATTCACTCTAAAGAATCACAGTGTGAATTTTTCAGTTAACACATGTGGCACTCTACCATGGAATTGAGAATTTTGTGAGTTCAGGGAAGTGAATCAATTGAGTTCCATCTCTGGGGCTTTAAAGAAACGGAATGATGTTCGTATCAAAAAATACCAAAAAAATAATTGAAATGGAATTATTGATATGAAGAATAGACTTAGAAATAATGGGAAATCTCTGGAAGAGAAAGATGAAGCATTAAAAAGTAGTTTACTAAGTAAATGAAATTTGAGTTTTTTCATGACAAATTGGCTGAATGGAGAAATAGAGGTATTATTCATTTGATGCTCCATTGATGATAATGATAATAGCGCGTACTTTCTGATTTTTGAGCAGAACGCTGTCGAAGCTCATAAAAACAATTTTACTGGTGGAAAGTTCAAAGGAACTTCTCCCCTCAAGCATTGAAAAGTTTGTTTTTTCAATAAAGGTGATTACCCAAGTTGTAATAGGCTTAGGAAATTCCTTGACATTTTTCATTTTCTCTCTCGTGATTCTCAGCTTTGCAGCGATGACTTTGTAAGTAATGTTATTGGAATTATGAAGCGTACTGATATTATCTGGATCCAGTTAATGTTCTAACGCAGAGAAGAAAATATTCATACGAATACGATTGATTGAAAAGGAGAGTTTAGTAATTTCGTGACATTTCAACTTTAGACTTGAGGGGAAGAAATGATAGAGGAATTCATGAGATGCTTTTTACGTAGACGCACCTTGTGTTTGATGTGACCTCATATACATTTATCACAACATAATGTTATTTTGAAAATTATGCCTCAATTCTCTCACTGAAATTGTATGATTTCCAAGAATCGATCAGTTTGTCAATAACTTTAAAATGTTGTCACGTTTGTGGAATGATTGCGAGTTATTGATGTTGTTGGTAACATTTTAATAGCATGATGAAATAATGCTGTCGCAATTGGGTCAGGAGAGGGTGGAGGGGGGATATGCGGAGCTCCCTTAATACACTCTTGATTGACATTGAACAGGAGCGATAGAAAGCGATGAATAGGTTCTAATCTGGCCTCAAACGGGTAAACAAGATTGATCATTGTAGCTCTGTCTTGCTCGCACATTCCAATATACAAGCTCATACGGGTTTCCGCTCTTGCTCACTCCTCTTATAAATGTTTACTGCTACATTAAACATTTCCTAAATACTACACGCAAATGGACTCTCTTTATCCTCGATCTCATTAATCTACACTGTTTTATCAACCTAATCTTATGTTTCATATTAAATTGATATTATTTCATGTACAGTTCTCCAGAATTTATTTGAACACGGTATTTCATGAGGAAAGGTTCTATGACGATTTCTCTCTCGTGATGTTTGTAAGAAGATGGTCTTACCTCTATAATTTCACTTCACTATCAAGTGTTAAAGTAGAGAAACGAGCATCCTCCTATTCTATTTTATATTGTGTTATCTCCACCTTTGGGAAATCAGAGATTTTTGCTCAGTCAGTATAGAGTTCTCCAGCTAAGAGTGACTCGTGAATGCTTATTCAAACTTTTTGACATGAGAATCACGGAATGATTATGACCATCTTGAGTCTCGTGAATCATATTGAATTATATTCTGTCTCCAGTGGCTTGTTCCAATTTCACAGTTGTTGATTCATTTTGTAATCCATTTTAGAAAGGTAATAGATTCCTCAGGAACTGGAATTGATTGCTCAGCCTCTGATATTATTCAGAGCTATTTGTCTTAAAGATGGAGAACTTAGTTTTGATCTGATTTCGATAGGGATCCTTATAAGTTATAACAATAATCTGTAAAATTCTCCTTTTTGATCTAAAAATATTTTTTGAAGAAAACTAGTTCAGATTCTTTAAACGGAGATTGATATTGTGGTTGTAGTAGGTTTAGGTACTTATAAAATTCATAATATGCATATATGCATCTTAATGTGTATAATATGGATGGAAATGGATCTTCAAAAATTTGTAAAATTGTATGTATGTGCAATGTGAAATAAGTGATTGTGACAGAAAAAGTTCGGAAGAGAGAGAGAGACGGAACACTGAAACTGCTGTTCTTAAGGTTATAGTACATTACGCCACAAGCCTTGGAAGTGAACGTTTACGGTATGAGGATAGTTTCCCGGGCGAGGCTTGCCGAGCCTGGGAATAATTCCGAATACTGTAAACAAACTTCCTAGGCGAGTTTGCGTATATTTCTTTTCGCCTCACTTCAGATAAGCATTATCAATCAAATTTCATTTAATCAATACTTCACGATTAACAATTCAATCTGGATGAGGTTATAGCGATTGCTGATTCAAACTGATAACTGAATAGGTTAAAAAGGTGCACTGTCACCCGATCTAGCGGACGGCTTGATAACTACTACGTTAATCCTGTCAGCTGCTGTTGTCCACGCACGGAAAGAAAGTCCCCGCATGGAAAGGAAGTCTTACCGCTCGAGGACAACAGCTGACTGTTTGCGTATGTAAATGACGACTTTCAAGTCTACATAGGGACCGGTAAGCAGCTTCTTTCTGTGAAGTGTGGCGAAAATGTTTTTTACAGCACAGCGAACGGAGAATTGCAAAGGATTGAGGAAGTTATTTGTGAGGGATTTGAGAGAACTCTGTATCCTGGTGCACAAGTATCGCCATCATCAGACGCTAATACCACTCAAAAAATCGCCACCAAATGCTTTAGACAGCACGGGACACAATTTATTCCAGTGGATCACCAGTAAGAGGAGAACTTACTACTCTCATTAATTTCATGAATCAACCAATGAGGATGATATACGGGATAACTGCGACAAGGTGATTTGAATACTAATACTTGAATGACTAATCGATATCTATGAATGATATGGATGTTGCAGACTTTTCTGATACCCGTATGTACCAAATTTGGTTAAACTTAGTTCAACGTGACGACAATTTAAATTTGGCCCAAACTGTGGATATTCAGTAAAAATTCCAACAAGTTTTATTCTCGTTTCTTTAGTATTTTGTTGATTCATTATAACGAATTCATTGCATTCACCCTAACCCTGAGCTTTCAAATGATGATTCATTCACGTTCCTGAAACGGTACGGTGAAACAGATCATTATATTTTCATTCATTAAAATAATTATACCTTTGATCCTGGATATTGAATGAAAAAGAAAATCAAGAATGTTTAGAGCCCATATTGGAAATGAATCGATCAATATCTTCGAGCGGACAATCTTGGTAGGAGATTTTGAGTAATAAAAGGAAGATAAAAATAAAGTAGTAAAAAAGGAGAAAGAAGTTCCGATCATACGTTTATCAGGGTTATCCACAGTTCATGAATTGAAGAAATATTGATTGATATTAATCTAAAATAAGAATGTAATTATATTGATATTTTGTAAGATTTATAAATGATATTCATTTCAGATACGGTTATTGCAATAGTTTATATTGTAATAACCTTTTAAGTCTCCATCTTATGTTGCTCTTTTGGAAAGAGACTTTCACGTGTTTGCACCTGGGAGTAAGCTTAACACACCTTGGTGGTTAGCAGCTACTAATCAGTCTTGTCGCAATTATGTGCAACGTGATCTACATATTATAATTATGTGTACATACATCACATCATACCTGCTACTCGTGACATGATTCGTTCATGTAATATGAATATAATTAAATCATAATTCCAAGCTCAACTGGCACTGATTGATTTAGAACCAATTTCAGGAGTTCTCGTTGGAAGCTCAGTGAGGCGGTCTCAGTTAACACAAATTCGGTTCCTGAATGCAAATTGATATTAATTACTATTGGTTGTATCAACAATCGTGACCTCATGTTCTCAGAACATACCATGACTCAGAAATAGAATATTACTTGATTCGATTACTGAACTAATTACATTTACAACCAATCATGTGCACTTGGCACACACTCCATAAGCTACCGTATGTCAATTCTAAGAAAGTTTAGAAATACGCGAGATAGGCTATAAGTCAATTCTCTGTTCGTGTCTCTGTTAAATTTAATTCAGAATGATTCTTCATTCTTCATTAATTTGAGAGGGTTGATGGAATTCTTTTAAAGTATTTGAAATGTTAATGCTGCGAGTTTCGATAAAAGTGAAATGTTTGTAGGGATGTGATATAGAAGTTTTTCATATAAGTTTAAGAAGTTTATGAGAAAACGTGAGAGCGGAGTTGCTGTTTCCAAGAAAAGGCCACTGTCTAGAGTTGCAGCTCACTTCCACTGTCAAGAGTGCAGCCAATCAATATCTCTTGGTATTACTCTCACAATAACTGTTAGCTCTTAATAATAGATTGTTAAAGGTTTCACTGTTCATCATTCAGTTAGATAGTGTTTTTTCTTGACGAGCAAGAATAAACAATAAACATCCTCATAAATTAAATTAATAATACTTATAATATTACATGTTTTTCATGGATATACCACTTCTATTCAATGTGTCCACAAGTGAACTGGTCAGAGCTGAGACTTTCAAGAGGCAATTCAAAAATGGAAAACTACAATTTTAACAATAATTTATTAATTTTCTATGATTTCTAATGTTTTTACGAGTAAAAAGTGGCTAATGATAATACTCATTAGTAGAGATGAGTAGTGGACATCAATAATAAATTGACTAGTCTCTACGACTTTTCCGATCTACAATTTATGTCTTTTGGTTCGGTATTGGCTGGGCTGGAGTCATTTTCCCATCTTGTCGGGGTGTCTTCTTTGCTTGGACTGTATAGTGGAATGAATATGGAACTGGCAACCAACTGGTAGGCACTGCCGTCTCGTGCCCACGTAAGAGGTGAAGTGCTGTAAAGTAAAAGATACGGGCACTTCAACTGTTTCGTGGGTATGAGCCGCCAGTGCTAGTAGGCCTAGGTCCTTCATGGGCTGTTGAGCCATTGGTAAACCAACAAGTCTCTACGACTTAATAATAGTTCCATGTCATGTAGCATTATGGGTTGTATAGCGTGTATATCATTCACTTTGACCCTATATACTAGGAATAAATACAAAGCATCAAAACCAGGACGCTGCCTTATGTTCAAAGCAGTTTCACAATCACCAGAACATTGAAATTGCGCTGTGAAATTTCAAGCGTGATATTACATAAGGGCTTTCTATCAACACAAAATTGTGTCCGTCGTAGCACCGCCTGAATCCAATCCTCAACACGGCGAGATAAACCTCATTCAGGTACTACAAAGAGAAGAGATTGTAGAATGAAACTGAGGTATTCCGAATATGCGGTGTTGTAAGCCTTCATAATGTTTCAATTTAAAGGTTCTTCTCTTTTTCTGAGAATATTATAATAGATTAAAAAAGATCTCATTGGAATACCAGTCATATGTTTGTTTGTCAATGGCTCAACACTCAACAGCCCATAAAGGGAATTATGAATTTTATTGAAATTTAAAATTCCATTTCCAGGACACAAGAATATAAGAAATCACAAAATTGAGACAGGTATTTTAATAATTTACGGATATACAACATTCTTACCGGGCTTTACATCACATCTTCTCGGAGCATATAGGAAATTAGACAGTTATTTATTTTTTCAATACTGTATCTGTAATAGAAACGTAGTTCATAAGGTTCCAATGTTCAATAACAATCTCAATTCGTATATTATCATTTTCACGTGTTTGAGTAAAGAAAATGTTGGAGAAAATAGAGAAGACAATCTGCAAATACAAATGAGACGGAACTTCTCTCCAGTTGCTATCCATATCCAGACTTTCCCAAGTCTGGGGTCACGAACCATCATAACCAAAAACTTCTTGCTGACTTTGCAAGTTGGATTACTTCAAATATCAGTCCAGAATGTGTCAGATGCAGAAAAAAAGAAAAGTCTTTCTAGCTACTCCTTTTTTATTCCAGCGTGTCAAGTTTCATATCAAGTATCAAATTCTAAAGTTTTCTGCTCTTGCAGATAAAATTTGTATAATTATAGTCATTGAAACATTCATTAGAAATAGATTGAAGCTATCAAAAGGTGTTTATTTTTGAGAACTACATTGAAGAACTGTGTCTGAGTCAGTTATAATAAATATTCAAGGCATGTCTTCAAATGAACAATGATTGGACTCAAACTATTGTACAATATTAAAACAACATAGTTGATTTTGAAATTCTTTGTATCGAGGGATAGTACTAATAAGAATAATTAAAAGTAGAGATTATGTGAGCTTGAATTTGAAAGCGGTTTATTACAAAGATCGTGTAACGATTATGGTTGAACTTTGAGAACACTCTACTCATTTAGATTGAGATCAGGCAGACCACTCTATAATATCATGAGGGAATTGAGCCACCGTTTATTCGAATGAGAGCTAGAAATAATTTTGTAATTCAGTTCTCATAACACGTTAAAGATTTTTCTCCCTTGTCGAGTCAGGTCAGCCACCTATACGGCTAGCAGTGTTCAACTTGCAGTAAACTTATATTAACTTTTGCGTCAAGTTTGGCAAGTTGGTCGGCAGTCGCTCGGTTTCCACAGGGGAGTGTGCGCCGCACCGCACTCCACGCAATTCGGCTTCCATTACACTCTGAACGGTGGACTTATTTAACGGTGGCTGTAGAAGAAAATGGTGTTTCGAAGTTCAACACTCGATTACTTTGGACTTCGGACACGCTTCTCGGCAAAATGGACTGTTGGATCTTCCTCACTGACAAGTGTAGCGCCATTATTGTGGGCGGGAATTTCGATAGCCAGTGGAACTTACAATCGATTAATTTTATTGTTCTTGATTCGGTCTACATTTGAAAATCATGTTTAGTTTTATATATAAGATACTATGCATGTATGATATTATGAAACCATGAATAATTTGATATTATCAATTGTTGGAAAATATATAGATGAAAATTAAGTTGGATTGATTCTCTTGAGAGAAAAGGATAGCAGGAATCTAACCTCGAAAAAAGAAAGTTCTTCGAGAAAAACAACAGAACCTTGAATTAACAACATTATACGAAGTGGAGAACAAATATTCTCTGAAAATTCTAATAGTTGTCTAACATAAACAATAGATCTAGTTCGGTGTGATCTCTTATTTACTCACATTTCAATATTCATGCCTAGTAATTGAGCATGAATAAATCGAACTAACAATTGGAGTCAAATCAATCCAGCAGAGTCTAAAAACTGAAGCTAGGCAACTTGCCCAATCTGTACCGATAAGGATAGTACATTTCCTCCTTACCTCCTTATCGCTCTTGCTAGAGAATAAACTTGAGGTACAACGATAGCCCTTATCTTATTAACTCGTAGATTTCTATACTGTAATCATCAAGCTGCAGATACTGTTGAAGTGGTCTGCGAAGTTTGTTGTTGAAGTAAGTAGTTTGTGGGTGTGGCAGACCACTTACTTTGAGTTGCAACGTTTTCCAAGTTTTCGAGTGGTGAACGAAGGAAGGAACTGAACTGGTTGGCGGGTAGTGACGATGACCTGATCTGTTAGCATTTAGAATGCGATTTGCCACTTGGCAGACGAGAGAGGAGAGATCAGTGAAGTGCACTCTAGCCAGCCGCCTTCGCCGCCGCCGCCGCCTCCTGATTAATACAACCTCAGGCTTGGTTAAACAATTAGGCAGTAGGAGCCCCTCTCCTCTGCCGTCCCACGCGCTCATCTTGTCAGCTGAGACTGTCGAACGCGCGCCCTCTGTTCGACAGCCTTGCAAAACACTTCTCCGCTCTACGTGTAATGGAGCCGTACTGCTCGCTAATTAGTGTTGCGACGGATATTAATGTATCTTCGGTAACGAATTGCCTACACTGCTTCTCAGCAAACTTCTTAGCAACGAGAGGGAAATTGAGACGGAAAGAAAAACCATCCATCATTGGAAACCTCTTCCGCTGACAGCCGAATGCAGTGAATTCAAAACACAGCAGCATTCTATTCTCTTTGTAGGTTGTTTGGAAGGGCAGTCGGACGTGTCTGAATACTGAATAGATTCACACTCTGCGTATTTCGTGTAAATCCGCAAAGGAATAAAGAAACGAGATTTCGTCGGAATTAGTTTGCATCCAAATACCAAAATACATTATCATGATTGATGTTGAAAGTGTCAAAATGCTAATATCTGGGAGAATATTCTGTGGGCCGGATGGGTGAACCACTGGCGGCTCGTACTTACAAAAAAGGTGAAGTGCCCGTATCTTTCACTTTACAGCACTTCACCTGTTCCGTGGGCCCGAGCCGGCAGTGGATAGACGTGAAGTGAAATCAATCTTTACTCATAAAAGTTATTAGCATTGACAATGAAAAAATTTCTAATTAGACTTCCATCCATATGGACTGCAAGACACAATTACTTTCTATGAGAGAAAAATCTCATGATTATTGATTGCTGGAATGAAATAACAATCTTCAATTGGTCATATGAATTGCTCATATTGGTATTAGAAAACATATTTGGTATTAGAAAGCGTGCTCAACATACACGCTTTGATGTTTTGGTACAGAGAGACACTATTTTCTGTAAGAGAAAAGTTAGGTAATGGCTAAAATGGGATTTCAAATCAGTTTAGATATGATTAATCAAAATGAATATGAATGAATTCCAATCGATTCATAAGTTTATAAACAATTAAAAAGCTTTAACTATCAATGTTTTTGAGGTGAATGGAACTCAAGTTAACAGGATGATTCAAATTAATGCTCAGAAAATTCAGAGTTTTCTTGGATTTACAAATTGAAATCTCAGTTTACTCGCCTTTTTAGACCACAGAGCCTTTCTAGACCAGGTCTTGGCATACCCACTTACTTGCCCTTTCACAGGAAATGAGTATTTAGGGAAAGGAAGTCTTCTAATCTGTGGGCCTGGACGCAATGTTTGTTCCGAGAAATCGATCGCAAGAGAGGTCTAGGCTACACTACGTCGCTTAATTGAACTTATTAGAAACGACCCAGTGGGCTTGTTTTCTTGATCAACCCCAAGCTATGTAGCTGTTCGTTGGCATGTTTTGGAGAAACTGAAGCAAAGTGGAGAGAGAATGGATGTAATTCAGCCAATACGTATTCGAGACATTCAAAATTCCAATTCATTAGAGAAATTAGAATTCCTATCAAAATCTTCCTATCAATGAATAATATTAGTTTTATGATATAATGTAGTTATCATAATTATTCAATCGATTGTTAGGAATGGCATTAAAAAACTACGGAAATCGAAAATGACAATGAATTACGGTTATGTTTATGGAATGTTCAATGTGGAATATGTCTCATAGTAACTATGACTATAATAACTGTTTGAATTGCACACTGTTTAACTATTATCTATGCTTGAATAATTAGAACAAATGTTCAATGCAAGATCTATAACGATATAAACATAATTCACTAATGTATAATCATGTCATAATATACGTTTTGCTTACCCAGACAAATCCCATTTCATAGTTAGTGAGCTAGAAGAAGACTTATCAAACGGTACTGTTTGCAACTGTTGTGAATTCTTGAATGGGTAAGTCAATAATTGTTCAATTAAAGATCGATAACAATAATAACATAATTTACAAATACAATCACCCGAATGTATCACAAATGTACCACAAACCAAATGCGTTTGCATTCGATTGAAGTGTTCATGAAACAATTTTTCTCCAGACTGAATAATAAAAACGTATGCTCACAAACACAAACTCAAACTTGAAACACAACTTATATCCACACTCACAGAAAGAAACTCACTGACATGAGTGTTTTCCTCGATTGAACAATAGTGGTGAGCCGGTGAGCCCTAGAAAGGTAGACTGTGGAGCGTTGTCTCGGTGAATTGATCCGGTATGGTAACCGCTGTTGTGATAATGCTACAAAGTAATTTCCTGATGCTCTCCTTTCATCCATTCCATTCGTCTTCAGCTTCAGTCCTTCAAAACAGCAGCAGCAGCCATTAGGCGCACCCCTCCCTTCCACCCTTCACCCACATATCTCGTCAACTTGAGCCGCCATTCCAGCTTTCAACGATGGAATTACTTTTATTCTTCTCTGGTCTGGAAGAAGGTGGTGGCACATTCAAAAGAACCGACGCTCCTTTCCTACCGCGCGCGCACTGCCCGATAAAGAAAACACTGCTCACCAAATTGAAACCAGCTTTCTTCATCTTCTACTTTTTCCGTCATTGGTACAAGCGATCGTTGAATTCGAATGGCTTGGAATCGAATGGATTGAAAGAGGACGTATTAGAAATGGACAATGGCTGTCAAAACACTCTACAGTCAGTATAACAGTGTTGTAGTGATAACTACAATACACACTAATAAATACAATGTACTTATATCATAATTCAGTTCACCGAGTAATAGTCAAGTGAATATCTGAACATAAACAATCCATATTATTATCAAATTATAAGCTACATTGATTGATAGTATCTATTATTAATGATGTATCGGATCCGAAATATCGAATCGATAATATCAGGATAATTATAATATTGAAAACTTACAATTCTGTCAATTACTTAAGTATAGAAATGATCCTAGAAAGATGTTTCTCGTTTTAGGTCTGATCTCGAAATTAGTCAACCAATCAAAATTTAAATCTCAGTCACATTATAATCCTAATAATAGACTGTGATTTGACCGCATTTCCAATTTGCATGGTCTCTGTGAATTTGATGAGAATAAAGATCTTTCAACAAAGGATTACTTCAGTCAATTGATAAATTTAATATCAGGATATTGATATCAGAATACTAAGAATGAGAAACACTTTTGGCAAAGATGAAATGTTAGCAACTCTGTCTTGTTTCGTGTAGGCCTTACGTGTGTACCTATTCATTACAATGGAAACTCACTTGTTGAATTTCAAAAAAATTGTGTCGAGGCCTATTAGCATCAGATTGTCAGGTTGAGACATCTCATTTGTTGAAGGTGGTTGATAGAGACTCCGAAATGTAGAGCTGCTATTAACAATTCAAACAAACTTGAAGGAGTTTCTCCTATCGACTCGAACAGAGTTCGAACTAAGCCTTTGATGTCTCTCACCGATCCAGGTCTCCTTCTAAGTAATCCGGCCAACTTGGCTCTTGAGAAGTATCGAGTGCCATCCAGATTCCTGGTCAGCCCTCCAAAGCCTCTCCTCTCCTCTTCTCTCAAAGCAAAGCACACCTCAACACAATGATTAATTCATAACAAGCATTGCAAACATTGCGGTAAAACGGTGAAGAAAGTTGGGAAAAAGGTTGATCACTTCAAGAAAAGCAAACAACTTATCTATATAGTAATAGTGATAGTTATAGTTACTGTTTCATTAAAGTGTACTACAGATAATAATTAATTCGTTCCATAATTTTATTGAAGTCATTTTTCACATTCGAAATTATTATCATGAATGAAAACAATCATAAAAATAGTTTTATAACAAATTATGAATTATAATTCAACATAGGCTATTTGATCATATTCGTTACATCAGTTGAGAAAATAATTTATTGAAGAGACAAAAAATATTTAATTATCCAGACTTACTATTCTTCATTTTGTTACTTAATAGTTGGAATAATGATTCAATTCATTAGTAAATTGTTTTTCATGTAGCTTGAGCTGAAACTAGGGAATATGTCGTAGAAAAGCTTTGAAAATAATAGGGCGTTCATAATACACCGATGTGAAGTGCATTACTTTCTTCTTTTACATGTATGTGAAAAACCAACTCAATATTGTTCGGTGGCTGGAAGCAGCAGATGCATTGAGAAGAATCGGATATCTCACAGATCAGAACGTTTTTTCCTCAGGCAGCTCAGATTCGGGGAGATATAGGAATGATATTCCCCAAGGAGATATGAGTTTTATGGCGAAATCAGTTAGAGCGAGATGACATTTTCCGAGGAATCAGCCTTCCGATTCCATCCCTATCATGTAGCCAATGATTCCCAATATCTCTCAGGTGTGTTTCGGTGGCGGGGTACTGCTATGAATTCCACCCAGTTATTTCATTTTCCGAAATGGGGAGTCTGCAACGAATGATTTTTCGCTCTCAAAATCACACCATTCATCCACGCTCACTTACCTATAAACCGTGAAGTCGATTCCTTTCGACTAATATGTGAGTACCAATAATGAAATATGGGAACCGAATAGTAACTTCCAATGATGGTTGAATATTCACGAATATAATAAAGAATGTAATAAAAAGAGCGAACTATATAATATATAATGGATGAATATATTCAACTCAGGTATTCGATTATGAATATTATATTCATTGATCAATGTACAAAAAATTCTGAAATGATCAGGAACTCTGAATATTCTGGAATGATCAGCAGGCTTTTTGAATAAATATATTTTTTTTTCATGAATGCTATATGTCTCTAATCATATTTGTGAATTCATTGGTGATTGCTATCAAAATATTAAAATCACAAAACTACAGAAAGTCGAATTTTGAATTTATAAAAATAGTATTTTAAGATGGGTCTAATGAGACCTATATTCCAATATGAGAATGAAATACAAAAGCTCAAGGATCAACCGTTTTATTGTAACAAGACTTGATTTTTTCAATTGCATTCTAATATATTATTCTTCTCAGATCAACAATCTTCTTAATTTAATTCTGGGAAACACATCATCAATCATTTGAGCTGAACCTTAATCTTTCCATGAACCTATCTTCATCAACTAAGCGTTTTCCTTGTGGCTTGATCAAATCCAGTTTGATAGGAATTGAAGAGAAATTTCCTCTCCATTTGTAGTTATTACAAATGAAGGTAGCAGACGATTGTTATTCTAAACGAACCCTGTTCTAAATTGGGCTATCAATCCGTACCTGACAGATGTATTATGTATTCTATTGAAGCAGCAGTAAGCTCTGAAGCATCTGAAGATTTCGGCATTAATATTTAATTTTGTAGCAAGCCGTCACTATAACAACGTCGGCCTCTGGCAGGCAGGCGACGCAGATTGGAGCGGCCAGGATTTAGTGGCGGATTACTTGTAAGCTGGACACCTCCGATTCAATTTTGCTGTGCCAATTTCCTGCGCGCTGGCTACTAGATTTGTGTCGGATCCTTGGAATGAATCCTATTCAGTAGTCACGAGTGGCCTTTCACCTTTACAGATTCACCTTCTATTCAGCAGCAGCAGCAACTGATCAGAAGTAGCAGAGGAGAGCAGCATAAGCAGAAGAAGCATGAGAAGAAGCACCAGAAGTGTAAGAAGCAGCAGCAGCGCAAGTAGAAGAGTAATAGCAGCAGTAGTAGCACTTGGGTTGATCTACGATGTGAACCTGGCAACGCTATTTGTGATTTGACAACAGATGTTCACCTTTTAGTGAATATTTGTGGTAAATTAGATATGTTGAGCATTGATTGGCTGCTACAATGTCAAAGGTAGCCAATAAAGTGTTGCACCATGATTCACCTCAAACATTGCTGAGTTGTATTTAAGTGAACATGTTTTTCCACTATTACAATAAATCGAAATGTTGATGAGGCATTTATTTTCAAACCTATGATAAGAAAATATTATATAAGAATGTACAAAGAAATGTATCATAATAATATTCAATGCATTACCATGGATGGGATGTATGAAAGTGGAGTGTTTAAACTATGTATCAGGCTCATATGATGGGGAAGGCAAAATAACAAATTTAAAAAAAAAGCAAAAATAAAAATTAATTCGAAAGTTTTTTCAAATAAAGCTTCAAGGGATAATCATGGAATAAGTAGCAATGAATAGCATCCTACGACTCAACTTATTCAGTTTATTTATAAAAAAATCAAGAGATCCAAAAGCCTTATCTCAAATCTGAGTAGGAATGTGATACAAATGAGAAAAAGAGTTTATTTCTTAGCAGAAATGAAATAGTAGGAAGGGAATTTAGACATCGGACAATAACAGGAAGATGAGAAAAATAATTCAATATTTTTACAGTGGATGCGTCTAAGCTGAGAATGAACAATTTATCACATCGTATTCTTGTGTATTCATACTCTCCCTCTAGTATTTATAAAATGTCCATGATTCATCATCCATGAGCATGAAACAACAATATTCTCCGAAAATAATTTCGCTTGAACTCAATTTCTATAACTGGAAAAAAATTGAAAAGCTTTCACAGTTGAGATTAAAATGATGAAAGGAAGTCTTCCGGCATAGTCTCTTAGTCTTGCAGAACTTGCTGATGCAGTTAGCGCGTTCGCTTCTAAGTTTAATACAGCCTATAGAAAATTAATTGACGATCTGTGGAATAATGAGGGGCCTCAATCATTTTCGATCATCGCTTCGCTTCTGAAGTTTCGAGCAAGTAATCCAAGTCTGATCAGAAACTTCCCCATTCATAACCATTTATTAGTCTATAACAGCATTACAGTATATATTGTATCATTTATACAACTCATAATTATAAACTTCAGGTTGCTTCTCAGGTGAGGGAATTAATCAATCAAGAAAAATAGAAGTAGTTTCCGTTCTATTTCAGATGATTATTCTCATCATACAAAATCCATATCATATAACAATTATACATTCTTATGGTCTACATATTATTAAGTAGCCTAATCATCAACTTGGCTACTGCGTACCAGAATATTATGAATTGAAGTTTACTAAACATTTTAATTGGAACTGATACTAAAATTCAGAATTTTATAAATTTTATTGAAAAAAAAAACTAGCTGGCAGGCTCGCTCCGCCTTCTCCGCCTAGCCAGGGGGCTCCACCCCCTGGACCCCGGACAGTATCGGCAGTGTAAGTGAATCAAACAGTCTCGCTTTGCTCGCCTGCAAAGCCTCTGTCAGTGTCGGTTGAGACAAACAGCCTCGCTTCGCTCGCCTGCAAATTCCGTACGGTAGAGATTCAGAATTCACTGATCACATTTTTAGACCTAACCTGGACCTGTTTACCAAATTTCAACATTTTATGCCAATGTTTTCTTGAAAAATCTAAGAAAAACCCCGAAAACTAAGAAAAATAGTAAAACGCTAATATCGAGCGTAACCTTAGGAAGTATATCGGACATAGTTTGAAACTTGATCCAATATCTTCTAATAAGTTCATCTATAATCTCGCTGAACCATTGAATTTACAGTAGGGTTTGGTCGTATCAAGGCGAAGATATGCAACCCGCAATAAATTTACAATTTTGAAAAAGTGATTCCTGGCGTTCTCTTGAACGGATTTCAATAATATTTCAACATGTCATTTCTAGACCTTATCTGAACCTGCCCACCAAATACCAACATTTTCTACCTATTGGTTCTCGAAAAAAATAAGAAAACGCTGAAAAACTATAGAAAAACAAAAATACTTGGCGTATCCTTATGAAGTTTCAAAAATCCTCTCTTAGCGCGCGTCTAAACGACCAACTGAACATGCCTGCCAAATTTGAACACATTCGTTTCAGTGGAGTTTTAGTTCTGGTGTTGAATGAATGAATGAATCAGTCAGTCAGTCAGTCAGTGCCATTTCGCTTTTATAGATATAGAAGATTTGACATCAAGCACTAAAAATAACATTCTCTTACTGCTTTGGTCGATTTTTATAATAATTGTTATCTTCGATCAACAATGTCTGAAACTCATATTTCAATAATGACTAAAAATACTGCACAAATAAGATTTTCTTCGCAATAGTTTTCCAGAATGATTTATTGACACTGGAATAGAATTTTTTTCAGCTGAGATTCAGTTTTTTGGAAAACAGTCCAAGAGTTTTCGGAAAACGTGTTGAAGATTTTAAGCTGAAGAGCTTGAACAATCCAGCTTGACCAAGGAAAAAATGTTTGCTGAAGAATTTCCGCTGCGTGTGAATCATAATGCTCATTTTACAAATGAGAAAACAAAATAAACCGTTTGTAAATGAGCTAAAGAGCTTGAGCAAATATAGAATTATATGGGTTCTCAATGAACAAAGTTTTTTGGAGCGAAGAATGTCAATAACAGACTTCATATTTGTGTGTACTTCCGCAGGTGTGAGGCTCTGCAGAGGTTTTGCCAACTTGAAATAATACGCTCGAACGCCTTTTTTCTACCTCATTAGCTAAGCTTGCTTTAGCCGCTCCTTCATCGTTTGATTCACACTAGGAATAGCATATTCCAATAATTTCATAATTTTTCTTTTCAGAAATAACTATTCATTACTCATTTTGGACAAGTTCACCAGAAAAGAATATGCTTTGTATAGTATTTTTTTATAAATTGCAATTAATCGAAGATTTGATTCATTTTATTTTATGATATCATAAATATTCTCATTGATTAATGATCATTAGATAGTATGACTGTGATGAGAGTCAAGACAATATAATATAATTATTCTGTATACTGTATCCATCAACTCTACTACTTATTAATTTACCAATTGGTCAATCGAAAGATTACTGATGAAAGACAATTCAGATGAAGATATCGCAAATAATCATAATCGGAAATCATACTTATTCACCAATTGAGGCTGATTGTACGATAAAACTGAGTGGACTGTATAATAAAGGTTGTTTTAATACTAATATCCAAGCTGAAATTAACCAAAAGGTTTACTGACAAAATTATTATAGCAATTTTCAAAATAATATAAATAATTAACTCACCAGAGGTAATTTCTAATTTATGAGCCAAATTATCAATCATCAGTATTTAAATAAATAGATAGGATGGAATAATGGTAAGAGAGGAATATAATATAACCCAGGGTAGGGAGATACCTGATGATACTTTGGCTATGGTGGCTCCTTGTCCTGCTTGGTGTAGTATTGATCACTGATAAACTGCTTGCTTTTTCCAAATATTTATACATTCAACACAACAATTAACACATATTGCCCGGCCAGGCGAGTACAACAAAAAAACCGTTCGCCGGCACACCGTGAGACTCTCTCACTGCGAATGCAACAGACGATTGCAGCAAACTATAGTTTCGAAAAGATGGCACAATCCAGGCGGCAGCACCGTACAGACAAGACCGCGCGCTTGGATTCAAATAAATGGCCATAACATTCCCCCCCACCTGAAAAGTATTTTTCAGCTAGGGCTCAAAACACTAAATGACAGTATATACAGTATGTTATACAGTGTTATACAGTATTTTTTCTTAACTGGATCCAATATAAAATTTAAATTTTTGAGGGTGATATCTACATAACCTCAAGGCTTGTGTGTGTGCAATTGAAGATTGTGTTCGTCGTATAATCAATGATACGAATATAACTTTCTTCAAATCTTCTCACAATCTTATCTCGGGAAAGATCATTCATTATAAGTGACTAGTTCAAGTAGAATTATATTTGGCAACGAAAATTAACAATATGAATCTTGGCTGGATGAGAAAAGTTTGGAATAATAATTTCATCAGCTAATTGAGGTAATAAATTTTCTGGATGAATTTCACGGTGATGATGCTTGGAGAGGTGCCCAGCCTTGGCCTTCTCAAACACTCTTTTTCAAGAATAACGTTATTAAAGTCGGATAGAAACAAATATCTGTGAAATAGGAGAACAGAGACGAGTTACGCATAAAATAATTTCATCCAATTCCGCGTCGCATCCAACTGCGAGTCCAATCAGACTTTTATTTCAAAGACCATTGATCACACGCAGACAGCCAGGTGCTGCCTTCCATTATGAGTTCAGATCGATCTCAGCATTTTCTTAGCAGTCTGCTTACTGATTCTATTTTCGCTTCAAGTTTCAAAAGCAGTTTTCACTTATAATTTCTGATAAAATATCAAGATTTTAATATCCCGATTGAATAAAATAAAGCTCTGTGTGAATACGAATAACAAAAACGTTTCTTTTAATGTGATTTTCAATGATTACATACATGCAAATCTATAATGTGCTACTGAAACAGGACCATTGTCTCGATTATCGGTAAATGGTTATCTCTCCATGATCCGGTTCAGCTTCTTTCATTTTGGTTATTCTATAAGATTTGTTCAGAAGAAGCTACCAATCAAAATGACAAACACAAATTCAACAATTTGAATCCATCTATTCATGAACATTTTCAATAATTGATTGCTGTAATGATTATAGTGATATATTTTTGAACCAAGAATTTACAATGAACTCTATAGAGACTAACTCCAATATTTTAGAGTTTCATGGTTTTCCAATAAGCTTGGTTTATCGTTTCCAGATTGGTAGCTTCGAGATGTTTTTCAGGAAACAGTTTTTATTCAACTCTTATTTTCAACTTACTTCTGAGTAAAAACGTAAAATTGATTGTCCCGTTGAGACTCCATTTGATTTCCATCCCATATAAGTAGTACTTCAATCTCTTATTTATTCATTTACTTCGCTTATGCATTAATAGGTTTATCTATTTATTCATTCAACATATATTTATACGCTTGTTGGTTCAATACACAGACTTATATCTGAAGCGTCTTCTACGGAATTTCGATTAATAATAAATTCAAAACGAGGTTTATTGTATTGATTAGTATTTTAAGCAGAAAGTTCTCTATCTTCATGAATATGTAAATCTATATGAGGGAATAATTTTATATCTGTAATTTACTCTGTTAGCTACAAAAATATGTAATAATTGGCCTATAGCCCTTGACTTTCAGAGTTCTTCGGTCTTCTCAGGAATAAAGTTTGGGTCTCCAAAGTGAATAAGCCAAAAAGCTAACAACTGAACAGAATGGAGTCCTTGTTCTAAGAATTTCTTAATCTTATTACGCCGATTAAGGTAAAGCTTTCCTGACATTTCCAACTGGGATTTTCTTCCGCCATCGCAACTCAACACAGATTACTTGTGAAACTTCATGAAATTCTTCTCACGGAATTCTCAAAGTTTTGGTGACGGTAACTAGAAAATATCAAATCATGGAGATTCAACAAACAATATCTTGAGATTATGCTTAATGTTTTATCTGAAATTATAATTTTGTATTATATTTTGGGAATTGCACAAAGTGATGCATGAATATTGGAATAATAAAAAGTGATAGGAAACTTTGAGTTGAAAAGAAAAAGAAATACTTTTAAGTTTTTCTATTGATACCATGTGGGTTGAATCGCAACTTCAAAAATAGCATTAATACAGTTATTAAATTACCTAAAGCTACTTCCTTGAATTATATCAATTTCATAGTATTCTATTCTTGAAGTTTTACAGTACTTTATAATCAGTTTGGATTGGGAATCATTATATTTCTCTAATGCCTTTCAATACACTCTAAATCTATAACTAGAAGAGACACTTAGTGAAAGTAAGAAAAATTGATACGTTATATTTTATATAAAAGATTGGATCTCATCGTGAGGAAGTAAGCATTGATAGTATGCACTTGAAAATAATGATACGATACCTACAAGTTTTGCAATTTTAATGATCCGAGTTGAAGAGAATCACAAACATCCACTTCAAAAAGTGTTAACTGAGCAGCCTCTCACTAGAAGTGAAATTCCAATATATTTTGTAATTTGCATAATTTCCAAATATATATCTTTTAAGAGATCAATTTGTTAAAAGTTTGTTGAATAATTTTTATTTTGTTTTTGTTTATTTAATAGATTATTGTTATCAAAATATATTGTTCTATATTCTATATTGTACAAAGGACTACCTAGCCTACTGGTAAAGGTATTCTCAAACTATTCTCATGGAAATCCAATTATCTTTATGGATAATGATATTAGACAAGTTGGTTGGAATATTGTACAGTGTTATAGGCCCAGAGGGCGATAATCAGCATACTGTTGTCTTGAAGTGACATTCTGAGCAGCTGAACTGAATTAATGTCGGGTGTCTATGAGGCCATTAATATGTAAATGAGGCTGACATTGTAGGGATGAATGGCTGACATCCATTTAATGAACGATAGATCAGGTGTGTTTGGAGACTGAGATAAATGAGAAATATAAGGAGAACTGAGTAACTTGAAGATAGACAGCTATATAGACATTGAAGCTTGAAGTATAAAAAAGCCAAGAATTCTCTTTATCCCTTTGTTATAGAAAAACAATAGTGCGAAGACTTCTGGAGCTTTCTTTGTTCGCAGATGAATCAATATTCACTTTGGGATCAGTCTGAAACTGCGAAAAATCCCATCTTTTGAACATCGTTTGAATGAATACTGTAGATTCCGTTGTCTTGAAAATCATCGAGAACTCCTCACTAATAATCGCAAATTATTTTGAAAGATATCTGAAGGGTGAAAGACGCTCAGAAATTGAGCTGATGAAAAGAAATATTTCCCACGTTTGAATCATTGTGGTGCTGAACAGTTGACAGGTATAGATGCGGAAACCATTATTGATGCGATAATGGCTGCAAACTAGAAAACAAACTAAGTATATTAGATTGAATAGTATACTTTGATGAACTATGATGATAATTGTAATTCAGTAATCAAATTGTGGTGTTAATAAAGAAAAAGCCAGTTCTAGCCATCATTTACAAATTGTGGTGTAGTACATCCATTCTACTATTACTGCGCCTCAGTAACTGTGGATATGGATACTATTGAATAGTATATACTATTGCTACTAGTTATCATTTGCAATAGTAGTACACTCAAGTATTCTAGGTGCAAGTTACAACTGGCGGCTCGTGCTCACGAAACAAGTGAGGTGCTGTACAGTAAAAGATACGGGCACTTTATCTGTTTCGTGGGTAAAAGCCGCCAGTGCAAGTTAGAATACCTAAGTATCTGGGAACTAAGCTGCACAATGTAGAATTTTTTTGTTTCAACAATCATATTGTATCATTGTATAATTAACGACTTAACTGTTTTAGAACATATAATAAGAATAACAGGAGAAAAAGCTTGTTATTTGTTAACTTAATGTTTAATGACGTATAAAATTTAATCTCATCCAAACTTCATGATTCTTTTTAACTCTATTACCTTCATGATGAGCAATCCTCAACAAAGTAATCAAATAATACGCTTAAAAATATAACATTATATTGTTATTATCTTGGGAATTAGTTCACAGACTGATGGAAGTGAAATTGTTGATGGACTAAATTAGAATGCTAATCTAAGCAATATCTCGTACAACATAACCCAAATTATTCAGTTTTCGCACTTTCATATTTGAATTAGAGCAGAGGGAACACATTTTCATCATCATACTCAAACAGAAATTAATTGGTCACCAGGGATTATAGTTTCAAATGTTTGTCAGCGCAGTTCGCCATTGAACAATATATTTGCAGCTGCCTTTTATCAAAGGCTACTTTATGAAAGTTTTGCAAAAGAATTATAACGGAAGAGTGATCAATAGGGGAATATTTTCATGGCAATTTCTACAGAACTATCATGAAGGTCTACTAAAAACTGTTATGTTAAATTCAGGAGACTGTATGAGCTTATTGAAAGCTACATTAAAGAATTATTCACTCATATTTTACTCCAAATTTATCGATTTACTCACTCACTCATATGCTGAATGAATATTATACAATACAGTATTATGAATATCTAAGTTGAAAGTAATTAGTTATCCAAAGTCTCCATTACCGTTCTGAGTTAAAGTAACTCAGTCGTGAGTTATAGGATGTTATGTTCACTCTATCTCTCTCTGATGTGTGCTCCGGATATAAAGGCTTTTATAGAATGTGAGATTGAGTGACATACAATAATGAAGAAACTTTCCAGACAAACAGCACTCAACATCCCCCAACAAATCCAGACAATTTCTGTGATTTTTTAGGGAATGAAGGGTATTAGATCTGTCTGAAAGGTTTGTAATTTTTTACTGCTGAAAATAAATTGAATTAAAATAGACTAGAAGCTAGAAAGCAAGGAATTCAACTGACTGTAACTACAGATTTAACAATAATTGTTGATTTATTAAACAGATTTAAATTCAATGAAATCGTGGCCATGCAAGGCAAGAATACTTGGAATGAAAATTGATTGAGAAGCTAGTATTGAGTCCTTCGGATAAATAAATTTTATATGGTGTTGTGTATCCATTCATTTCCCACTTTAAAATTTAAAACTCAATAAAATCACTTAAAAATGGAAATAAACTTACTCAATAGTAGTTACTATAGTTTCGACCTGTTGTGTGGCCATCTTCAGACTGAACAGTAAACTCTGTTCAAGGTTATGCTGTGGAAGGTGGTTGGAGCCACCAACCACCAAGCTCCAACCACCAACCACCTTCCAACCACCTTCCACAGCATAACCTTGAACAGAGTTTACTGTTCAGTCTGAAGATGGCCACACAACAGGTTGAAACTATAGTAACTACTATTAAGTAAGTTTATTTCCATTTTTAAGTTATTTTTAAGGAATATTTGAGTCTATTTTGGATATGATCTTCACAATTTACAGTAAGTTACTGGTAGAAGATTTACTGGTAGATAGGTTTTTGTTTCGCTGGATTTTCAGTGTTAATAATTCACTTTAATGGGCCTTCACGCGCACTAACTTGCCTGATCAGGACTTTATTAAGATTTGGTCACTCACATACAGTTTATGGCGTCGGTCCCATGAGGTTGGCTGATGGACATCATCCGTGGACTTGTGAATTCTATCGTATTTCCAGACTTTCAACACAACACTTAGGTCATTCAAACAAGAATAGGAACTTTAGATTTATATAAAAATAATTAGGAACTTTAGATTTGTATAAAAATAATTAGGAACTTTAGATTTATATAAAAATAATTAGGAACTTTAAGTACTTTGTGCTGCTCAAATATAAATTTCAATAGGGGATCTGGCTTAAGGCCTCCTTCCTCGTTCAGATTCTGGTAGCAAGTCTCAGGTCTGTGTGTGCGTGAGGAAGTCTTCCTTCAGGAAGAAGTCCTCATCACAGCCTTTAATATTTTCAATACAGTGGGCCAAATACCCAAAAATGCCAAAATTCGGCAATATAAGACAAGCAAAAGCACAGTAAAACACAAAAATAGACAGTAAAGCTGCACATACAAATAAGGGAAGGAATGAGCTTTGTTTTAATTATAATTTCAGAATTCTAGAAAATAATAGATTATTAATTAATTTTAGAGCTAAGGTAACTTTCTTTGGCAGGAGTTCAAACACTCAAATTCACAACCACGTTGACAATAAAACCGGGAAATATTAAATCAAAACCCTGAAATCAACTCAAATAAGTTGCTAGAGTAGCCCTTATCAAATAATTGGTTACCGGCTTGTAGGCTAGCCGGCCCATGTGACATAGGTGTCAAATTCCACACATGACAGATAAGGTACTTCTAAAATGATGATGACGGTATTATACAATATATAGCAATCTTAAAGATAAATTTGAGTGATTTCAGGTACTTTTGATAAATAATATAAGTTATAATAGTCTTACCTATACTCTAATTTCATTTTTATTTCATTGCTCAATTTCGTAAGCCCTTCTCAGATTTGAGGTTATGGTTGAGCTGAGCCTGACAGTTGACAGTCAGCTGTTTGAGAAATGAACTGTGAAGTCAGAGCAAGCTGGATCACATGCTTGATGAGCGGTGTATTCAAATATGCAAGAGTGCATTTGAAGGCAGGTACAACTTATAAATTTGTTGAAATAAAGCCATTCCGTCACAAGAATTACACTGTTTACTGGATGATTAAATGGATTTCAGACTGAAAATGGAATAATTCACTGTGCTACAATAAAAATAACAATATTAATCATAGGGTTCTCAATATTTCTAAGATAAGACTGGAATTACAAATCATATGAGAAGAAGACAAGAAATAATGATTGAATGCTTTCGTTTTTTTCAGGTAAGCAGCATCTTTTCTCAGTGCATTAAAGTGGAGCTGTTCATTATAAAGGTTTTCAGAAGTCCGGTAAGAGAATTAATTTTTATGGGTCCATAAAATTGGAGGAGTGATGAAGATCACTTCCATAATATCATCATTAAGAATTTTTATGATGACGGCCCACTATGTGCATAGTGATTTGAATCTAAATATTGAATATTGAATATTAAATATTCTTCTATAATTTGAATATTAAATATTGAATCATATTTTAAATGATAATTTGATCATATTAATAATCAAAAGTTGAATGGTAGTGCATATTGTGCCTACCAATAGGAGAGAAGACCACGCCCCTTAGGGGCGTGGCCAGCCCCACCCACCTGCCAATAGGAGAGAAGACCACGCCCCCTTGGGAAGTCCTCGCCCTCATGTACCGGAAGTGGGCGTGGCTTAAATTTTTCGCCCAAGGGGGCGTGGTCTTCTTTCCTATTGTCTGGCAGTGATTTTTGCCACGCCCCTTTGGGGCGTGGTCTTCTCTTCTATTGGTCGGTGGGTGGGGCTGGCCACGCCCCCAAGGGGCGTGGTCTTCTCTCCTATTGGTAGGCACAATCAAAACTCATGTGCAAATCATGAGATGGCGTATGGTTGAAATCCTATATGGTTGACAAAAGGATTGACAAAAAATAGCTAATGTGACATTATGGAGAAATAAAGAATTTTTCTAAGCTGCAAATTGAATCTTCTCACCAGCACATGATGCAAAACAAAATGAATGTGAAGAGGCGTTTGTCTCAGCTCCCAGTGTTTGTTGGGAGTTGGTTGTTTGAAGCAAACAGGCTTTTCCCAACTTCAGTGAAAAAAAGCTTATTCTCTCATAGCCTCTAAGTCTTTTTTAACTTATATTAACATAATTCTGTCCTCTATGCTATTTCTTATGTGGGTGCTTGCATTTTGGGAGAAACATCGATTGGGACTCACACAGGGCTAACCTGCAGGCTATCAACAATAAAGCTCGGTCATATCTCACTCCATCTCTACCAAGCAATATTCTCATGATTTTTTATAAGAGTTCATTGATATCATACATAGGCTATGAGTTGATAGATTTATAGAAATAGCTCAGGATAACAACTTTTGGCTGTGGTTATTATGAGAAGGATCTAGAGCAAGTTTTTTTACATAGGTCATTTTTACATATTGGGCTATAGTAAATACGATCTATTTACAATCAAATACAATTCATACAATTGTTACAATAGTAACAGCAAATTTTGTCTTTCAGATAATATATCTTTTTATCAATACAGAGTTGTACTTGATCGCTAACTCGTTCAAAGTCGCTTCCATAGAAACCACAGTCTCAGATTATCACACTATGTCGCACCAATACAAGAACCTTCAATATTTTATGTTCCTTCACAGAATCAATTTTAATTTAAAACTCAATAAAAATCACTTAAAAATGGAAATAAACTTACTTAATAGTAGTTACTATAGTTTCGACCTGTTGTGTGGTCATCTCATCTTCAGACTGAACAGTAAACTCTGTTCAAGGTTATGTTGTGTATTTTAATGATACGTTGAATTTATTTCAAACTCGAAAAGTCATAACTGTTATGCTCTGAGATGAAAAATATCATGGAAGGGGAGTCAGCTTTCAAAGAGTGTAAAAGTGGAAAAGATTGATGCACTGACTCAACGTTTAGGCCTACATTTGTCGGCATTGAGATGCTCTATATTAATCCGCTCTTCTAGCTACGTGCTGTTAAGTTGGTATCGGTATTTGAATGGAGTAAACCTCTCGCTTTGCACCTGCTCTCAGTGGGTAAAAGCCACAAATTCCTCACGTGAAAAGGATCGGAATTTTTAGACTTGTTGAAGCTAGCTAAACTTAAACTCAAATACCGCCGTTCCGTTCATCTGAAGATTCAATTGCAACTGCAGACTATTTTTGACCAATCAACCCTTTTGTATGATAGATGGATTTTTGAAACAATTATTCCGAAAAGGTTTTTTGATCAACCACCGTATCAATTAGTTTTTTTTTCAATCCCTTTTCAGTACTGGCGACTCGTACCCACGAAACAAGTGAAGTGCTGTACAGTAAAAGATAAGAGCACTTCACCTGTTTCGTGGGTACGAGCCACCAGTGCTTTCCAGTGAAATAGTTTTGTAACTGCGGAAATTTACACAGAAAATTTTTCTTAAACAGAATGGTTTCCAGTTGGTGGAAGTACCTTGATCAGTAGTAGTAGGCCAAGGTTATTAGAAAACCTTGTCTTTAATAATCTTGGTAGTAGGCTACCTAGTGTTTTTATAACAGTTGTTGATGAAATGCGAACAAATAATAAATAGGTGTTTGTCTTATCTGTCTGAAACATTGGATTTATTCATGGTGGAGTCTTCTCTGTGACTCATAATTCGTGATACTAGAGCTCTCTCTACAGAGGATTCTATTAATTTATAAGGCGTTAGTAGCTGAGGGCGATAAGCGTTGATCCGGTAATAATCTATGGATAACTGGATCGATCCTAGTTGTGATGCAAATTTTGACACCGTAGCCCACACCCGTCTTCCTGTTTCAAGCCGTCAGTCTCAACTGCTTGGAAGGTAGTCGTCATCACACATTAACACCGCTTTCATTATCCATTCACACGCCCAGAACTCATGTGGGTATTAGCCTCAGAAAAAGTGGAATAGATAGTGGAAGTTGAGCATCGTTTGATTCTTCTATGCCTGTTTCATGATACATCAAATTAGCTGGAGCCGTATCAACTTCAGAATGGTAGACCTCACTGACCTCATTTATCTCTCTAGTAAGATTTTCGGTACCACATTTGCTAATTCAGACGAGTAATGAACAAGTCAGACCTCGATCATCTTCATATATGTATCCATTTTCAATTCTTTACAGAACCTGTTAAAATCTACATAAAGCTACTTCCTCTCTTAATCAGAATTAAATAAGATGACTTTTCTAGAAGACGTTAGAATTATTCGTAATAATATTATCACCTTCATCATTCTCTGTGATCAAGCTTAGACTAAAACTAACTATAACGAATTAGGCTATCAAACTATAGACGAATTAGGCTATGTCAAGTTAGTCGAGTACTTGGATGTGAGCTCCATATTATAAAGTAATATAATGAAGACTAGGGTTGAAATGGAAGTTTTGAATGGGGAAATCTCGCGTCAAGTGTTGAGTAGGAGTTGGTGATTGCACTATAGCTGGAGTTAAAGTCAAGATGGAGAGGTGGTGGAATGATGGAAACTGATTTTGATTTTGATGAACAAATTAGTCCAAGTTTGATGTTCGTGGTTATCGCGTTTCACAATCTACAACGTGGGAGAAGTTGAGAAATGTGAACCATCCAATTTTAGGTAAATATAGAACTCGGTGATACCAAGTTAGTTATCAACTCCAATTCAAACCAATGGAATAGCTGGAAAGCAGTTACAAATTTAACCGCTGTCAGTTTTTGAGGTTTGGGCGGCTGATCGGCGATCATCGCTAAAAAGTTGGCTTGAAGCTGAAACTCTCCTTTCTCGTGCTCTATCTCGATTAAACTTACCTCATTGCTTCATCCGCTTTATTTCTATCTCCGCTTTAAAATCCTATCTGAGAACCAAAATGTCAATATAAAAATCATCATCATTATCATCATCGTCATAGTCGTCATGGATTAGGTTTTTCAAGCCTGTTCCGGCGTCCATGTCTTCCTTGGTCTACCGACACTTCTTATGCCAATTGGCTTGTGGAGTAGGGCATTCAATGGGAGACGGTCTTCTGGCATTCTAAGGACATGTTCTGACCATTTATTTTTGTATGGTCTTATCAAATTCAACAGTGATTGAACACCACATTCTCTTCTTATATTTTCATTTCGTATGCGATCTTCTCTTGTGCATCCTTTGACTTGTCTGAGGAATCGCATCTCTGCTCACTGTATTATTGATTCATGCTTCCTTGTCAGCACCAATGCTTCACTTCCACAAGTCACATCCATCAGTGGAGTTAATAATATAAAAATTATTTCTCTGAAGAATGTTGTGATTCAGTGAACAAAATTGATACAGAAGGGGAACGTTGATACGAGACATTTACAACGCTCATGAATCGCCGCCATATTGAACAAAAGATGTTCCAATTTCTCAATGATTGAACATTTTTTAAAGCATTAAAACTTTGTTTAGGTATCTTCCAAGTTGACTTCACTGGAAAAAAAATTGTAAAACATTCCAGAGAGTCAATTGTTATTTTTCCACGATTTTTGGCATTGTCAAATGAGCTTGCAAATAATTTGTGTCAATGAATTTTCTTGCTGCCAGATTGCGTATAAATTTTGGACGTTGTATCATCACAATTGCGTATCACTAATTCGTATCAGAAATCCACCGTGTGAAGAAAGCTCAAGTACTCTCACGCTTGCCCACTCTACTTATATTCTCTCTTATTCTATCCATCATGATTGTTGATTGTACAGGAGTCGAACTTCTCTCAATTCAATTCCAAGTTTTTGGGATACGAGCCTCAATCCATCATACTAGATAGTGAACAATGATTGAAAGAAAACACTATTCATCATCGAGCTGAACTTTCACTTTCTTAAGATACTCGAATGTGATATTAGTTCTGGAAGTTTACCTACTGTGTTATTTGGATAACTAGAAGCCTTCCTTAATCATCTTGATGATTAATGACAGATGAAATTAATGTCAATAATCTCTACAATAAAGTGATCAAATTAGTATTGATGTTAATAATCATATTATCGAGAGAATTTTAAAAGTAAATGAAAAAAATCACTTAATCTATTTGGTCATGAAACTCAATTTAAAAAAATTCAGGGCATGGATCCTGAAAGATGTAATTTTTTACTTTTGTGTAGCCAAGTTTTCCTCATTAGAAGTTGTTACATAGAAAAAGCGTATTTGTGTTACACTTCTTTTGAGTTTCTGTAATTATTGCTATCATTTGGTTCGTAACTACAATGCAATGTTGTCATTCCGTTAGATTAGATCTATTCCATTGAATGGGAGCTGTGCTTATAACCTATAAATTTGATTTGTACTTAATTTTCAGTTGAACAATCTCAAATATCAGGGTGGCATATTATCAAGTTTCTCTATTTCTCTATCATAATGAAAATTGTTGAATGTGTCAGAAATCATTTTATAAACAACATGAGGTATAAGAGTTGCAGTAAGTGAACAACTTTTTCAAGCATGAGAATACTATGAGAGATGTATATAATTCACTTTAATAATAGTCCTATTTCATTTTTTTCCTGAACTGGGCCTGGGAAAGCATAAGCACGTATAATACACATTGTAACGCGAGAGTTTACATGAGAAACTTGAATCCCAAAAGGAATATTTATTCAAGGGTTTCGTGAGAATTATTTACATTTCAACCTTAACTTTCTGCGTTTTTTGAACAATAAGAGTCTTAGTTTTAGTAAACTTTTGAAAAGTAGTTGCAATCATTCGCGTGAGTGTCAAAACTCTACGTGAGCGAATAAAAATCGTGGACAGTAGTTTGTTGAAGTTGAGTGGTGTTGCTGACCACAATAGCAGTTCTTTGGACAAAGTTTGACGGTCGCGCTGTGAGAATGCGTCCAGCTGTGTGAGTCACGCGCCGCGCAGTATGTCATACGGTATTACAGTTCACAGTAACTTGCCGGATGATTCTATTGATTTAAATGCTGCTCTCTGTTGCTGTAGTTGAGAACGACGCATGCGTACTTGGTACTACTCCTCAGTAGAGCAAGCACCCTTTCAGCGCGAGCCGACACTCACTACTACCACTACCCACCTCACTCACTCACTCTCTCACTGCCACACTGCCTCACTAACGGCCAGCCATAGAGATTGGCATGCTGCGGTGGCCGTGCGTACCCCTCACCCACACACAAACAACACTCAAGCAGTTCCCCCTCTCGCCAACAGCGAAACTTTTCCACCCTTCCTCGAATAGGATTTTCAAACAAGATTCTCTGATTAAATTTGCAAGCGGAAAAGATCCCTGGAAATTTGGTAGAAATCCATTTGAAAACATCATAACCTGTTTATGAACTAGAAATTTCTATCTCAAAGCTTTTAAAAAATATACTAACAAATACTTTTTCCGTGCTACGAAAAAATGTAATGATTGATAGTGGAATCTGTATACTATAATATGGTTTGTATAATGAACCTGTACTAATCTTTTGAATACCTGTAAACCTGTACTAATCCTTTATAGGCCTATATCAGTGAACCTCTATAGTTTGCATGTAGCCCAATTCGTACAGCCTATAGAAACTTTTCCGAGTTACAAGCTCAAAAACTTGCCTAACTTTGCTGCAAACCCAAATCTCAGAAATGGCGATCAAAAATCGCAAAATTGACAAAACATAGCACAAGTGATGAATTAGTGTTTAGTAGCGACTTTGCGATTTTTAATCGCTATTTCAAAGATTTGGTTAAGATTTACACAATCGCCGTCATTTAACTTTTTCTTTAGAATCCGACTCTTTTCAACTTCCATTAATAAAAAATACAATTTTATGATTCCTTATCTAGTTACAACCCTTATTGTTGAAAAATGGCGTTTTCTAGCATATTTTTCCAATTATCTCAATAACCGTTGAAGTTTCAAACTTGGAACTGGTTTCATTGAATTCCTCAACTAATTTTACATAGGAATTAATTATTTTAAAACCTCACTAAAGCCTCTAACAAATTAGAAAAGATAATATATTTTAAAAAATCTCAATTTTCCGCCATTGTTATCTCGGTAACAAAGCGTTTTCGGGGGTTTCCCATAGGACTTTTTTGTTTACTTGGTGTAAGAAATCAGCCTGAGAAGTATTGCACATTGTTCCTGAAACACTCTGTATATACCTTAACTGTACAAGCTTACCCCTTCGTTTAAAGCGTGCAAGCCCTTCAAATGGTATAATAAGCCATCATTCTGTAGTAATAGTACAAACTGAGGCTTCCTGAGATTCTAATTAGAATGTGAATGATGTCTATTTTTCATAATTGAAACTTCAATTCAAATGAAGCTCAAGTATGATGGTACTGTAGTGATTTGTGTTTCATTCCCAATTCCATGCCTATTTAGTCATTTGATAGCGATGATTTGATAGCTCATTCTCAAGATTTAAAAATGCAAATTGAATCCCTCCAAGAACAAGTAAATTCACAAAAGAAGCACATCAAGTCATTATTGATGGAATTTGAAAAGGAGAATATATCTGCTAAAGATCAGCTTAGAAGTATGTCTACAACAATCGAAACTTTGGAGGCTGATAACAATGCTTTAAGGAGCGAAATTAGCTTGTCTAGGGATGATGCCAATGAGTGGAAAAGTTAGTACGAAGACTTGTTAGTATCGAAATCAAGAGTTGATGGCAAACGAGTGGTTTCAAAAACAGCTCAGTCAAAGCGATCGAACATTGCAATCATCGACGATAATGATTTTCCGGCACTGAGTGATGAATCCAAACGTCACAAATGGGAATCTACAGGATATCAGGAGAAAAAACGCCGGTATTATGAAAATAATAATAAACTGATTTTAGGTGACTCAATGATTAGAAACGTTACTCCTCAAAATTGCATTGTTGATGTTCGTCCGGGAATACGCATCGAACAACTAACTAAAGTGATAGAAAATAAATATAAGAAGTCGTCAGCACAGAATTATAAAAGTGTATTAATTCATGTAGGCACTAATTCAATCCGCAGAGAAACTGAAGAATCCGTTGTGAATGAGATGAGGAACATGATAAGGACAGCCAAGCAATGTTTCAGTAATTCAAGGATAATAATCAGCGGCACAATACTAAGGCGTTCAGTAAGTGACTCATACATTACCAGGATTAATGACTCCATCAGAAGTGAGTGCGCAAAACTAGGTGTGCTATTTGTGAACCCTAATAGTTTCATCAACACCAAAGAAGGTTTGAGCAAGGACGGTTTACATCTAAATAGGATGTGCTCAACTCACTTTACTAAAATGTGTATTAAAGTTCTTAGCTTATTACAGAAAGAGGGAAACTAATAAGTTGTGCCAGGGGTGTAAAAGAAAATCATATGATCAGAAAAGACACTATTAGTATGAGATATACAAAAGAATCGTATGATTTAAAAATAATACATCAAAATATCGATGGAGTAATTAGTAAAGTGCCTCTTTTAAATAATTTGGTGGAGAATGAACAACCAGACATTCTAATATTAACCGAGCACGGATTGAAAGAATATGAAATTAATTCCCTACCTATTTCTAACATGTATTTAGTAAGTAGTTACAGCAGAGTTGATATGAGAAAGGGGGGAGTAGTCATATATGCCAGTCTTGAATTGTTGAAAGTTATTGGTCATAAATTCACGGTTATTAATATTTCTGATATATGTTACATTAAGGACATTGAAATATGTGACTTCAATTTTAAGATTGGTGGAGATTCGTATTCTATTATAGGTCTATATCGATCACCTAGTGGTGACACTAGTATATTCTTTGAAAACCTTGAAATTTTATTCAATCGTATTTGCAGTCATGTGTCTGATAAAGTCATTATTGCAAGTGATTATAACATTAATGTTTTAGATAGTTCTCCTGAACATAGAAATCTTATAAATATTTTGAATCTATTTGATTTGCACTACACAATTAAAGAACCTACACGAATTTCTAGATTAAGCAGAACGGCCATTGACAACATTGTCACCAACATTGAAGTAGATATTTATTCAGTACAGGTTGTTCATACACTGTTGTCAGATCATACTGCTCAGATTTTTCACACACAAGGCACACGTGATTCCATGAGATTCAAGTCTATGCAAATGCCACTGGGTATTCCAATTCATAATTGCTCAAAGGATAATATAATTAAGTTAAAAACCTCTTTTAATGATGAAACATGAGGTTCAGTTTATGTCACAATAGATGTAAATAATCAATTTGCGCGATTCCATGAAATTTTACTTTCTCATCTTGGCATAAATTGCCCATTAAGGTGCAGAAGAAGGAATAAGACTAAGAGCAAAAAACGATTGAGAGGTGAATGAATTACTGACGAAATTAAACAAATAAAAAATCTTCTGGAAGTAGTTAAATTCAGAATTAATAATGGTTTGAGAATTGATATGGAGCAGTTAAAATCGATTAAAGAAATGTATGATCATAAAGTTGTTGAGGCCAAAAAGCAATATATAAGTAACTTAATTTTACAATATTCAAATAAATCAAAAACAAGCTGGAAAATCATTAATGAATTTAGAGGTAAAACAAAACAGACACAGCCTAATATAGAATTAGAGGAAAATGGAAAAACTCTAACTGATTCCAAGCATGTATCAAATGCATTTAATGAATTCTTCATATCTATGGCACCCAAAATCAATAGTCTACAAATTAATGATGTCCCTTCTTCAAATAATTCAAATTGTAACAATAGTATTTTCTTGTTTCCAACTGATAGAGATGGAATTCTGAAAATAATAAAAAGCATTAAAACAAAAAATAGTGTTGGTTTTGATAATATTCCAGTGCATGTGTTGAAGGAATGTTCTGAAGAAATTGCCATACCTTTAGCTTTCATAATTAATAATGTCTTCAAAACTGGTATATTTCCAGATATGCTTAAAATTGCTAAGGTTGAACCATTGTTCAAACAAGGTTCAAGAACTGACATTCAAAATTATAGGCCTATCTCTATTCTCTCTTCACTGTCAAAGGTATTTGAGAAGATAATTTATTCCAGAATGATGTCTTATCTTAACAAATTTGATTTGATTTCCTGTTGCCAAAATGGTTTTGTAAAGGGTAGGTCAACAGTTACTGCAGCAGTCAATTTCATTGAGAATATTATTGAGCAGGTTGATAAGGGGAACTTTGTTATCGGTACTTTCATGGATCTCTCAAAGGCATTTGATAGTGTTGATAACGACATCCTTATCAGTAGACTTTCAAATGTTGGAATAAGAGGTACTAGTAGTAGTCTGATCAGATCTTATTTGACAAATAGGTTTCAGTTTGTCACAGTTGACTCTCAGTCCCAGCCGGCTGCATCAATGCGATTGAGAGTAACAAGAGGGGTGCCACAAGGCTCTATTTTGGGCCCATTGCTCTTTATTCTTTACACAAACAATGTTCAGTCCTCGGTCCCGGTAGGTTTAAATATAACCCTTTATGCTGACGATACATCATTGATGTTCAACAACAAAAACTTACATCATCTTGAGGTAGATGCTAATATAAAGACAAATTTGGTAGCACAATATTACAATGAGTCACTTTTGTCAGTGAATCCCAAAAAAAGTAAATGTATTCAATTTGGATCAAAAAATCATGACTTCCAGCCTATAATTAGCATTGGCGATTCAATTGTTGAAAGTGTAAGGGAGGCAAACCTATTAGGATTGATTATTGACAAGGATCTCTCATGGAGTGAGCATACTGATAATCTAGCCACTAAAATCAGTAGTAATCTGTTTGTGTTAAGGAACATGGTAAGTTGTGTGCCCAATGAAACTGCTAGAAGACTGTATTTTGCACTGATATACTCAAATATTTCATACGGAATTGAGCTCTGGGGTAGCACATCATTACAGAATATCAAAAAAATATTTTTTGCTCCTCTTCAGGAGTGAAGCTCCTCTTCAGGAGTGAAATGCATCCCACTTCACTAAGCCATAAGTAAGTGATTTACCAAAATTAACTTTGAAATACATGTCGTTTTCTACTATATAAAAAAAATATTTGTACTACAAAAGCATGCCATCAGGTACTTGTCTGGACTGGGGATTAATCATCCTTGTAGAGAGTATTTTAGAAAGTTGTCTATATTGACAGTGCCAAGTATTTTTATTTACAAAACTATTTTGTTTGTTGTCAAAAATATTGACAGGTTTGTGACTCATGCACAGGTACACTCACACAACACAAGGCATGGAAATGCTTTGACAATACAACCTCATCGGCTTGCCCTGTTTGAGAAAAAGACTACTCATATTGGTACAAAATTGGTATAAACTGCCAGATTATTTAGACCACAGTAAAATATCTTTTAAAAAAGATTTATACAGTTACCTTTCTAGAAAATGTTTTTATAGTGTTAATGAATACTTGTTTGACAATAATGTATGACTATTATTATAATTGATATGACGATGTAAAATATTACTAAGAAACTATGACTAGGTAGCCTAGATATGTAACTAGCCTGCAGTGAGTGAGATATAACATGTAAATTACTGTGATTTGTTAGGAATAAGTTTATTCCATTCTTGACGATATTCAATTGTAAAATTTAAAATTTACTGTGTTGAATAAATAAATATTATTATTATTATTGACTCGAATAAGATTGGTCTAAGAATTTTCTCAACTCAAACTTTTCATGGGAAGGAAAGCTTTTATTACTACATGAAAATATCATCCTCAAGTAGTTGATGAATCTTGTAAGTTGCTCGGAGAACTTTCTGAAAGCACGGATGAGAGAAGTGACTTCCGTCTTTCATCACATCATTTGACTGACCTGTACGGAGTTGATAGAAACTTTTCTTATGCTGTACCTTGAAAACTTTTCCCAGCCTCAAAAATTTTATCATCTTTCACAAATTAATGATATTATTCCTATCATAATTCTTAGTCTTTAAAACAAGGATGGGCTGATAACAGTAGCAGATTGAATGTGGAAGCCCACTTATAAATGAAGAAAGCTTTCTGTGGAAGCTTATTGGCTTGAGAAGTTATCTATTTTCTCACTTCGCAACTTGAAGAGTATTAAACACAGTGTTCTACTTGCAAGAAAAAGCGGATTTCTCTTTGAACAGATTTAATCTTTTCTCATCCTCATTCTGATTCATATAGTATCTCGAAAAAGGTTTCTCAAGACGAATCCCTTCTAGGATTTTCTCAAATAATGTACTTTTCCTCAATCACATATACGAGCTTTGTTATTAAAAAAAGTTAACTGCTGAAAATAGCTGCTATTATCAGAAAATGGAATAAGAATGAAAATTCTTTTGATCTGACAGCATTGTTGATAGTAGTGGATCCTTTTCGAAACTAGAAAACACAACCCGATCTTTCTACAAATCAACTGTATTTAGCTAAAAAACAACACTATTTTCAATCATGCAACTATTATTCGGATCCATATGTTTGATTTTTCAATAAGCTTTTTGAAAATCCCAATAACAGATCTTTCCTCCATCATAGAGCCGCCATCGTTTCTCGGTTTGGTCCAGGCGATGGTGATCGAGTTCTCGGTCGAATCGATTCCTCGTGGAGCTCCGGGAGCGCTAGCTAGGCGGGTCAAATGGATGTCTCGCCTTGATAGGATCGACCGTAGTACCTGGATCAGATGTTCCATACTTATTCTCAGCACATACTTGGAACTCATAGCTGTGTCCAACGACCAAGTTACGCACTCTAATGAAATTATGTTACTTTTCCAGTAAACGTTCATACTTTGGATAGAATTTTAGTGATATCACTCGGACGTCTTTGATTTGGATGATTTTCAGTAATATTCGGATCAATTGTGAGATTGGACTTTCACATTATCCTAACATTTACTACCCAAACATTCACTTATATTACTATCATGGAAGGGCTAATCTACAAGGAGAACGTGAAATGTAGGCTGAATCTATTTTGTAAATTTTTATCCAACTTTCCATTGCTCATTACTATTATCAGATAAAGGTCTCTGTCCAGAGAGCACTCCTTTGTGACTGGACCATACTCCAACTTATTTTATTCTTATATTGGTGTTCAGAAAGGATTTAGGGACATCCAAAAAAGTGATGAAATATAACAAAACAGATCAATTTTCTATAGAAGTTTAATTTCATTTTGACTTCTAGAGCGGGGTGTAAATGTGATGAGTTCAAAAAAATATAGAAACATATTCAAACAAAGGTTTTTTGAGTCCATATAGCATCGTTCTCACCCTAAACCTGCTATTCGAAATAAGTCAAAATATCAAAAAACGTATTTATCGTTTTAGTTTCCCTTGTCACTTTCATTGTACTTTTCACTGAAATAAATCAATATTACAAGAGTACAATAAGTACAAGATAATTTTCCCAATTATTGCATCATATTTTTAATCACTAGTATTAAAATTTGTCCTTCTGAAGCTCCTTCAATCAGAATAGATATCTATTTGAATGCATTCAATCAACTGCTCACCTGTCACAACAAGCCAGACTCCGTGGTTTTCACAGAGCGTTGATGAGATTCTCAAAATGTTTCCAACATGTTGGACGTGAACACCGTAGTCTATCCACAGCAGCTCTGCACTACAATGTGATCTTCAGCGAAAATCCAACAAAATTGCGATTTCCCAGCTGAAACTCTATTGGCTACAACAGGTGCTGCGCGTTTTATATAAACCTGCTTCTCACTTTGTATTGATTTTGGAATAGCCAAGATCCTGGATTTTATGAAAACCAGTAGCTAGCCATATAATAGAGCCAAGCATGCTTTAGAAGGGGGAATAATACGAATGGGGTTTATTATATTTCTGATTTGAATTTCAACATAAAGGCTGTGGTGGTTGCAGACAAGTCTGGCTCAAATCACAGCCTATTTTTATAGTTACTGAAGTCTGAGAAGCGCAGGGTCACATGATAGCTATTTCTTCATGAACTTAAATTTAATGATAAAGTCTCAATACGGTTTCATCTAAGAAATATTCATATCAGACATTATCAGTTAGAGTGAAAAAATGGAATTCTAAGTATCTAAGTATAGTACCGTACTGATGTTTTTATTGCTCTCTTACAAGTCAAGTCATAATTATCAATAAATAAATCAATGGATAAATTCATGATACTGTACAATCCTCATTATGTATTATGAATATGATGATCTTCAATGATGGTTTCTATTTTCTAAACGTATGGACAAATAAATTTCCTAGCAAATTCAACAGCTAGAAAAATGAATAGGTTTATTATTATCAGTATGGGTTAAGTCAATAAGTATTATGATTGGATTTTACACGTTGAAATTGTGATTGTGAGACAAGTAATAAAGCATGTCAGCTTGTTTGAGAGTGAATCTTGTCTAGTGATCTTGTGCATCCTCAGATTAATTATGATAAGGAAAAAACAAGGAGTCGATTTGGCCGTGACCACTAGTGAGTAAATTGGTGATCAATCTTCTGTAGGAGAGAGCATGTAGGAAATGAAAATGTAAACAGCTTTTTAGTGCCTCGCAAAAGGGACATCAATCTTTGTCTCCTTGTTATCCTTGATCTGTGCTTTCTAAATATTTTCTCAATGACAAACATGAATGATATAGGATGACATCAACTTGTGAGCCTACTTGTAAGAAACGCACCACCAGAAGCTCCCCAAGTATAATTATTCAATCGAATAATATCCAGGTTGAAATAATGTAATAGTACAGGTAATTATTGTCGAATGAAATTCTCCACCCACTCATAGAAATTCACGAGACAATTGTTGACTCTCACAATTATTATTGAAGAATGATAGCACAATAAGCTATTCATCCTGAATCATAGTCAAACTATCGTCAAGTAGTGATGAAGTTTTGAAAAAAGGTGATACTCAGTTGAAAAAGTGGTTGAATAGTTGAAAAAATAGTGATACTCAGGTGTCGTGGCTGGATTAACCGCTAATAAATAACACAAAGAAACGTTGTGGGCTACCTCGTGACCTCATGCTATGTGATGCATCACTTCTCAGGTGATGTTTCTACACTTTCGAATTTTCTTCTGCCATTCCATTTTTGGAACGAGCTTTCAAATATTTTCTCTATGCTTCTACTAGGCAACTTAAAAAATATGAAAATAACCGTTTATAAAAAGGTGCAATTAGTGTAATGTTGTGGGTATTAGCAGTTCGTGATACACGTAGATAATGGAGCCATCAAGTTCTTAATAATCAATTAGGAAAGGGTTCATGTGCTCCGTTAATTAGTTTCGTTAGGACAGATACTTGATTAGAGGGTTTTTCTCATCAGCCTGAAACAAAATCTTGAAGAAAGAAGAGAACTGAGAGAGCCAAATGGGAAACCAATACTGGAGAAGGCGGAACGGATAATAATATGGCATAGGGTTCCCTGAGGATCGGTCTTTTCACTAGATAACAAGATTTCTCCTGCTCTCCCATCTCGTATACTGACTGATCTTTCCATCTTGTCTTATTTTCTATTTCGTTCCAAACTTGATGTGCATCCATCCGTGACTTGGCTTTATCTCAATACGTTTTCTGTATCCAACTCAGGTAGAACGAACGCTAATTGAAACAAGCTTGGTTCGGATTGAATTTGTGATGACTCATAAATCATTGATGAGTGATCCAATATCGCTAAATATTAGGAAACAGAATGCATTAAGGTATTTTAATAATTCATATTGATTGGAGAGTGCTTGGATTTAAAAGGCGAGTCGAGTTGCCTCCAAGAGATAAGTTTCATGCATTGAATCTCCTGAGAGTGGTCCGGATTAATACAGATCCTTTTTCAATTCAAGCAGGAGAGGTCATCCATACCCACCTTATCCATAAGATCATCCAACCATGATCCATACCCACTAATCCAGGTCCATTAAGAGTCCGCATCCACTTTCAGTTCAAACTCACAGTTTGATCGTCCACAGCTGATCATCCAACGATCGGACTGCATTGTTTACTACTTTACAGCTATTTTGGTTTGTGCGTAACGTAGCGACCGTCAGCCGCAATGTACGCAGTCGTTTGCACGACTCAGTCGCAACGACCAGCCATCATGATATCCAGATCCACTAGTAAGAAATGAAAATTTCTCTATTCTGGTACTATATGGATAAAAAATCCATTAACTTTGATAAAAATATCCCTATTCAATATCTCCCTCCTGGTCATCTCAATAATAACTTGCTACATCTTCTACAAGATATTTGAGGTTAGAATCCACTGCGATTGCTCGGATGACTGAAAATAATAACAGAATAAAATTCATTCATTAGTTTGTTATTATACAGTGATGTGGACAGGAAGAATATAATCCAAAACAAAAGCTACTAGCTTAAGGCAATATCAAAGAATTATTGGGTAGGCCTACTATCGGGTGTTGAATCCCTCTCAGGTTTAAAATAGTAGTTTATGCAACGGTTGTGTAATGGGAGCCTTTAAAGCATGAGGTGAGATATGAGTTAGAGCCACGATAAGCGAGCAAAGCGAGCGTAGCGAGTGCTCTAAGTATCTCACGAGTGCTTTAAAGGCCTAATACAACCGTTGCATACACTATTTTATCTACAACTACCAGTGAAGTTATCAGTATCAAAACATTAGGCTATATAGCTATAGACCACCAGTATTAAGTTATCTGCAAGTGTAGGTACTATAAAAATCAACATACCATATATTAAATTTCTTCTTTTCCCTTTATCCTACTTGAACTGTTGATGATAATTAACCTATAACTTAGTAAATATGTTAATAATAACATATCAGTCACTGCTGCAAAACGCATTTGACAATCAACAAAATCGTGAGTACTGATTAAAAGTGAAAGTGATCAACATATTTACCAAGTTATAAGTATATTAAACTATTTAAACTCCAGACTATTCAAATTAATTAATTATTCAAATACGTAAATTGAAATATTGACGAACAAATACTGGTACTTGAATCCAGTTGCAGTTTTATAGATTAAACAATTTGAACACTGTTTACTTTTCATCAGCTGGTTTCAAAACAAGGAATTCATCAAAAAACGGAATTTGGACTGTATCAAAAAATGTTCATTACAAGGAGGTTCATGGAGATGACATAATGATATTATCCTATTCAACCCATTATAAATCTTTGTCTCCACTTTTTCAGCTGAGGGTCACTCCCATAGAGGAATCTTGAGTGGAGTTGGCCACTGATGTTTTGGGTATATTAATATACCCAGATAGCACGTAAGCTTATTTCAAGCTGTAAATTAAGTGGATTTTGAATTGGAAGTTACAGTTTGATCAAACCAGCCTAATTCAAACTTGTAACAGGCTGTAAGCAATCAAGCTGGAAGTTTTAAACTTGTAACAAGCTGGAATTTTCATTTGTAAAATGAACCTTGAATGTTCCAGCTACAGTCCAGCTTGTTTCAAGCTAGAATCAACCTTGATTCCAGCTTGAACTTTCTAGCTTTGCAAACAGCTTGAAACGTGGTAACTTCTTAACTTGAATCAAGCTGTATTACAGCTATAAGACCGTAAGTTCCAAGCTTGAATCCAGCTTGTTGAATGGAACATTCAAGCTGTAAACCAGCTGGACCCCAGCTGTTTGTGCTGTCAGGGTTGAAAATGATTCTAAAGTAGAGGCAGGTGATCACATCGCAACGAGTGGTGTGAGTAAGTGTTATTGCTTTTGCTGGATTTTAGTTCTAACACTTATTTCAATCACATCCATGAATAGTCCAGTCAATAAAGCATTATAGAGTGCATGAATTATGCCCCAATTTTTGACCTTGGGGATTTGTTTAGACTAGTTGGGAGGTTAAAATTTTTAGATTAAAAGTTCAAAATTTAAAATTAAATCATTTGAAATTTTAAATTAAATATTGTAATTAAATTTGGAAGGTTCAAGTATAAGTGTTAAGTCTTCAAAATTGTTGAAATTTTCAAAATGGCAGCCAACTGGTATATTAATTTTCAATTTACTATCAAAAGTAAGGTTGTATAAACTTCTGTACCATTACAAAAATTTAGAGCTTTCAATTGTGAATAAAATGGTACCTGATTTGTCAGGATTCGATGATAAATAACTAAGATATGACGATTCCAATTTCAATTTCAACTTTTCACATTCAATATGGTAACTGTAGGAAAAATTTAATGTGTAATATGGGCACAAAGTACATTTGTAACTCATGTTACAATTTAGTTGTTTTTACATCAGAAATAGGCTAATTATCTTCAAAATATAGGCCCAAATTAACAATAAAAACGTTCTACATACTATATATAGCTAATTTGCTTTCTGGAGCTGGAAGAATTTCATTCTCAATGTCATCCTTTGAGACAAGTTATTAAGCAATTTATAATAGAAGTTGAGATATTATAAACTTAAAGATATATTAAACTATCTAAACTTTAGACTTTTCAAATAAGTAAACTAAAATATTGATGAACAGATACCAGTAAGATGAAGTATTTTCACTTGTCAAAGTTTTTAGGTTAGAAGATTTGACCGCTGTGTCAGTTGTTTATCAGCCTGTTGCAAAATGGTCAAATGGAACACAGAATGAATTCTGGAACAGTGTCATAAAGTGACAACTGTATTGTAATGAGAGTTTTTCGATAGTCCTAAAATTCCGTTTTGAAATGATAGCCATTTCGATTTAGATTGTAAAACTGAAACAGGAACTTTTTGATATGCCTGTAGATAAAAGGTAATTTATCTACGGGTGTATTGAAAAATTCCTATTTCAGTTTTACAATTGAAATCGAAATGACTACCATTTCAAAACTGAATCTCAGAACCTTGTCGTAATGAACGTTTTTTGATACAGGAGGAACTTTTCAATACAGTCCAAATTCCACTTTATGATACATTCCTTGTTTCGTTTTGAAATCAGGTGATAAAAAGTAAACAGTGTTCAACTAACCTCAAAATCAAAACTGCGACTGGGATTGAGTAGCCTACCAGTATTTTTTGTCAATATTTCAATTTACACATTTGAATATTTAACTAATGTGAATAGTCCAAAGTTTAAATAGTTTAATATACTACTAACTTTGTTAGTGAATATGTTAATAATTTTCACCTTTACAACAACTCTCACGATTTTGTTACTTGTTGGATGCGTTTGGTGGTTCTGACTGATATGTTATTTTTAACATATTTAACAAGTAATAAGTTGATTATCATAACAGTTCAAGTAGGATAAAGATAAAAGAAGTTAAATAAACGACGGTATGTTGATTTTTATAATAGCATACACTGCAGATAGCTTGATACTGGTGGTTTATAGCTTGATACTGGTCTGATACTGATAACTACACTGGTGGTTGTAGATAAAATAGTGTATGCAACGGTTGTATTAGGCCTTTATAGCATTCGTGAGATATTTGGAGCACTCGCTTTGCTCGTGGCTCTAACTCACATCTCACCTCATGCTATAAAGGCTCCCATTATACAACCGTTGCATAAACTACTATTATATTGTCTTTCTAACAATTACGGTATTTTGTGATTCCAACATTGATTCCAGACATATTCCAATATGGTCATTGCCATGAATGAAAATAGGGAATTTTCTTTGTTATGATTTAAAGATTATCTATATCTATGTAAGCAAAATGGCACTGACTGACTGACTGATTCATTCATTCATTCATTCATTCATCACTAGAACTAAAAAATCTACTGAACCAAATGCGTTCAAATTTGGCCGGCATGTTCAGTTGGACGTTTAGACGCGCGCTTAGAAAGGATTTTTGAAACTTCATAAGGATACGCCAAATATGTAAGTTTTTCTATAGTTTTTCGGCGTTTTCTCAATTTTTTCGAGAACCAATTGTCAGAAAAATTTGAAATTTGGTAAACAGTTCCAGATTAGGTTCAAAAAATCCACTGAACCGAATACGTTCAAATTTGGAAGGCATGTTCAGTTGGACGTTTAGACGCGCGCTAAGATTGGATTTTCAAAACTTTTCAGGGATACCCTAAATATTTGAGTTTTTCTATATTTTTCGGCGTTTTCTCAATTTTTTCGAGAACCAATCAGTAGAAAATGTTGATATTCGGTGGGCAGGTTCAGATAAGGTCTAGAAATGTTGCGTTAGAGTATTTTTGAAATCCGTTCAAGATTACGCCAGTAATCAGGTTTTCAAAATTGTAGATGTATTGCGGGTTGCATATCTCCCGCCTTGGTACGACCAATCCTTAGTGTAAATTCAATGGTTCAGCGAGATTATAAATGGAGTAATGTAGAAGATATTGAATCAAGTTTCAAACTATGCTCGATATACTTCCCAAGGTTATGCTCGATATTAGCGTTTTACTATTTTTCGGAGTTTTTCTTAGTTTTTCCGAGAACAAATTGGCAGAAGATGTTGAAATTTGGTAAACAGGTCTAGATTAGGTCAATTAATGCTGTGTACAATAAATGCTGTGTTCAATAAATTTCGAACCCCTTCTGAACGGAATTTGCAGGCGAGCGAAGCTAGCTCAGTTGAGTTTGTCTCAGCTGACATTGGCAGAGGTTTTGCAGGCGAACGAAACGAGCCTGCTTGATCCACTTACACTGCCGATACTGGCGGGGGTCCAGGGGGCGGAGCCCCCTTGCTAGGCGGAGAAGGCGAGCGAAGCGAGCCTGCCAGCTAGTTTTATATAGAGCTGCTACTGTATACAATCAATTCATCTGAGATAATTATCATTTTATTGATTCATAATGAAATATAAGTGAAAAAAGTGCTATAAAATATCTGCTCTAATTTTATATCATATAATCAAATATGTAATGATATAGGCCTACTAATTTTTAAGTACTAACCTGTGAAATGTTAAAATTTGATTCCGAGGAATAATCCTCCCTGAAGAAATTTTCATTTGAGCTCTGTTTTTGCAGCTCAGAACAACACATTTCTTCATAGTGAAATATGTTTGGGTAGGTAATTGAAACTCTAAAGTATTCTAGAAATAATAAAAATACATTTTCTGATGTAGCAACACACGCTATACAATTTTTTGGTTTTTATATTAGTGCTCCAACAGTAATTATATTTGTATTGAAGACCCTACTATATATAAATAGAAAATGATCCACTCAGAACGGCTTTGTGACACTCTCATGGTTACTCCATGAATTGTATTTCTTTGGGAGTCACCCCCTATGATTCAAAAGAGGGAACAAGATTTCTCGTTATATCATCTCCATGAACCTCCTTGGTTTATTACGACACGGTTCTGAGATTCCGTTTTGAAATGGTAGTCATTTCGATTTCAATTGTAAAACTGAAATAGGAATTTTTCAATACGCCCGTAGATAAACGTTTTAATGAATTATCGTAGCTTATCAATGGTAGTCAGGAGTAAAATGTTTTTAAACACTATTGATTTGGATTGGTGGTACGCAATAATATCTATGTTTGTCAATGTTTGTATGATCATTCGAAAGGCTACCACTTAGGTAGTCAAATTTAGTTATGACGTTCTGTTCCAGAACATGACTTTATTAGCACACGTATATTCACCAAATCCAACTCATTAAAACCATTTGAAAAGTTCTAAAATGTTGTAAGTACCAACTCGAAAGCGTAATGAACTGGAAAACGATTGCCAACAATAAATGAATGCTCAAGACTGAGAAATAATACGGCAGGAAGTACGTTCTTTTTATTTGTAGGTTATCAGTTTCAGACCGAAAATTATGGAGAAAAGAGCATTAAAAGGGAAGTCACGCTCAACGCGGAACGAATTCCTTTCTGGAAGTCAGTGCCACTCTCTTTCTCTTACTCACTCTATGTTTCTCTTTCCTCCCATCCGGCCTCAACGTCTGCAACTTGAATTCGTTCCAACTTTTGTGTGACAGGAGGTGCGAAACTTTTATTCTCAATTAAATTGCAATTATTAGAGCCAGTCGTTGGCAGGGGCAAGTTGTCGCTATCAATGCATCTCTTTTTGTTTTTGACTTCTGCTACATGCTAACATGCTGTGTCACTTACTGAATAATTTTGTTATTTCTTTGTCATAAAAGGATAAGAATTATTCTACATTGACTGGCGGCTCGTGCTTACAGGTGAAGTGCTGTACAGTAAAATATACGGGCACTTCACCTGTTTCGTGGGCACGAGCCGCCAGTGTTCTAGAACTGATTTGAGTTGGGAGTAATGTTTGCTTCCCCTAGGAAATGTGATTTGGTGTTTCAGTTTATGATTTTGCAATAACATTTTTCGGGTAAAGAGGCTGTGTAAGCTTAAAAAGTTGATGCTTCAAGAGAATTATATTTTAGTTATACTTTATTCTATAACAGTAGTTAATAATTCAACCTTCGATAAACAGTTTTCTATAACAAATAAATACCAACCACATTGGCTTCACATGATCATCAAAACTCAAACTTCCCTAAACTGTCGGAGCATTAATATCATCAACGTTCTCAAGATATCTCACATTTCTATTTTATGTCTTGAATTCGAGTGCATTATGCATTTTTCTATATTCGAATTGTTAGTAAGATAATGATACTCATTTTAATCCGATTTACAAAGCTTTCCATGGCATGGTCACAGCAAAACAAAAAAAAATAAATGGATAAAAATGATGAAAAAAAAGAAAAGGAACATAATTAATTATTCAGAGGGGAATTCACTCTTCCATTGATGTCACTATATGGTGATAAAATCACAATTCAATGCGCGAATGTGTTGTTTTATGATGTATTATAATATCACTGATCTCTCAACCATAGACAATCTATAACCAATACAATAAATTATTCTTTTGTCATGAAGCCGTACCAAATTATTGAAGTCATAAAGCCATAACATTGCCATTCTACAGTCCATAGGTGAAACAAGAACCTGAACCTGTCTACCAGATCTCAACATTTTCTGATAGTGAAAAATCCAAGAAAAGGCAAAAAACTCAAATATTGGGCAAATTCTGGAAAATTAAAATAATATGTGTAATGAGTTGAGACCATTAGAGGACTAGAATAATGGATTTTATTGACTTGAATAAACTGAAATAAAATAACAAACTTTATGATGATGTAGGATAACCTGAACAACTGTTTTTTGGCATTTGATTATCATATCATTTTTCCCTCCCAGTAGTGGAACCTACTGGGGCCAATCTACGAATGTTGACAGAAACTTCTCTTCCATTAGAAAGTCGTACTTGAGCGACATGAGGGTTCAAATAAATTATTTCTACCTTTTCAACTTCCGGATCATGCTTACTGCGTCTTACAAAAGTCTTCATCCATGCCTCCTTGGCGTTGATCAGCCAGGATGGCATGTTTGTCATAGATGTGGGATTACGTGGATGAATGATCATTAGCTCGTGAGGTGTGTAATTGATGGATGTGCAGAGAAGCGAGCGAATGCTGCTTAGTGATTTTGAGAGCACTTTTTCCCAGTGACAAGTATCCAAGTTTTTGGACCGGAGAGCTAAACGGATTGTCTTCTAAATTATTCCATTGTAACGTTCTACGTTTCCATTCCCTTGAGGGTTGTAAGGTGTCGTGGAACTGGTAGCTACACCCTTGGACATTAAGTAATCTTTGACATCTTTTGATAGAAAGCTGGTCCCTCTATCAGTGTGTATATATGAAGGATAGCCGTACGTGGTGAATAAGTCATTGAGGATTCGAATTACTGTTTCAGATGTCATGTCTTGACAGGGATAGGCGAAGGGAAATCTTGAATATTCGTCCACAATAGTGAGGATGTACTTGTTTCTAGTTGCTGATGGCAGGGGTCCTTTGAAGTCACTGTTGATCCTTTCAAAAGGCCTGGTTGCTTTTATCATTCCTTTGAAACAGTTGAATCTTGGCTTCAGCTCAGAGCAGATCTTGCATTCCATGCAGACTTCTCTGATGTCATCTACTGAGTATGGAAGGTTATGAACCTTAGTCCAATGAAAAAATCTTGTGATACCCGGGTGGCAGAGGTCTTGATGATATTTTATCAAGTCTTGTTTTGCTGTGATATATCCCATTAGCACACATGCTCGAGAAAGGGCGTCAGCAGTTATGTTCTCTTTTCCAGGTCGGTAAATGATCTCATAGGTGTATTGAGATAGCTCAAGGCGCCACTTCATTTCTTCACCTTGCCTTTTGCCGTGCTATTGAACATAAATGATACAGACTTTTGATCAGTAATTAGACGAAAGAAACGACCAGATAAGTAATGACGCCACTTCCTAATATATTCTACAATGGCGTATGATTCCTTTTTAACTGATGAGTGTCGTTTTTCAGTTTCATTTAGAGTTCGTGAAAAGTATGCAACAGGACGTTCATTGGTAAGATAGTGTTGCTGCTATGCAGAAATCTGAGGCATCAGCCTCTACAGTTAGAATGCCTCCTTCATAAAAAACACGTATTACTGCTGCAGCTACCTCTTTTTTTAGAAGCTGCAAGGGCTTTTCCTTGAAGAGGAAAGAGCGTACAGTGTGCCAAGGAATGAATTTTACTTGAACATTTTTTATCCATCGGGACTAATGTGCAAATAGGCCCACAGTTCTCTGAAGAGTTTTGGAATTAGAAGGCGGGGGCATATTAGGTAGAGGCTCAAGGCGTTCAGGATCTGGACGAAATGATTTGTTTCCAACTAAAAATCCTAGGAAACGTATCTCCCTTTGACAGAATTTACTCTTCTCCTTGTTTATAGTAAGTGAGCTATTTGAGGCTGCTGCAAGAAACCGTTTAAGATTAGTGTCAGTTTCTTCTTTTGAATTTCCACAAATTATGACGTCATCTAAATAAGCGTAGGTATCAACTAATTTCTCTTCTTGTATGAGAGTATCAATTGTTCTTTAAACACCGTTAGTGACACCAAAAGGAATACGACAGAACTGATAAAGTTTCCCACATGCTTCAAATTCTGTGTATTGTCTTTCTTCAAGTAAGATTGGTACTTGGTGATATGCGGATTTCAGGTCTACAGTACTATACCAGGAATACTGAGCTATTTTTAGAACTAAATCTTCCATACTTGGAATGGGATAGGCGTCCAATTCAGTGAATTTGTTTATAGTTCTAGAGTAATCTATAACCATCCTTTTCTTTCGGTTATCGGGTTTAACAACAAATGCTTGGGCACGCCAAGGTGTGTGGCTTTCTTCTATGATGCCATCTTCCAGTAATTGTTGAATTCCATTGGAAATAAAATCTTCATCATCTTTTGATAATTTGTGAGATTTGGTGGTTTGTATGTTGAAGAAGGGAACAAGGAAGAATTTTTACTTGAGTTATTCCACAAATAGTGAGAGGTGGCTTATTTCCTCCAAATGGTATCTCTATACTGGAGAAATTGTTCATAAATTCGTGTCCAAGAATAATATTTTCACAGAGGTCTTGCATCAGCATTAAAGTTGCTTTTGTATAACTTTCTACTTGAACTGTTAAATTCACATTAACTTTGCCTCGAATTTGTGGTGTGAAGCGTTTTGAGCCTTAAGTTACTTTTTATATCTCTGGTATAACTATTAAATTCAGTTTTTTTGCATAGGTATCGTCAATAAAGTTGCCAGTTGCTCCAGTATCGATCAGTGCTTGACTTTCAGTTCCGTTTATGGTAATAGGAATAATAACCTTTGAAAGACATTTTTCGACTTGCACTGAAGGTGTTAGTAATATCGAATTACTGAACTCTCTTTTTTTCTCTAATACTGGAGATTTTGAGTTACATACCCGAGGAGAGTGTCCCTTCTCACCACACTTCTTGCAGAGTTCGTTTCTAGCTGGGCAAAATTGTCGAGAATGTTTTTTGTTGCCACAAAAAATAAAAGCATGCTTGTCCACTAATTTTAACAGCTGATAATGAGGAGTCTGAAGTGTCTTTTTGGTTAGGAATTAGATTTGATGCATTTTCTGTATCTTTGCAAGCATTAAGCTCTAATTAGAAAGGATCAGATTTATTGTAGCATTGTGATTGGTCTTTTGCAAACTCAAAAGCTCTTGCACGATTAAGAGTTTCATGCAAAGACATCTCTGGGCTTTCTAAAATTCGTTGGCGAATTTTGGATGAATATATACCTGCAATTAACGCTTCTTTTATGTGCTCCTCTCAACTCACCGTAGCAGAGATCGCTTTGAAATTACATTCTAGGCTGAGTTCTTTCAGTTTTAAGAAAAAATTATCGATGGACTCACCTTCTTTTTGTTTTCTTACAGAGAGAAGGTACCTTGTTACCGTGTATTTCGCTTTTCTCCTTAATATGCCTTCAAGGATGGAGATACTTTCCTCGAACGTTGTACAATCTATTATCAATTTGTAATTTTCAGCTGACAGAAAGGTAACTTAAATATCCAATTTCGTATCTTCAGTGTAATAGTTTACTTTCATGTAGGCATCCAGCATTCTTTTCCAGTGTCTCCATTAAATTGGTGCAGTAGGAGAATCTGGATCCACACTTGGACATTTTGGTTTGAGAATTTTCCCGATTGATTCAGAGTTAAAAGATGCATCAAGGAGTCCATTTTGAGTTGATTCGATATCCCGATTCAGTGATCTAGTTTCGACATTATTTTGATCCCGATTTTTATTTTTTGGCATCTTAATTACCGGCTCTTATTCAAGTCAATAAAATTTTAATGAGTTGAGACCTTTAGAGGATTAGAATAATGGCTTTTATTGACTTGAATAAACTGAAATAAAATAACAAACTGTATGATGATGTAGAATAAATTGAACAACTGATTTATGACATATGATTATCATGTAAATCTGTTCTTAGTGTGCGTCTGGACGTTCAACCAAACATTCCCTGAATAAGTGTCATTTCGCTTTCATTGAAATCGATTGTGGACTATTGAAGCATGACTTATGGTATTGATATGAACCGAAGTCCTTGTATTTTTGTAAGAAACGGACCTCATTCATCGGCGTCTAATGCCTAGTTTATACGATACTAATATTGGCGAGACAATTGTCTAATGAAATTCACAGCTGATGTAAATTATCTATCGAATCTTTCTATTGAATCCTAGATGAATCATCATCTAGGCATGACTTGATGAAAACTCTAATTGACAATATCAGCTGTTTGCGCCCGGCATCAGTTCTGTTGTCTTATGACAATTGCATCGTATAAATCAAGGTTATTAGAGACCTTGGTATAAACTAGGCATAATGCCTATTAGAGATAACGCTTGTAAAGCTTCAAAAATGAGGTATTCTATGCTTCACCGATTATCTGGGGGTACATTTTAATATATTTGGATGATCTCATTCTCATTTCCAGCTTTCTCAGAAGCGTAAATACAATGAGGTACACCACATATGTAATGTAGTATTGCTTGGAGTGTCTTCACTTCATGTTTCACTTAACAAGGCAATATTAAATCAGTGTCTCCTATCAATACCAATGACTACGTTGAGCACAATAGAGCTGAGCCTATCTGTGCGTGAATATTGCTATAGTATATCACGAGACTTGCATTACAATCCTTGGGTGATTTGAATGCTTGTTATTTGCATTACTCGAATCTCGATGGAATATCAAATATATGATATACGTATAAAATATATAAGATCATACATAGAATGTTAATCTGTCAGAACACATCATAGAAATCTAGGCTGTAAAAAAGATTCAGTTTGATTTTGTAACTTTCAAAAGACGATACGATTCAAACTGAGTGAAGATTGAAGAGTGGAGAAGTTTCCATCCTGATGTTAATAGATCTTTTCATCTCTCAACATCCCTCTCCAAGAATGGACATTTATATGTCTAAACTCCGCCATTTTATGTAGATACAGCACAAATTTATATTACCGTTAGCTTATTAAATCCTAAATCTGTCTCATTTTGCAAGTTTTCATAGCTTATAATTAACCAACTTGAGCGAACCATAATTAGTTTATAATTAGTCAACTTAAGCGAACCGTAATTAGTGTGATTTATATTCTTATAGCATAGGATTCGAATTATTGTATTATGTAATCTGCATGAATAAAGTGATTGAATCTGAACTTTGTATTTGTGCTAGTAGTCTATCCCATTTCTCAACTGTGCTTAAAATTTTCTTTTGATCTTTCAAGTTCCTAGCTCACCAAGACTATGAAATTATTGATTAAGTCTCACTTCTAACCCCTGAGGGATAAACGGAAATTTTCAGAAAGCTCATCCGCCATGTATTCCTCGCTAGCCGAATTCGTCGTTAGAGTTGGCCTACTGGGAGTTTGGAGGAAAAATATTTGCTGAAGGGGGAGCGAGTGGTGGCAACTGCCCTTGCGAGTAGCTTGAATAGGAATTCTGTTCTCGGAGATCGCTTAGGGGGCATTCCTTTTTCTGTGCGCCGTCCAGCGGTTGGGGAGGAGATTAGAAGAGGGAGCCGGGAGCATCACAAAGAACGAGGACGAAGGATAGAATTCTAAATAATAGCCGGATAGAAGCAAAGCGAAGAGGCTTGCAGGACCGTTCAAACGAATCCCATTAAATTGTACAAAGATATCATAAAATATTCCATTTCAAATTGTGAATAAGCAAGTAAACTAGTGGCGGCCGAGCAATACCTTACCAGCACGCTACTCTTCCATTAATTTACTGTTTAATCTAAATGCTACTCAGACGTTTGATCTAGTCAAAATTTAGCGGTAATTGAACAGCTTAGCACTTACTCTTCATCCAATTTCGTGATGTAAGCTACGTAACTTAAGTTCAAGTTTCGCATAATTATATACAAAAGATGTAGGTAATCTAAGAGGTAATTCATCTATAGAATAAATTATGTGTCATTATTATTGATGTATATGCCAAAAAATGGCGGTTGGTGAATGATTTTAATTAATCGCTAGTTCTGTGTGGACAGTCGACGTGCGCGGTTTCCGTATTACGTCAATAGTGAGCCCAGAAAAGTATATATCTCTTATAGAGAGCTTTACACTTTAATTAAAAGCTATAATAGTTGAAATAAACTTGTCAAACGCAAGTTTTGTTGGCGTCCACTCTATTAGCTCCTAATACCAAACTCTATCGTACCTATTTCTTATTGTTTGAATGTTGTTTTATCATGAATTCCGTATGATTTTCATCCGTTTCTTGTTCATCTTTTCAAGTAGACAGTCATCCATCACGTATATCTTGAAAATTATATCAATGGATTCTAAAAAAATACCGTATCCTTTTAGTATTTTATTTATACACAATATTTTTCGTTCTTCTAAAATGAATAGTATTTTTTGAAACTATATTTCAAAAATATTAACTTTTTCCTGAATCGTTTTATATAGTTTTTTCCTGAATAATCGTTTAAACTCCTTTTTTTATATTTTTGAGAATTGATAGCAGTTAGAGATCTCAAAAGTTCAATTTGAACTATAAAGTTCACATGATGTACAAACATACACGAAAAGTATACCTGACTTGCAAGAGTTTTCACTCATTTCATTTGAGAATGAACAAAACATTCTGTATTCTATTTGAAAGCTTGCTTACTCCTTCATATTTTGAACGATCGCAGAGGCATTAAAATGAGATATGACCAGGTACGTCACAGCATTATTTAAATAACATGAGGGTTGATAAATTTGACAATCCATCATGAACGAGTGCTGTTCGCATGTAGCTGGCGAAGTGAGTGGATTGATATGCAAATGATGACTGGGTAAATGTGTCGCTCATAAGTCTATGAGGTAGGCGGGACGGTACAAGCAGAGGCGGCTAGGGATTCCAATTGGGTGATTGAATCTGGCTGAATAGGATGAGTGGATGCCGGAGACAATTAATTCAGACAGAAAATTGGGTCAAATCAATTCGGCTGGCGTCGGTAAGATGGATGCGACTCGGAAGAACAAACAGATGGAAGAATTTTGTGATTAGAACAGCGGCTGGCAGAGACTAAGTGGACGAATTTGGTTCGTAGACAAATGGCAGGACAGTAATCAGTTTAATGCCTGAGAGCAAGTGCCTTTGCCGGTTTATCGGTTTCGACCTCCGTCCCGTCCCCGCCCCCGTTCCTGTTCCGTTCCGGTTCCATTCATTGTTCGACAAAATTCAACTCGGATGGTAACAAGACTACACGCCAGAAGGTGGAAGAATGGAAAAATTGAGAGGATTTTCAGCCCTAGATCTGCTAGGCTGACATTCAACATCGTTATTCACAGCCATCCCTCCAATTTCCAACGGTAGCCATTCAGTGACAATAAATCATCAATCTCGCACCTCATAAGCCTTTTTTCTAGAATCTCAACTCTCCGCCCGTTTTTCAACCTATTGATTACCTTCGCTCAATTTTCCCGCTATTCTCCCAAAGCCTGAGGGAAGAATTGTGTTCTGAGAAATGGGTTCCATTGATAATTATTATTCATCCTATTGCGACAAATAGATCCACTACTTTTTTGTGAATTCCAGTTCTCATATAAATTCAAATATATAATTTGTAGAGTAAATATTGATGTGGAACCTTACCATGAATTGAAAACCTGAGAAATTGACAATTCCACTTTATTGTGGTACAAAATTCACAGTAATAAAATGGTTTCATGAACACTTCCACATCATCAGATATACAATACTATTTGGAAGCAGAAAGATTCTGATATAAACAAAAGTGTATACAATAGATATTTTCAGATTTTCGACAGTTAAGGATGACTCCAAGGTGTATACACCTTCGGTTCACTCCAGTGCTGCTGATGAAATATTTTAAATGATGATAATAATAACTGATGTTGAAATTTTTGAATCTGTACTGACAAAACTCCTGTATACATTCCTTCATGAACCATATATATTCTCGGGCAATTATTTTAAAAGAAATGTGATGCTTATATTTTGATCAAGATTGATATAGAACATCTTTCAACGGAAGACAATAATAATGCCAGTTCAATTCCGGAGATGCCTATTGCCTTGGAGCAAAATACAATTATTGTGACAGTCACTGTAACTGGCGAACATTGGCTCACCAAGTTGGTGTTCTTTGTTTTCACTGTTCGACAAAGAAAGTTTGCAAACAATAAGAAAAGACAATCAACAGCATGTTGTACTCAATAGAAAGTTCCTCTACACAATATTTCATCATCTTATTGTTTATCAAGCTGGAGTTTCCTAAACTCTTGTTACGACTGTGGCTTTATTTTTCTGCGGATAATTCATAATAAAAGCTTTTCTCATCAGGCAGCACTCTCGCCTCATACCTATCTAGACTCATGTCTCACTCAGTCACTCAGCCACCATCCGACCAGAAAGCTCTAATTTACATTTTGGCATCAACTGGCATTTTGACGTCTCCTCCCTGCAACTCGGCGCAACGTCACAGCTTGAATATAAACAATGGCCGCACTGTTTCCATTCTCAAGTTGTTTAAAACTGACTAAACAAATGATGCTTCAGCCCAATCCCATTGACATTTCAAACTTGAGAAGATAAAGTATCTGTTAGTCTCAGAACAAGCTAAAAGTAATGATGGATCGGTATTGAACATTTTCCCTTGAGTCATGTTTTGGAAATTTTAAACTTTTTTCCGTTGAATATATCTACTTGATAAAGGTAATAACTTGGGAGAGGTAATAACACGCTGCTCTGTTGGCGTTTGAGGTTCGACTGCATCTTGGATTCTTGGATAGGAACACCCACAGACATGTGGTATGGGAAACCGCATGATTTGAATTGAATCGTAATAATATTGAATAGTTGCGATATTTGAAACTGTCCTGATCACAATCATGACGTGTATTTTTATTTGAGTTCAAAGTTGTTCTCTTCCCCACTATCTTAGCTTTTTTAGCTTTATTATCATTAAAACTGATGAGTAACACTACTCAACTCAGTACACTCTCTCCAGCAACATGGTGATGAAGTGAAACTTTCGTTGAAATCGTTTTCAACGTGCAAAGATGTGGTTTGTTGATAGGCGACCTCGCCCGCCTATTATTGTGGCGGCCAAAGCCATTATGCCGTTAAATGCGCATTATGTGGGTGCGTGAGTCGACACTGTTGCGTGGTTTAATAGCCACAGCCGCGTGGAGCCCGCCACGCTCAGCCACCACATTTGAACATCACGACACACATCTGTAGTGTAGTGGTAGTGTTGCTGGTAGTGTAGTGGTAGGGTTGCAGGTAGTGTGGAGGTGTTGGGCTTGTGCAATATTGATTGGCGTTTCAACCACCATCAACGATTCGCTAATTAAATGTCGCCTGTTTTGTTGTTACGGCAGTTCACTGCCCTACTCTTTCACTCAACCTCACCCTTAATACCTTCTCTTCCGCCCTCCCTTCCCAATCCCTGCCAGATACTTTGCGATTCCGCGCCAGGATCTGGCACGATTGGCACTTATATGATGGCCCACTTTTCTATAAAGGAGTAAAGGTTGAACTCCATTGTTCAACAAATAGGAAAATGGAAACACAATATTGTTTGATCATGAAGTTTCTTGGTTGGTATTTATTTGCAGATGGATGAGTGTGGATGGTGTAGAAGTTCTCAATTCAATCTTAGAGAGTCTGATCTATCATTTCTACTTATTAGAAGTGATGTCAGACGAAATTGAAATAGGAATCTCTTTCCATGAATTATTGGAAGAATTAAGTGAAAATTATCGCCAATCACGTACTTTAATGTAATGTTTGATTAGATAGTTTAATTTGATAGGCAAATTGATATTCAACTAGATAAATAGTTTCAAACTGGAAGCATATGCAGAGCCTATTGACCAGTACCGCAGACTAGCTTTATGAGCCTCTAGTATATCTTGTCTGTACCATGTCATTGGAATTGTTGTGCAATCATGATCATCTACTGACTATCCATTTATGATGGATTCCAGCTCTCAACATTGTTCTGTTGTTCGTTGGTGTTTTCAAAACTCCATGAATTCATAAGCACCGATTCCTGTGCCAGCGTCATTTGCACCCAAATCCGGCCAGTGACTTATTTGCCAGTAATCAGCAGATTAGTGTGCAAGCTTAAGTATTGTGCAATCACTGTTTTGCCTATAAAATGGTGTCGTATTTTGACTGGCTAATTGGAATGCAGGGCGGTTGGTGAGCGAGTTTCCCCACAGCTTGTTGTCGGCCAATCCAAAAGCACTTAGCACCGTCCTAGGCGTGTTAAAATCGCCCCTTCTGTCCACCGGTTGCCCCCCGTACCCTGGTCGTCCCTTCTATTCCCATCGCTGCAACGTTGCTGCTCCCATTGTTCAACCGTTGCCAACAACTTTAACTGCAAACAATCGGATAACAAAATTACAAATTATGAATACAAATGGTAACAATGATGTTGAGCAGCCGATATAATTTCTGGATTGAATTATATCTCCATTTAATTAGTTAGCTTCACAGTATAATGATGATGGCAACAGATAAAATTTTTATCTAACATCTTCCGTTGAGAAATTATATTGATAAGATGATTGGTATGGACGATAAAATTATGCAGATCATAGTATCTTCTGCTTGGAATAAGACCTAATGTATGTAGGTCAAACAAACCGGATATGAATTGAATTAAGGAATATGAGTACACTTTTACTCTTTACAATCACGTAGCACACAGGCCATAAAATAAATGTCTCAGAATCAAAATAATTCGCAAATAATATTAATTTAAGTGTTATGATAGTGAGAGAGGCTCTCGAATTTGAGAAGCTGGGCATACTTAAAAGAAGAGACGACAGTCTTAACATCTTTCCACTGTGGAAGGTGATTTTCAAACGGTGTATCCGGCCTGACAAAGTTACAAGCTCATCACGAAAGCATTTTCCCGCGAACCCCATTGAACCAGCAGCGTCAGCCTGAACACGTGGTAGAAGAGAGGAGCTACACCCTCTCAAGACTCTTTGACAGAATCAAAGAATTTTGAAGAATCTTGACACCCTCCGACCAGGAGGGAGGCACACAAATATCACTTAGGCTACTAAAACTACTTAGGAATTCCATCCCATATGAGTAGAAATTAATTCTCAGATCAAAGTTACGGAGAGGTATGAGTATATTCATATAACTGTTATCAAGTTGAAAAAATCAAAGTGGTTCGTAATCATTCGTAAATTTGAAGTTTTAGGTGTTCAGGAAAAATTGTCTCAGTCACAATCAGTTTTTATTTATTTCATTTTGATTTATCGAGTAAACTATTCATAGTGAGTGAAATAGCCGATGTCGAATCAGATGTTGATCGACGTCTATGTCATTGGCATCTATCCCACTATGAGTACTATGTATGATAACTTTGATAATAATATTATGTGTTCCTTTGATTTTGACACCAAATTGGTAGAGGAGCGGAATATTGGAAGCGCACTTCAGTTGACAGAATGGTAGATTTATGACTCGGCTACAATTGAGCACCCGGCAGGTACAGGTCATATATCACTCTTCAAGGCTCTTCAGCTCTCTACGCAGGGGTTCACTCAGATACACTCTCTGGCAAATCTTCATAAGCTACTTCGCCAACTCTACCCAAATAATATGAGCACTTTGCGACCCAGCTGCCTTGATTTTCAAATCCGAGATGTATGCATGCATTCAGAGCTGGTGAAAAAAGCAGAGGAGAGATTTTCAGTCATGCAATTTTCCGATGCAAAATGTTCTCGATCACTTCGTTTGACCACTTCTGGTTATTAATGTTAAAAAAATTAATATTGAAGAGAAGAGCATGTCTTTTGAACTTTAAAAAAAGTTCCTCCTGAAATATTGAATTGAATATTAAAATATTTAGAATCAATTTTCTAAAAGAATTGTAGTTCCAGGATGTACTTATAGTCAATAGTCAAAGAAATTCTCTTTTGATCAAGTACAAGTACTGTAATTGTATTATGTTCAATAACATTTAATAAATAAATGGTTTGAAAGAAAAATGAAGTCTCACTCACGTCTATCTTTGATTGAAAATATTATCGGATTGTGCTGTAATTACATTATTGTTTGTTTGTTTCAGGAGGACTTATGGGGGCAAAAATGCCCCCGGGGGCGCAGACCTCCTCTCCAAAATGCCCCCTGCCAGCGCACATCCTATATTCGGTATGTTCATATTTTTAGATAGACTTGGATAAAGTTAGATAGATTTTTACTTGGACTTGGATAAAGTAAAATATGAAATTCAAGAAAACTAGTTCAACGAGTTGGGAATTTGTATATTATAAGAGATATCATTGATATAATGATTGAAGATCCATTAATCGAGTCCCTTAATAAATTTATCTTGGTGAAATTATCAATATTGAGTTCATTCGTAAAGAAAACAGCGTGAGAAAAGATATCTCACAATTTTTTACCTGTACGATTCTATTCAAATTTATTCGTATCTTTTACGGTTGAGTGTTAATGGGAGGGATATCCTTGCATATCCTTCTCCAAGAATGGACATCTTTGTCCAAACTCCGCCATTTCATGTAGATACACCACAATCATATTATAACAGTAAGAATATTAGATCCTATATATCTGTAATTTGGTAAGTTCCTTGCATATGTATTTCTTATTTGAACCAATCGTGTAATTAGATTTATGTTTAATTTTTAGAATCTAGGATTTAAGATCGTAAATGCTGTACCATACTCGAAAAAGTGAATAATCTAATCTAATCTCTCGATTGTAATTAGTGTAATTTTCATTTATTTTTATTCTCACAGCATAGGATTTGAATTACTGTATTATGTAATCTACATGAATAAAGTGATTGAATCTGAATCTGAATCTGAATCAATTGAAACTCTGATTTTTACTCTAATATTCAGCTTCTCTGGTGATACATGACAAAACATAATTCAATAGAAGTTAAATCGTGGAAAATTACATAACATTTTTAGATTTGAGTGGAACCCAGGAGAAAACATGCTATGTGGTGTACTATTGGCAACACATATTAAATTTTTAGCTGGTGCAGAGCTTACACTGATGCCATTCAACACATATACCGGAGGAAATAAATTATTCAGAGTAAGATTGCACCATGGATGATGCTGCGGTGCAGAACGCTACTGAAGAATGACGTTCAGCTTTCGTCGTGCCATCTCTGCTTATTTGACAGCATAGAGGCAGTCGCAAGTAGCATATATGCATTAAGACATGAAGGCTCTAATGTGACATTTGATATTTGCATGGCTAGGTTTCCACTTTACAGTAGTATCAAAACTTGTATTCGTCAGTTTGTTTGAATCTAGGTCGTGTTGTCAGTGGACAAGATCCAATGCTCCGTGAGAATTGAATTTTATCAACAACAACTTATAAGAATTATCATTACTAGAGTGTAATCAACCTCATGGAAAACTATATTATTATATAGATATATGATATGATATATGATTCATTATATCTAATGAATTCTCGCTTGTATTCCAATCAGAAGTCTATATAATTATTAATACGCAAGTATGTTTTTTGTAGTTTCTCAACCAATAAGATTCGTCCATGTATCATTTAAAAGATTCCATCGAGAAGTAACATCCGGTCTTTTATTCCAAAAAAGTCATCAGGGTGTCGAGTGATTGGGCTCAAAGCTCCACTTCTTCTCATGAGAATAGCATGAGACAGGCATTTAAAGAGTCCTGGAGGATTCAGTTCTTAAATAAACAGTATATTTCATATTTATTTCAGTAAAAAATAATACAATTTTTGTCGAAATGAGGAATAGAAATAGTGTCCCTTATCATTGTGAAATGATAATACCACTAGTCCAGCTTCACAGACGTTTTTTTCAATCAATCTATATAATTATCTATCTATATAATTATCTATCTATATAATTATCTATCTATATAATTATTTATACAAATATTTGAAGCGGAATGGTCTATTTTTTATTCCCTCGTTATGTCGAGATCATGACCATTCGATTGAGACGAGCTAGATCGTGAAATTTATTGAGTGGAGATGAATTATTGAAGTGGGAGAGAATACGAACAGAGGAGGAGAAACTTACTTCACAGGATTTTATTACGTATGTGCGACTCGGGCTTCACTAGTTACTCATTATCAGGAATGACCAGTTCTGTTTTCAATTTCAACAGAAAAACATTTGAACTGAAACTTCATTGCAATCTTTGAGAGTGTGGAATGTTGATTCATAATATTATAGGTAGGCCTATATTATGGGATTCAACGATCATGATATAATCGATACACCAGTTAATATAATTCAAAGGGACCGATAGAAAACTCAATTCATATTATTGAGGACCGTCAAATCTATCCAACTTCTCATTGAGTGAATAATTTTTTCCTGCATTCATGATTGATTTAATGTTGAAAATCAATAAAGCATAATGCTCCTTCTCATGGAAAATACTAGCTGGTTTCTAGCACTAGTGCTCTGAAAATTCTCAATTTATTCTGACCAATGTTCGGCTAAGATGACCAAGTTCAGACTATCAAGTTAAACGTTTTTTTTTTTTTGTCAACTCACCTTGTAAGCTACCGAGTTTCATAAAAAGAGATTCCTAGCAGGTGTTTCTTTGTATTGATGTACAGTGCAGGGCCGGATTTAGGATCTGTGGGCCCCTAGGCTCAGCTTGTGGAGCGGGCCCCGATGAAGGGATCTGGGGGGTGTGCCGTCTCAGCTGAGCGGGGGGTCCGGGGGCCCACCCCCGGGAGTTTTTGTGAAAATTTACTTTCATATTGCGTTTAAGAAGGCCTTTTTATGGTCTATTAAATGAGAAAATCTGCATTTTTTAAGCATAAAATTTTGATAATGATAGCCTATCTCTATATATGAAAGCGAAAATATTCATCCATTCATTCATTCATTCATTACCAGAACTAAAAATCCACTGAACAGAATGCGTTCAAATTTGGCAGGCATGTTCAGTTGGACATTTAGACGCGCGCTAAGAAAGGATTTTTGAAACTTCATAAAAATACGCCAAATATTTGAGTTTTTCTATAGTTTTTCAGCGTTTTCTTATTTTTTTCGAGAACCAATCAGTAAAAAATGTTGATATTTGGTGGACAGGTTCAGATAAGGTCTAGAAATGTTGTGTTAAAATATTTTTGAAATTTTGAAATCCGTCCAACAGTACGCTAGTAATCACTTCAAAATTGTAAATGTATTCCGGTTTCATATCTTCCGCTTTGATACGACCAATCCTTACTGTAAAATCAATGATTCAGCAAGATTATAGACATTGAAGATATTGAATCAAGTTTCAAACTATGTCTGATATACTTCCCAAGGTTACGCTCGATATTAGCGTTTTACTATTTTTTGGAGTTTTTCTTAGATTTTTCGAGAACAAATTTAATTGGCATGTGAACATGTTGAAATTTGGTAAATGGGTCCAGATTAGGTCTAAAAATGCTGTGTTCAATAAATTTCGAATGCCTTCTGAACGGAATTCGCAGGCGAGCGAAGCGAGCCTGTTCGTCCCAGCTTACACTGACAGAGGCTTTGCAGGCGAGCGAAGCAAGCCTGTTCGACTAACTTACACTCTCCGGCTAACTTACTGACTTACTTACTCACCTCTCCGGCTATATATATTTTCAGAGTATTTTTCTAGAAAAATTTTCTCCCTAGCGGAAGAAATACTTCTTTAGTTCACCATCATTGATAGGTATTCTTGTTTATGATCGTGGCAGGGAGTATAAAATTGTAGATATATTGCTAAGCTGTTCTGATAGTGAATAATAAATTATTGTAATAAGTTATATATGCTTTGGCAGTTCGCACTACCACACTACCGTACCAAAATTGGCAGTTTGGCACTTATTTATTTAATGAAAGTTGAATACAACTTCGAATGAATAGAATGAAAACTTAATAAAAACTTAATGAAAATCGAAACAATTCTATCGGGATTAATTATTTTTCAAAGTAAGCAAGTGAAGATTTGCTAGTAAAGACTGCAGCATAGAAAGAATGGGTTGTATAATTTTAAATTTCATCCCAATCTCATGAATGAGTTTTCAATAACTCATGATTTTTTCCTGAATTTGTAATTGTTTTTTATGAATAATGAATATTTATTCCCATCGTAAAAAATTACATATTTTCGATTTTAAAAACTAGGAAATTAACTGGCCACTATATCCAGTAAATGTGGACAGTGCAAATGTTTACAAGAAAATAAGGATACAAATTGGGAGTCTAGTCTATACAATTTACAAAGTTAGAAAACTGCCTGCAGCGCATCGTAATAAAATTATACAAAAATAAAAGACAAATTTTCAATCACTCATGGTAAAAGTCGGTATTGAATATTGATCTTATATAGGACTAGCCGGCCGGCAGGCTCGCTTCGCTCGCCTTCTCCGGCTAGCCAGGGAGAAAATTTTTCTAGAAAAATACTCTGAAAATATATTTTTTAAAGAGTTTTAAGCCTTATTATTAGTTTTATTTGTAAACTTACTGTATTGATTTCTCATTTATTAAGTACTGTATGCTGTATAAAAAGTGATTGTGAATAATTGTAAGCTTGAATCCGCATGTAAGCTTAATGAAATAAAATTCATCTGAATTCAATTCTGTAACCAGGCAGGTGAACAGCAAATCGCAGTTCTATCACCAAAGACAGTGATTTTGTTCAAGAGGGGTTTAAATAGCTTCAAGTTGTATTATTATTAAATAGATAGATTAATTTAATAAATACAGATTATATAAAACAGTTTGCCCATTTATTGATATTAGTTTGCTCGAATGCAAGTTGCCAAGTTCTAAAAAATATTTTTCTCTTTACAAAATTTTTGTGGTGCGGGCCCCTAGGCGCCAGCCTACCCTTAAATCCGGTACTGGTGCAGTGTTATTCACAGGAGCTGGACGTTTTTTAAATAATCATAGTAGTTTTTCATAAAAATCATGATCAAGGGGGTCAAGGAATGTCGCCGAATCTGAATAACTACCACAATATCACCTCCACTACACAAAAGCATAACACAAGCACTACACAAATATGTATATTGTCTTTGATTTTATTGAGGAAAACTGATCACAGGTAGTCTGTAGTTGATATTGGTGAATTCTATGGAGTGAAAAATAAAAATTAGTAGAACTCACCACAATGAACCATCTCTGGATCCCACAATATTTAATAGTTAAAAATAGTTAATAGTTAATAGGATCCCACTCTGAGTTTAAATAGTTATGCTTCTCCTCCAAGTTCTAGGAAAGGAGTTTTGGGTGACCCAGCAGGTTAACAACATATGGCGGAAGTTTATTGAGTTTTCCTGTAAATTTGAATTGTATCATCTTCGCTCGCGATGATTTCATTTTCTCGTTCCAACTTTGAACGTTGGACAATGTGAAGGAAGACTTTCGGAATTAGCCTATCGCAAAAATTGGTTCGATTTGAAATTTGTTTTTTAAAGAAAGTTTTGTTATTGGAATTCAAAGAACTCTATTTCGAATCAGAAAGTTCACTTTGAAGTTTAGAAAACTCTTCTAAATAGCCTAATTCGTTTGATAAACTCGTCTCAACGAATGGTGGAATCATACTATTGTTATTGATCCACAAATCTGAGATAATTCAATGTTATTTTCCACATTTCTTTTACATATAGAATCATGTTCTTACAATATAAAATCAGAAAAATTATCGACAAATCAAATTCTACTTCGTGCGCGAAAGCTAACGTAATTAGTAATCTAATATTTAAGTAGTGATTAGTATTAAGTATAAGTAAAGTTCAAAATACAAGTTTTCAGTCTTAGATCAAGAGTCAATTGTGATCTCGAACTATACGTGAAATGATATTTCCAATTTCAGTAAAAGTTACAGTTGCAGTTAAGAGTTATATACACTGGTCATTTTTTCATCAACATCTGTTTAACGTCAACGTCTAATAACTAACGTCAAAGCGACAGCATGCGAATAATGGTAGTAGCAAGAATGAGCTTGTTTCTCCTACTAAACACTCTGAAACAGGCAGTATCAGAGCATGAATTCATTGTTGCCGAGTTCGGTGGCAAAACACCAAGTCTAAATGATTCTTGTAAGCAGAATGGGATAGCAGCCCAGAAATTCTTCGATGAATTGCTCAAGATTATAGCATAACAGATGTGAAGTGATGGCTTGAACAAAGAAGACATTACAATAAGATTACAAGATTACAACATAACAGATTTTAAGCTGGAGTTATTTTCCCATCTTGCCAGAATGTATTTCTTGCTCGACCAGACTGTTCCATATTCAATATTATAATATGCATCACTCACTACCATGTCATCCAAGTTCAAGAATTTCTGCCATTTCTTGGTTTAAATTTTTAGAAGCAGGAAATATTGATTTTTCGTAACTAACATTTTAGTAAATATTCCCTCTTGTCACTTTTTATCTCATCATTGCAGAAGAAAACCAAAGATGAAGAGGAAGTAGAGTTGCGTAAATAACACTGACATTCTTGATGAGAACATCTCGATACATGTCTTCTAGGCATAGTTGCCTTGGAACAAGGATGTCTACTTGTCATGCAGTAGCTAGGCACTTGCTTTTGCTTGCTTGCAATCAACGTTCATAGAACAAACAGGGCTCGAGTGCGTTGTCATAGCAGGGCCGCAAGCTAAGCACGGGGCTGATGATGTCGAGAGTGCGTGATTGGCCTGCTCCCTGCTACCTGACGAGGAATAGTTGGCATGGAGAGTCTAGTTGTTGAAATCGGTATTTGGGCCACCAGTTGCTGAGCCTGCGAGCGCATTGTTCTCGCCCGCCCTTCGGATGTAACTCACTCCGGGCCCTTGCATACCAATGCCAGCCGATGTAGCATAGCACAAGAGCCGCTCAACTCAGTTCATTGAGCTATCAACATCAAAACATCCGCTGCCACCGCCACCGTCAATCTACTTACACGGTCACATACCTCTCCCAGCATATTATCATGCTCTGTTCTCAGTTTACTCCCATATTTGACAAAGGAACAGATCATGGACTGTCGTTGTGCTCAGAAACCTATTGTTTACAAACATAATAATTCTAGCAGAATGTAGCCCAATTTAAGGGTCTATGGAGTTGCTCAAGTCATAACGTCATAATCCTATTAATCTACTGCGCATCAGGCTTATGATACCAACACCAACCGTGTATTCTAATATCCGTGCTTGCATCCTTATATTTGATAGTGGAAGGGATGACACTTGTCGATGGACTATATCGTGTTAAGGAACCTTTTGTTTATGAATCCAATTTTAAAATAAGAATGTTCTTGAAGGGCCTATGATTTTACTTGAATGACTGGTCCAGTCAAATAATGAGAAAGTCTGTTGGAGATAACTGTGTTTAGCCTATATTTATGATGGAAATACAGTCCTTCAATGAAGTACGTTGATCACTCTTCAACCTTCAAATTCGATTAGGAAATTATTATCAATTATATAATTCATAGATCCACGTAATAGGCACTAGCGATGATTTCTTAATGTTAATTAGAAGAAATGAAAACGTTGTAAGAATGCAGAAAATATTAGAAAATCACTTGGAAAATACTTCTCAAGAAAATACTTTTAGAAACTACTAAAAAAAAGTAAAATGATATTGGATCCCTAGAGTATACGAGTGACAGGTATATCGTCAAAGCTTCAAGAAAAGCTTGACGTTTGCGGCTATGGTATGCAAAGTCTCTGGAGATCGTCAGAGTGTCTTCACCAGTCCACCAATACCACAGCCAAGTATTTAAAAAAGAACCATTCAATGATAATAATGCCATTGATTATAAATATAATAGTAATAAGAATATGAAATTTCTAAAAAATATTATTCCCAACTATTGTTCTATTTTCAATGCTATGAGATTGTTTTGAGCTTGCTTTCCAAAAGCGCCTGTAACAGGATGACAGTTGCAGACAAGTTATTTCTTCATCACATAACTGCTTTCTATATAATAATATAGTTTTTGAGAAGATAAATCGTGCTAATACTCACTTAATAAGAGCTAAAATTTATCAATTTTGTCTCAAATAACATTAAAGATAATAGAATCTTGTATTTTCTAGTGGGATTGAAAAATTCAATTACCGTTGAAAGTAGAAGCTCTGAAGAGGGCATTAATTTTTTCCATTGTGTGGCGTTTTTGTGATGTGTAACGCTTCTGACGAAAAAGTAAAGCGTTCATCATCCATCAAAAAAGAAGCTTAAACTCGTATCTTGCACGGAAGCCTGCGGTGGATGGTGAACGAAAAATCTGCCCCCACAACTATACTTCCCTCCACACTCCACCTTTCACGCAAAGTGAAACTCACGTTCGCTGAACGTTTGAAAAATTCAGTACATCAATTCGTATATATGACTTGGCTTGGATCGATTGAACTAGCCTCGGGCTTATCACATCACTACACAAAGAGACACTATCATAACGACACGAAACACACTATCTAGCTAGAGAAACGAAACACTTTTATTACACATTCATGGGGTTTGATGAGGAATTGATCATATTTCCTCGAAGTGGGCTACATTTTCAGTTAAATGGGAGTAGTAATGTGGCAACAGATATTGACTCCAAAGAGATAATTCTCATTGGTTCTAAATTACCATTGTTTGATGTTATTTCCTCATTCATAATCAACTCCTCATGATGACTATGGATATGCATTAATAAGGCTTTGAAATCACCTCTGGGTTATTAGTTTAATGTTATCTTTTCATTCATTGGTTGATTAAATGGTTGATTCAGTTTATATTGTATACTGATTGTGATTCCCTAAAAAAAAAAAAACTGACAATGAATTACATAGATAATTTTATGCTGAATACTGATTCTTCACGGATTAGCTTAATACTACTCGTCAATGATTATGTAATAAATGCACGTATATTATTTTGCATCTATAAATAATTAAAGTACCATGATAAAATATTTTCTCTTATAATTCAAAAATTGGTCGATTCTGTGTAAGGTAGACTATGTTTCATAAGCTTGAACAATGATACTGTATTATGCAGCGAATTGCCTAAGTGTGGACAGGGATAATAATTTGGATTTCCATTGGACGTTCTAGAACACGAATAGATCAATTAACATGAAATTTGAAAATTATTTTGTTCTATTTTTTACAATAAATTTATTGAATAGCACTATAATATAGGTTTATACTATAATATTGTTCAGAGAAAAAACTTTTAGTAGGGTGAAACTAGAAAGTTATTTTCTATTATCCTTTATATTGATTCTTATCAAAATTCCTTGAATTATTGTTCTCTACACACCTAGATTGAGACACTGATTTGAATTCCACTGGAAATCAAATACCAATTTACTAGCCGATATCATTCGCTGTAATAAATATCATTAGTACTCCATTGATTTTTTTATTTTTTTTTTTTGCTGCGGATGATGCCCATATAAGTATTTAAATTCACTTGTGCATGGGTAATGGAGTGTGCAAGGGTGATTTATGAGGTGCATAAACGACCATGTCTCAGGTGGGATTCGAACCCACGACCGGGTAGCGCTAGCGGACTGAAGGTTGTAACGCCCCAGACCACTCGGCCAACCCGGCCGGCTAATTCCTTTCTGAAACTGGGTTGCGTTGGATTATTCTACTCTTTAGAGCATGAAATATTGAATGCTGTCTTGATTTTCAAACGCTTCAAACGCTGGAATCGGTCCCATTGAGAAACTCGAGCAGAAATAGAGAGAATTCCAATACAGAGGGTAGAGTGACATCACGAATATGAAGCGGAAATTGTTCAACTCTGCAGGATTGATTTATTGGGGAAGGATGTCGTTCGTGGAACCACTCATTTGTTGAGAAATATAATTTCAAAAAAATGATCGAGTGAAGCCTGCATCGGTCTCAGTGTAAAGTGACAGAATGAGGAATATAAAAGTCATTTTTGTGTTTCCTATTACATTGTATTCATATTTTCCCTCGTAATAAACCTTTTAGTGAATTGTTCATTGTTCATCTGTAGGAGATTTATCACCTGCTCCTTGATTTATCCGATCTCATCTGGTTTATTCCAACACAGAGTGCAGTTTGAGGATGAATAAAATTCAGAAAGTTTGAAATCTCACATTCAATCCCTACCGTATCTTGTGTCTACGTTTTTAAAAGATATTGAATCGAAATTATACTTCACAATGATAGCCTATCCGAATAAATTCATTGTTTCCATTATATCATTCGAAAACTATAATTATAAATTATTTTTCTATTACCGATTTTTTTTTTTGAGGGTGATGCCCACATGGGCTCTTGGGCCGGTGCGTGGGTAATGGGAAGGATATTGATACCATTGATCAAGTACTATTACTTACTTGTACTATCTAATGTACTATCTGTACATTGTCTCTGATAGTACATAGAGGATTATAGTTGAAATATAATCCTTTCTTAATAATTACTTGATAATATAGAGTAATCATGAGTTAGTTTAATATTATCGTAGCAAATCAATAATTATTATTTGAAATTATGCGTATTGCAGGAAGTGTTAGCTGGAGGTGAACGGGCACCATGAACCTGATAAATATGGACGCGGAGAACCGCGTGGTGCTGAACGTCGGAGGGATTCGCCACGAAACGTACAAAGCGACGCTGAAGAAGATTCCGGCTACTCGGCTGTCGCGCCTCACCGAGGCACTCGCCAACTACGATCCCATCCTTAACGAGTACTTCTTCGACCGGCACCCCGGCGTCTTCGCCCAAGTCCTCAACTACTACAGGTCAGACTTATTCACATACTCTACCAGAACGTTAGTCTACCACTATTCATCATTACTAAACTTGACTTACTTACTCACGAAGCGGCAGTGTGGATCTTGAACTTCGCCTCCATTCATCCCTCTGACTTGCTTCTCCCTCCAGTTCCTCTCTTCTAAAGCCTGCTATACACGGGGACAGAAGTGTCGGCCAGTTGAATATCTGTAGCCAATCACAGCCTTTGTCTTGTCACTAAGTACTGGCCAACACTACTGTCTCCATGTACAGCATGCCAGATCCTGAAGCCTGAAGCGGGTACTAGTCACTAGGTCTGCCTCGTCTCCTTGCTCCTTCCATTCTTCTGCACTTGACGTATACAGTATAAGTTCACTTTTGATACCACATTATCTTGCAGAGTTATATACACAGATCGTGTGTAATTATATTGTATTATCAAGTGGATTGGATAAAAACACCGCTTACTGCAGTATTTTTCCACTATTATTCCCCACTGATTCCGCGAAGATACTGAATCAATTAAGATTCATTATTACCATATTATGTGAAATATAGATTGAACAAACTATTTTATGATGAAGACTTCTTTGATTTGCTAGTCATTAAAACTTTCCTCCATTGCGAATTTCGATAAGTAAAGAATAAAGGGTGCCATTGAGTCACCCTCTTTCTGATCTAAAGAGTTCAGTTGTTTGAGCCCAGCATGAATAAGATGCCCGCTGTGTCAATAATAGGAGAGAATGGATTCCTTAATTGAATAAAAGCAGTTTTGGCTCTCAAACCCCTGTATATCCACAATCGACTGTGTGGTATTTACAATCCAGTGCACTCTATTCACAACATCAATATTAGCTTACCAAAGAATGAAAACATTTGCGGTGTGTTATTCCAAACTCATCATCTATTCCTAATGGAGCCAAGTGGTATAATCAATAATATTCTAACACATATTGACTCAATCTATAAGACAATCATAGTGAGTTTCAGTATCTGTCATAGTTGATCGTACGTTTATTCATCCCCTCTGAGTAAAGTAGAAATGTCATACAAGTACAACTGATCACATGCAATTCATATGGAAGGGTTGGTGAAGAATTGGATTCATTCCCTACAAATAATGCAAGCTATGTTCTATAGGAAACTTGTTTTTGGGTAACAACTTCTGTTCAACTAATCATTCACTATATTGCATTCGCTCGAATGAATGTGAAGAATAGTTTATTTCCCTCTATCATGTATTCAAGTTCTATGGAAAGAAATTGATTTGCAGATCATGAAGAGGGTTTCTCTCTTCATTTTCTCTCTATAAAAAACTATTTTCATCACAGCGGGAAGCTTTATAGCAATGAGTGGAAAGGGAGAATTTAAAAAGAGCAAGAGAGGTGTATTATAGTGTCAAGTATTTCTACGATCATTCTCATTTGAATTTCAGATGAAAAATTTACATAGGCTTTTTGTTAATCAATTACAAAATATGGAATTATTCATTGTTTGAATAATATTACAGAAACTGAGCTGAAAAATTAAATTTGCTTTCTGGGGTTATAAACTCCAATGGAAGTTCATACTATGGACACAAAAAATTCGAGAGTTGTTCAATAAATTCGCACTGTTTTTATAATATGAAATTTTCCAGACATCTCAAGCAGCATTATTAGCTGCAGTGGACCGTTCTAGTAGAAAGGCAGCCGTTGAGAGATGAGTTGTTCGCTCTCATGAAACCTCTTGAGAAAGACTTCATTCCGTTGACTTTCCTCCAGACGATATTACTCGATTTCGTGAGTAAGAATTTCTCTGATAGACGGTTTCTGTGAATTTCCAGTTATGAGATTTCAACGTTGTGATAGTTTGTTAAATCCAGTGAAGCGTTGGATAATATTTTCACTCTGTTCTTCTTTACTGCAGAGCTTGTGATAAGCCGTTAATAATTGTTTATCAAGAATAGTACTTCTCAGAGAAATTATGAGAAAACGTGCTCTTCATCATTCCTACGAGATAACGAGTTATTTACTGTCTCGTTATTATCTCATATACTATTTAAATCAATGAAACAGCTATTTCTGGTGCTGGCTCATAATCACATACAATACGTTAATGGGAAAAGTAATCATTATTGTTAGATCAGTACATTTCAAGCAGAAGCACATTCCAATAATATAATTTCATTCGATTAGCAATGTAGTCACAGAATTGAAAAGCTTAACTACATGAGTCATATTGTATTATCATATCCATTCCAACCACGCTATTAGATTTTTATTTCCGGGATAAAGGAATAATGTTTATTAGGGAAGGTTGTATTACTAACTTAGGCCTACAACAGCAAGTGTTTACTCTGTAAAATAATGGATAAGGCTCTGAAAGTGAATTTCCCGGTAGTGGACGAGTTTGCGAACGTTTAATGCAGGAGCGTTCTTCTACTTGTGCGTCTTATATTACCAATAAATCAGGAGAAACTCATAGTGAGCTAAAACGTTTGATACATGATCTTCAAACGAGCACTCCCGGCTGAATGTTAGCTCCGGCATGTACTTATATGCCACGTGATTAACGTTAGAGACGAGAGCTGAAGTGCTTTACGTAGATTGAAATTTTTGATAAAAGCTCAGTTGCGATTTTGGAGCAGCCGGTAGCCAAGGGGGTAATTCCAGCCCCCACCCACCCAAACCCCGTCTTATCAGCACCAGTCTCTCTGTCTGTTATCTAAATGTACTTGAGGCACAACGGTCGGGTTTCCCAACAACGATATTGGACCTCAAACACGTTATCATATTCCAGAAATCATGAGACATTAATGTGTCATAGCTATTCTATTACATTGGTGCTCCACATACCGCTTCTTCCCTAGGGCTGGATTTACTCGTCCTCAATTTCAATTACGAAGCGACCTCCCTTATTCCGAAATGATATTGAACGAGCTTGTCCTTCCATGACCCTACGGTGATCACTTCATGTCTCTTGTTTTCACAATACGATAATATCATGCTGCTGCATAATTGAAGAACAATACTATTCTTGCGAATCAGTTCTATTTATTGACAAACAAAACATGAACTCAGCTTTACATGGAATTAATATGATAAAACTATTACAACTGCGGAAATTTACTGTTCCAAGTTTTCAATTGGAACATTTCGACCATTCAATTACCTTTTCATGCTGAAATTCAAGACAAAATAATTCCTCAGATCTTTTCCATGTTCCTTAATAGTTTGATTAGTCAACTGAACTTAACTGTATTTTGAAACTCTTAGATGATAATCTTACTCCCTCTAAATGATAAATTATAAATGAATGATCGATTGGGTGTTTTTCCATCAAGTAAATATAATAAGTCATGAAATAATATGATTGGCTTAAGATGGATTCGCTTCACCTTCAATGATTTTGTAATGTTTACAGAACGGGCAAACTTCACTATCCAACTGATGTTTGCGGTCCACTCTTCGAAGAGGAGTTGGAGTTCTGGGGCCTGGACGCCAATCAGGTGGAGCCCTGCTGCTGGATGACATACACTCAGGTAATAAATAACTTGAGAAAAAGCTACAAAATTTCGAACAGATTGAGATTTCATTAGAAGAAACACTTGAAGACTATTATTGTCTAGGTTTACATTACAGACTATGGACTAGACTACATACAGGTTTTGTTAGAAAATTTTTTTTTCCTAAAAATAATTTCCCAAACTACTGTGTAAGGATACCAGCGATCTTGAAGAACATGATATTGGATAATTTATTTTTCAAATAACTAGAGATTACCAGAGTCAGCAGGTCTCATGCGATTGTATAGATAATCATAGCGAATTCGAAATATCAGCTGATAGAAAGTAATGCAATTTTGAACATTTATTGAAAATCAATTATTGATCAACAATTGGAAAAGCGTGAAATTTACATATAATTAAAATTCTATGCCATAAAATTCCGAAAAATCTTTTGTGGCATTGGAATCAAATCTCGATCAATTCAACTGCGCACACTGCTGAATATTTGGAAAGTTGATGAATCATTGTTCTCATTCAACAAAGTAATATTATTGAAGGTCCGATATTATTTCTGTAACACTTTATAATGAATAAAAATTGCTTTTCGAGTTTTTCCGAGAACTCTTTGTTTCGACAACAATGTTCTCCAATCACTCTCGTATTCAAAATTGGGGCCAATCAATCTTTCTCTTTACTTTTCTCTTTACACAGTTTGTTGGGCCACCCTCTGCCCTCAACCCGTTATCAATCTCTTGCTTTTCTTTCCCTAACCTCATACAAGCGCGCATAAATACACACAAGCGCTCTTCTGCTCTTCCAATCAACTTTGCGCAAGAACCACTGTACATATTGCAAATGAGATTCTAAAATCAGCAGCTTTAGCGATGAGCTCTTCAATAATTCGCGCTGAAACCGATGGGCACGGAGAAGCCCTGATTCTGGTTGCGCTGCCTGTGCCAGCTTAGGCAAACAGACATATGTTTGCATTCCACATAGCAAATCGTTTCCGAGCTTTATGATAATAAGCCCTTCGCTGTACGTGAAAGTCTAGAACTTGGATGGAAGAGCTGAATGCGGTAGCGTGCTGAGACATATCTCCCATAGAACCAGATCTTGTCAACTTCATAAGAAGTTTCAAAACTAAAGAAACATTATAATGCCTGAGGATCTTGTTCTCAAGTCATTTTCGTCATAAATCTTATTAAAATTCAAGAAATAGAGTACCTCCAAGATAAACTCAATAATATTGAGTGAATCTACTATTCTTTGAATGTATATATTTCCCTCATAATCAATCACTCATTATAAAAAAATAAAAATTAGTATATTCGCGGTTGCTCATTGAGCTAGATGTCAATATTTTTCACCTTGAATGATGGCAATTCCTTTTTCAACTAATGTTAATTATTAATGAATTATTCTATCTGAATTCAATTATTGGTTCACAATGTGAAACTCCACTATCTGGAACTCAATGTCCTCTCCCTTCTCTGAGAAAACTTCACTGATCCAAAAATTGAAAGCGCTTATGGTCAATAAACTGCAATCAGATATATCAGATGCAACCAGTTATAATTTGTTCAAAAATAAACTAAATCGCCTCTATGAATAGAAAGTTCAATAGTAGTGTGATAATGATTTTGGAATTTTGGATTTTTTCATAGAAAATCTATTGTTAATATTAAATATCCAGATCTTATCTTGTAAAAGCGCACCTATTATTGTATAAAATGTACTGTTTTGTTTGCTACCTCAAAATTTTTATTGTATTATTATATTAAGTGACTCTTTTAGAGAGCGAGCCATCCCTCATCACAGGTTCAACCTAAAGAGGGATGCACTGTGGTTTTCTTTTCTCTGTTACATGTGAGATTCTATTATTATTTTATGTTCAATTATTATACTTAATGTATGTATACAAATTTAATGTATGTCAAAATGTATGTAAAAATGCAGTGAAATAAACGAATTATTATTATTATTTTATTACACAGTAGCTCATTTATTGTTTACAGAATAGTGGAATTTTAAAGATCTTTCTATGAATCAAGTGATAATGACAGAACCTAATGTGAAAAATTTATTGAGAGTTTTTATTCAATCTTCTAAGAATTTCCTATGGTTTCCAATTCCTTCGAAATAGTTCCAAGATCATCAATATTCAAATAATTCATCACATATTTCAAAATAAAAAAGAGGGTTTTATGAAGTATTATACAGAGTGGGGCAGAACCGACTGACGAGTTTGGAAGGGTGATAAAAAATGAACCCAACGAGTTAGAAAAAATGGTTCGGCTCATTCAATTCAGTGTGAAATATTCAACTGATATAATCTACCGCCATTCAACTGATATAATCTAAAAAAATATTATCAATAAAAGCTATATTCCACACTGAATTGAATGAGCTGAACCGTTTTTTTCTAAGTCGTTCGGTTCATTATTTATAACCCTTCAAAACTCGTCAGTCGGTTCTGCCCCACCCTGTATAATATGAGTACTGGCTGATAATAATGATAAGCTCTGACTAGTTTTCCACAGCACACTGACAAACGAGCAGTGATATTTTAGCGTGGTACCAAGTGATTCAATTTAGCTGGTACTTGGTCATATTATGCAAGCTCTGAAAAGGAAATGTTAAGTTCGCTCTCCTTCAACTGTTAATCAAATAAACTTTTGAATTCAGATAAATTAACTCTCACACTTTCAGGTGGAGTGGATTCTAAGTAGAACGTATGTCTAGAGTAAAGAGGATAATTTGATTTTTGCTTGCCATTTAACAAAATTTGGGCTCCTAAAAGAGCCGACAGTTATTCAATCAAAGGACTAAATCCACTCAAAGTAGTGGTAGATTCATTTATGTTGACTTTAAGTGAGTTCTTAGTAATTGCAGTATAGATCCAATCAGGTAAGTCGTTATCACTTCTCTGCTCACTTCAATTACATTATTGGGTGGCTAATAAAGTTAGGACAGTGAATATAAAGTATGTCTAGATATTCTTTGGTTAGGAGTAGAGTATTTCCAATTCTTAGGTGGATACATAAAATTTATGAATGGGAAGTCTTTATTCTCATTCGGCTTACAAGCTACATTCATTCATAAGGGTTGAGCTATCAAAGCATAAAGCATTCCTCTCAATGTAGGTTCTCATCTATAACAATCATAACAGTGGAATAATCAATCGATTTTTCAATCTATCGTATTGGATATGAATGATTGAACAATTTCAGTGTTTGGTCCCGCTAGATCTGTATCATAGGTCTATAATATTATCAATATAACATATTCAAATCCCCAATGGCTCATTTTATACGCCAATGATTTTTATGAACTATCCTCTACATCCATCTCTACAACTTTTTCTGTATGATTGAATTTTTGGAGTTCACAAGGCTGAATTCAAAAAATAAATCTGTTAAATTTGTTTGTTGTTTCCAAAGTATGAGGTTATATTATGTATTACTTCATGCACATTCTCCTTTCCACTACTTCATATGCATGTGAAAACGTCCATGAGCATCATTGAACAACCAACCTCATTCCAAATAATCGCAGCACAAACCCTGATTAATCCCTGAACTGTGCGAAATAGGGCAAAGCAGCTGCAGCTTCGAGCCTCATCACAGGCCACATATTGCGTCGCTACAAACAAGGACCGTTACCTGCGTTGTCGTCTGATAATTTCGCTTGTGTAAAGAAGAATAATTGTGTCGGCAGACAGGTGTTTCCAATTTTGAACGCGTTTTATAACCCATTCCACCCCTGAACGGTGCGGCTCAAACGCACAACGGTGACAGGCAAAAGCGTAATGGTGTGTTGAAAACGTAATAAATATTAGCCCTTTCCTGCTTCACCATCACAATCTCTCTTTCGCCTACAATTCACCAAAATATATCCACGTATGAGTCCCGCATCCAGGCACTGGTGCTTCATTATTCCCCGTCACAATTCAAATCTCTCTTTTCCCTCATATACAATCCCATTCCTCGACGTTTCAACTTGATCCTTTGCTCTCATTTGACAATCGTTAATTCCTTGCTCTACAGCTGGGATTCTCGGAATACTTGTTCAAGTGATTAGCTTAATGATACTAATACCTCTCTCAACAATTTATCATTTTGATGATAATAATTAGTAATGCTGTCAATTATCGATCTCTCAATAAATTACTTTCATACATTGGGAGATAAAAGAAACTTTACATTTTTTTGTACCTATATAGCAAGTTTCATTCACGTCTATCAATGTTTATCAAACTATCTATGTCCAAGTGAACAGGATATGATACATCACAGACAATTGCATTTTACTTGAGTAATGATGATAGTTCACTTTGTCCACCATGAGTGCATTTGCATGTTCATTATGGTCGAATGAGCCATTTTCACATGGACGACACCACTAGCTACCAAGGACAGTCTGTTACACCTTCAGAATGATAGTGTCAAGTTATCAAACATATTATTACAAACTGAGTTATCATATTGTTCAACACCAGAGTTGACCACCTGAACAGCAAATGCAATCTGAATCAACTTACTTGTAACTTGTTGGCCGTGTTACCTGAATATAGACTGATACGAATAATAACAATAATAATACCTCTTGCTTTCTTACATCTATCTTCTATCAATGCTAAAAATAGGATACGTCTCCACCAGTCTTGCAGCCTAGAATGTTTCATTCTTCCGATTACCACTGTTCTGTTTATAGTCTATCACGATCATATTTTATCTACGTCAAAGATAAGATATGAATGTATTATATGCTATGCATGTATATGTTGCAATGATGATATTTCTATTCATCGAGGTAAATAGGTTTCCTTGTCCACAAAAAAATCCGTTTATTGAATTTTGTTCAGCTTGGCCAATATATTTTCCAATGGGAGCAGATTTCTCTACAGATATAAAATATATCTGTACTACATATTATGTATTATTCATCATTTCATCATGGACAGAAAAACCGGCATCAACCCATAATACTCGTATCACCTTTTCTAAAATATTCACGAAATTTTCACTAAACAATAATCCCCATGAGATCACTCACTGTTGAAGAGTCGATGGTCTACTTCAAAAAAGTATCAAATTCTATAAGAATATCAACTTACCTACTATTCGATTGCTGTCCGTGTTACCTGTTTAATATATAGCCTGACATAAAGCTTGATTTCTTTACATGAATACCTCTTGCATTATCACGTTTATTCTTTCTCCACTTCTCTGTTTATATTTCATTCATGTCAAAGATAAAATTTTTGTTGCAAATCGTATTTTTTCAAATTATCCATCAGTCTTACAGATGAAAAAATATTGGGAGTTCTCATTCCAGTTATATGACACGCATAAAAACTCATCACGTTTTACAACCCATTCATGAAGGGATCAAAGCGCTCTCTCATGAGTATTTCCTCCTCAACGAATCCTTTCCCTCAATGCTAGCAACCCATTCTTATGCACAGCATCCCCTATTGATAACGGAGAGCGTTCCGCTATATTTGTTCGTTATGGTTTGCATCTTTAGAGATGTTGTTTGCACGTTGTCACAAGAGGATCAAACACTTCAGCCTCAAGAGACTTTCGAGACACTTCAAGCCCTTCAAACATTTCGATGTCGCATCTCACGGTACTCAGATTTTTCCAATATTCAACTCACTAAACTTCAAGTCTGAAATTCTTAAACTCCTGTAAACCATCGAGGGCACGTTGAGTTGTCCGGTTTTTTATATTTGTACATAATAAAACTATTGGTTCTAGTAATGGCAGGGATAAGAGTATACATACAACAACACATTTAATAATAATGAATATTACAAAAATCAACCGTATAAACGAAAATTAGCTCTCACAAAAAGAAATAGATAACTTATCTAACCAGAAATCAATAGAACGCATAACTGGATAGATTTTTCAAAAGCTTTTGTTGATTTGTATCACTGTAAGACTAATTCAACTTTAATTTAAAAGAAAGTCAAGTTGCCAGAAAGTAGTAGTTAGAGATTCATAATTACTAAGAAGCCAGATAATGTGAGTTTAACAAAGTAAAGTTACTCTTAGTTCAACTCTCAGTTAAAGCCCATATGTAGTTCGAATAAATAACATGCTAGACAGTTCGTGAAATTGGATTTTGGCTTGTAAAAAAGTGCAGGTTCATTGATATCCCTCACAGTTCAATGTAAATCGTGCTTTTATGAAATCTGAATCCCAGATTCAACTAATCTTTTCAATCGAAATAATCATAGAATTGGACTGCTATATTGATCAATAATCATGTTCGAAATTTGTTGATCTAAACTAAATGTAAATTGAGTAGATGAATGGATTCAGTATTTATCATCTTCTCAATGACAAAGACTCGATGGTAGGGGAAGAGAGAAAAGGCTATTAGCATTAAACTCACTATTTTACTAATTTACTACCTACAGGCCTTCTAATTTTGATCCCTAATTTCGATTGAAAATTAGGTCCATTAAATCATGTTCTTGTTCTTATAACAGATATATTTTTTATACTGTATTATATGATGTATTCATTATACACCTACTCTAGCACATAGGTTTCCCATAGTTGAGTAGGTTGATTGAATTTTATTTTTTGTAACTTACATAACTGAATTTGAATGTAGAATGTATTTATTGTATTTTTTTTTTAAGTGAAAAATTCTATTTATTTATTATATTCCTTATAATATTGATGTTGTTATGTTTATGATACCGGGATAATGTGATTGCATTCTGATGCGTATGTTATTTGTTGGTTGTTAGCATCGAGACACTCAGGAAACGTTGGCCGTGCTGGACAGGCTGGACCTGGACACGGAGAAGCCGAGCGACGAGGAGATGGCGCGCAAGTTCGGCTTCGAGGAGGACTACTTCTCGGGCACGCTGTCCTGGTGGCAGCGCACCAAGCCCCAGCTCTGGTCCCTCTTCGACGAGCCCTACTCGAGCACCACTGCTAAGGTGAGACCTAGGTGATGGGTGAGACCTAGCTGATCAATGAGACCTGGGTGATAGATAGATAGATGCCTTCTATTTTCCACTTAGTAAAAAAAACATAAGTGATGAGGGCGAAGTTGAGGCACAAGAGTCCCCTCTTCCACTTAACCCACAAATAGTGATGGGTGAGACCTGAGGGTATAATCTGGTCGAGCAAAGAAGACATTCTGGCAAGATGGGAAGACTCGATCAATATTGGTTGAAATATATAAATTTGGTCTCAAAATTTAGATCTCAAAACATTCTGCTCCACAACTTGAGACCAAATTCATATTTTTTGAACCAATATTAACAAAGCTAAAGTCATTTTTCTTTCATAATTATGTGTTCTTTGTTTGGCCAGACTTCTAATAAGGTATATGACTCTATTCATATTCCCAAACAGGGAGATGAAAACTGTCTCTCCTTCGAATACTAATCATTGTGAATCATCGTAATTCATCGCTTTTTTATTGATTAGAGAATTGATCTAAACAAATAAGATATACATCAGAACTTCACGTCTCTAAATAAAGAATAATTTAGAGTTCAACGCCTTTAAATTAATAAAGGCTGTAATAAACTCTAAATGACGGTGTAGTTCAGTTCCTTGATTGAGTTTTGTTGTTCAACTGAATTAAAAATTTAAAGCTCAGATTTGACTAGTACGAGAAAAATAATAAAGACAAGACCGAAAATTATCATCGATAAATTTATACTTCAGAGTAGAGTAGTCAAAATCTGCACAGTTCCATTATTATTCAATTGAACTTGAACACATTTTGAGGAAAACTCTATATATTATTTTTTATTCGTGGATGATGCCAACATAGGCTTTCTGCCTGTCCGTGGGTAAAGGTAAGAAGTGATGAGAACATGAGATGATCCGACGGAACTTGAACCCACTATCTAACAATACGGCAGGGTATTATTGGCATTATAGCAGTCTGAATAGGTATAAGTGCCAAAACGTTAATGATGATTTTTCGACTTCAATTATGATTCACAATGGATGAATCTGTCATAATAAACTCCTTTCATGATATAAATTGCAATAATCTGTTCTTAGATATAATAGCTTCCAAATTTATAGTTATTATAAAATGTAACAGCTTGTTAATTCAAGTTTGAGCTCTGATGAAATTATGAATGATGTATGGATACTAAACAATAATGATGATTATCATCATTATTGAATATCAATAATGGATACTCAACCAATTAAAATTTTCATATCAAATAATAAATTATTATAGATCATAACTATGCATGAATTCATCATCTCTCACCAATTATTGGTTTTCATAATTTAATCGACAATATAATCTTCCAGCTTTCAAAGGGGAACAGTCAGCTCTTAATATCTTTCAGTTTTGAAAACAGTAATGCCTGACCATCAATTTCATTCAACCGAAATAGTTCACTAAACATTGCACTTGATTTGAATCAAGACACTTTAACTTATGAGCTCTTGAAAGCTTCAGAGGGTTTTCTGACAGCTCTTGAAATTATAAAAAGCATAATCTTGGGAATAAAGTTGAGTCAGATGCAATAACAAACATCAGTCTCCGACTAAACACTTATGCCTGTAAATGCTGGAAAACATTTACTACCAACATGACGAAGAACACGTGGATGTGTTCAGCAACCCAAAAGATCAATTCCACTTTCCACATTTTGAACAATTCAATGATCATTCTATTTCTATGATTTTTTTTTCATCAATTTCAATTGATTTATTTTCGACTCTTGAAAACTGCACCTTTATTACGGCTGCAACGCAAGACCAGAGAACTTTATTGTTTTCAAGTGCGATTGGTTCATCTGATCCTGATTATAAATTTAGATATTTCAGCTTTGTATAATGATATTTTAATGACATCGAAATTGCGGTCTCTCAGAATTACAATAATAATATCAAGTACAGTACTCAACATTCATAGAAACAAGAATAAAAGGTCGATTCCCCCCTCTTTGTTTCCATAACTTCTATATCTCATCACCCCTTGTTGAGATGTCCTTAATTGTGGATGCTTTTGTTATCTCAGAGATACTCATTTGTGAATTCTAGATTTTGTGATGTGAGTTCGCGAATAATGAGGTATTGTAGATCATTCTGCGTGTGTACACTCATAAAGTTATTTAGTGATTGCGTGATAATTCCTTTGTTTGAGAAGGGATGTGTGAATTCTATTTCGTTCCAGAATCAGAATCAGCATTCAAACAAAGAAAAATCATTGAAAAAATCCATGAGTGATATTTGTTATTAATTTATTCGAATAAATTTCTGTTGTTTATACGGTATTAATCATTGTTTTATTGACTTAGGAATGATATGATTCCTCCAAGACAGTAAAGCAGTCGTTTATCCATCTATTCAGCACACATACAGTAATTGCTTAATATATTGATTCTCTTTCAAGTACTCAAAAAATATCGGCAGAAAGTAGGCTATTACAATTTCTCATTTGAATCTTAATGTCAGATAATTTCAAAATTAAACTTTATAGTTTTTTACGTGCATGGCATTAATAATATGAAGACTAGAGTATCAGAATTTCATCATACAGTATAGGAATATTACAGACCAGTAATTTTATTATCAGATCGGAGATTGTGAAATCTCCCTCACTCTGGATTATCATTCATGAGTAAGTAATAATGTTTCAGTGGAGCCAATTAACTTGTTGTTTTCAAGAAGAACTCTTCATTTATAAGTTGAGAAAAGAGGTGATAATTCAATCAATAGTTAAGAAATTCTTCACAGAAATCTTGATAGGAGAAATTCGATCATGATGAATAATTTGAGAAATTTTTATGATTGAGAATTGTAAACGATTTCACTTGAGATGAAATGGAATGCGGCGCTTAATCAAATTTATATCAAGATACAAAGCCCTTCCTGAATGAGGCTCGCAGTTTTATGAAATTCCTAACGAAGGAAGACTAAGCAGACTTACACCGCTTGAGTAAAAAGATTACCAATGAGCACAAAGAGAGGGATCAGGATGGGGATTTGAGAAGTGAAGAAGGATGAAGTCAGAAGCGGCTAAACAACCCACGAAACTTGCCTGCTTTGTGCGGAAAATTACTAATCACACCACCAGACTCATTTGAAAATGAATAGGATGGAAGCTATCTTTCTCCGCAAGGTTAATTTGGCTTATAATGTATTCTATCGCTTCATAAAAATAAATTAATAATGAGGAGATAAGCATTGGAATAAGTAGAGCGTTCAATCAATTCAGTGGGCTTTCAAAATTACAATCATGTGAAGAATCCAATAGAATAATGTGAAGGGTTAAAAAGCCAAATGATTAATATCAATTTTGCTTTAAAATCTCCAACGATATCCTCCCTGTATTTATTTTCTCCCACTTCTACAATAATTGTGGAGGCTACCTTCAAACTATGAAATAATTTGCAAATAGTGTTCGACATCCATGGCTTGTAAAAACGTTCAGCTGTAACGAAAATGCCAATCATGATTAAATTTTGAAATTTTTTATCAAGTCTTGCACATAGGAATATTTTATAGGGTCCTCTTTGAGGTGGGTACCTTAACTTTGTTGTGAATCCTTAATCAGGAGCTAATATCATTATCAACTTTAAAGTGATAATTCCATTTGCTGTTAATCGAACGGTTACAGTTCGAGGTGGAAAATAAAGTCTTTAGATGAACTGCAATATTGTTCTGTACTGTTTTTTTAAGTGATAGAGGAGCGAAAAGTCACAAGCTAACCACATTGTTGAAGGTTTGTGGGAACAACGGAATGTATGATAGAATGAAATTTGAAATAATTGATGTAGAGTTCTAAATATTTTTTCATAGCATAATACAGCAATAGACATGTGTATCATTTCTATTGGTTCCAAAAATTAAAAAAATGATATAATGTGGTTTTAAAAGAATTTCCATATAATTTTTAAGAGAAAATATCTTTCGAAAGCCTGTTCTTTTTCCATTTTATACGATTCATCGGTCAATACTACAACTTGAAGCTGAACAATACAAAAATTCATCAATAATACCATAAAAAATAATAAGGGGTTGAAGGCCATTGCACAAGTAGGCTGCAAAGTATCATACAAGGCCTTTGCCTTCGGCCACTCCGTGTATCTTGAAGAACTTCTGAGTACAATCAATGGATTATTGGTGAACGCAATAGGAAGCAAGAGAATGTATGTATGTTAATGTTTGTTTCAGATAATCGGTATAATTTCGGTGTTCTTCATCTGCATATCGATTCTATCGTTCTGCCTGAAGACGCACCCGGACATGCGAGTGCCGGTAATTCGCAACATAACGGTGAACACGTCAATGCACACGGCCGCCTGGACGCTGGACAAGACGCACACGAACGCACATGACGCCTTCTTCTACATCGAGTGCGTGTGCAACGCGTGGTTCACACTCGAAATACTGGTGCGCTTTGTCGCGTCGCCCAACAAGTGCGACTTCATCAAGGCGTCGGTCAACATCATCGACTACGTGGCCACGCTCAGCTTCTACATAGATCTCATACTGCAGAAGTTCGCGTCACACCTCGAGAACGCCGACATACTAGAGTTCTTTTCGATAATTAGGATAATGAGACTATTCAAATTGACAAGACATTCGTCGGGCCTGAAAATATTGATTCAGACGTTCCGCGCGTCGGCCAAAGAGCTGACACTGCTGGTGTTCTTCTTGGTGCTGGGTATCGTGATATTCGCCAGTCTGGTGTACTACGCCGAACGCATCCAGGCCAATCCACACAACGACTTCAACAGCATTCCGCTAGGCCTGTGGTGGGCGCTGGTCACCATGACCACGGTGGGCTATGGGGACATGGCACCCAAAACCTACGTGGGCATGTTCGTGGGTGCGCTGTGCGCGCTAGCCGGTGTGCTGACCATCGCTTTGCCCGTGCCGGTCATCGTATCCAACTTCGCCATGTACTACTCGCACACACAGGCACGTGCCAAGCTGCCCAAGAAGCGGCGTCGCGTGCTGCCCGTCGAGCCGACCCGCGGCCCCCGCCTGCCTGGCCAGGGCCCCCCGCCACCCGGCACGCAAGGCCAGCCCTCAACTCCATGCGTTGGTGGCGGAGGTGGCGGAGGCGGGGGCGGCTGTCCTGCTATGCCGGCCGCCGTCAACCGGCGCATGAATGCCATCAAGACCAACCACCCCAAGGACATGGGACCAAAAATGGGTGAGTTGACCAATGTGACACCAAGATAAAATGAAACAACTCATTTCACTGCTTAAATCATCGTTATTCGTTAACGTGCTTGCAAGACACTTGATGGGAGCTTCTTTAGTTCAAGAAAATCACAATTTGTTTCAAATTAATTTGAACAGAAGTCAATGCAAAAAATTCATGATTACGAGTAAGTAGTGGGTTCATCATTATAATTCTAGTATTTAATTAGATTCGAAACTAACTATCACTAAAGATTTCAAATAATTATTGAACAATAATAGAGCCTGATCATATTAATGGATTTTTCCAAAAGTTGAAATAAAGTGAAAAAGAGCGTGTTTGAGATATACAGTATTGAGGATTTCAACATTCATAATCAATTATTACAATGCGCATAATATTGACATGTCATGTGATTAAAATAATAAATTTTCATTTTCTCCATTGAAACCAAGGAGGAGAACCTCCTTGATTGAAACTCATAAATAAGTGCCAAGCAATCCACTTACAATAGCTTATCATTGATATGAACTCCATGTTAAAATTCATATTATAATTTATTTTCATTGTGAGCTTGCACAAAAATCTTTCATTGGCCAAATATGATTAACGATTTTAATTTCTTTTTTCGATTATGAAAATGTACTTGGTCTCGCTTTTTTGAATGCCATCCAATGGAATAGGCTGAAGCTATATGATATGATGATAATATTAATGAGTAGGATAATTTTGAAAATATAAATAAAAGACCTGAACATTTCAAAAATAAAACATGTTTCATTCTAAAATGAGGAATCAATACCGTAGTTAATTGAATGAATATTAAGGGTTTCAATTGAATGAATATTTTTTAAAATGTTATCCTAAAAACCAAACTCTAATTCTTGTGAAATCGAGAATGTATTATATAACCAAGTAAAACCAGTCTTGTTAAAGAAATAAATGACAGTAGTTCATTAAAGCCTATTTCAATAAATTGTAAAATAAGCATTAAACTACAGCAATGACATTCATCTTCAGAGAAAAATGAGGATATGTTACAATGGGTACTTTCCATTGAACTTTTAGAATGATCAATATCAATCAGATACAATCAGTCTGTATCTAATCAGGACTACTAAGACTAGGCCTACACTTGGGTACAGTTGCTCGGAGAATGTGAGCAGATAACAAAATAGATTACGGAGAGCCAGACAGCCAGAGCTCATCATCTACTATCTTACTCATTTCAAATTATCACCAGCATCACATCATTCAAACACTTACAATAGTAGGTATCCGGCTTGAACAAATGAGTGTGCACGAGAGGATTAAATTTCTTAAATAGTGTACCCACCAACATTCTATTCAGTTGAACAATGATAAATTCGAAGTTTCTTCCAAATTAACAGTGATTGATTCGATTGGAGAGTAAATTTAGAGAACACATTTCACACATTTGTTTGTTGTTCACAGAGAATGAGCGGCGAAACTCTAACTTTCGTACGAATGGCAAAAGTGCAATGGAAGTCAAGAACTGCTAAAACACACAGTGGTATCTATCAGGTTGTTTAGGTGTTCGCCTGCTTAGTACTGTAGTTTGCATGAGCCCTCTCTCGTAAATTTTCACTTCTAACAATTATCTATCTCTACAACCCTCTAATCAACCTCATAAGTTTAATATTGTAGCACCCTGTATTTGAACACGAATTATTCCCTCCACTTTCCAATTCTCGAAACATCTCTACCCCTTCTGCCTTTTGTCTAAACTATTAGAAAATAGAAAAATGTTCTTCCTATTTGATTTATCATCACCTAATGGCACAAGATTGAAGAACTTTCAAGTGTCAGGTAAATTTAAAAATTAAATACCGGTAGCTGAAGAATATAACTTTTTCAAATTTCTGATCCATCAATAAAGTTGAGATTTATTTAGAGATGAAATAACTACCCATAGACTGGAATAACCCATAACTATAACTATATAGCCTATTTATATATCCAGTAATCATAACAAATACTTTTCCATTCATAGCAGGAACGCTAGAAATAAATTATAGAGATTGTATAATCAGACTTGATTATAACGATTATACAGTCTCTATAGATATTATTATTATCAAACTACCCACAAATATAATAAGTAACATCTAAATAAGTAATCTTTTTTTTTCATTGATGAGTAACAAAAACTCACTTTTAACTCTATGTGATACTCTTTTATATTCTGTTTTAATATCATCATAATTTATTTCCTCTCTAAATAATTGAATAACATTTGAATTAAAGAAATATCATATTCAGTTTTTCAGTAAAAATCTGAATCATCTTGAAACATTTGATAGGTTTGAATAGTTTTAACATTTTCGAGTTCCAAATTTATGGAAACTCATAATATTATGAAATTTCATTTACCGAAATTCAAAGTTCATGCTACTCATATTTTTCAAACAGGACAAATATTATTTCGGTTGTTCCTGTATGATCTAATAAAGGCGTATTGGATATGAAATTCGGCAAAATTTCTTTTTCGAAATTGTTTTTTACCAATTTCGATACAAGGATCATGTCAATCAAGTAGGTGAAGCATCAAGGAATAAGGATTGGAGAAGTCCAATGAATAATAACAATTTTTCTCATGTTCTTCATTCCACCAACAGAGCTCTGTTCTATTCAACTTCCTATGCAGCGTTGATAACATTGAACTTCGTACTTAGCTGTGTTTGATTAGAGATTAGAGATGAACTTGTCCATCTGACTATACGAACAATAATCTGCTGCATATATATATATTGCTCCTGGCTTCTCAACTAGACCGTATCGCCGTATCAAAACTTGATCATAATTGTTATGAAGTTGCGCTTCCATTATTGAGATGAACATGGAAAATCAGGTCTGTTGCTGTAAGTTCTATTATTATTATTATCATAAAATCAGTTCTTCTGCAAGTTTTTCAACGGGGTATACTTTCCCTAAGAGGAGTAGGTTGAACATGTTTTTTTTTTTAATATTTCAGTCGTGTAAGTCCCTCTTGAATAGTGGTTATTGATTGATTATTAATTGAAATGCCACTACTAAAAAATGTCTCAACCACTAAAAAAGTTCACTTTTACTTCATATTATCATGCTTTAGATGATACGTCCACCTAGTAAACAATAGAAAATTTCTTCTAATAATAGCCTAGATTGGAATATTTTTATAACCATGCACAGTTGGTAGGTATATATAAGCTAATACTTGGTCGCAAAAACCTCTGTCACTGAAGCCTATTCTATATTAATGTTGCCTATTACTTCTTCACCTCTACGACAGTAAAAACACTTCATATAGAAGCGCATATTCATCCTCAGTAGGAAATATATTATATTTTCATCTTGCGAAATACCTGAATGCATGCTCAACCGAATTTTAAAATTTAACAATAGATATTTGTTGGTTTTCAAGTCATTTGTTGAAGAATCTCTCAAGTTAATTCATTAATCAATTCAATAAAAGCCTATGATCATTTAAAAAAATCAAAGAGTTATCCTTCATACATATTTTTGAGTTTGAATGTTTGATGAAGAAGTTCATTTGTCAGAATAGAATTCAATAACGGTACGGTAGGCTAACTATATGATTTTAATTATCAATGAGATTCCTTCATGACAATCTTATGCAAGATTGGTCTGATTACCTTTCATCGGAAGTTTCAAAAAGAAAATACCTCAAAGTGTGAACACATGAATATTGCATCTTAGATATGCTGATAAACAACGTAGCCCAAGTTATTACATGAGGTATCTTAGGTTTGTGCTAATAAGGCTACATATTATATTAAAATTTATTGTTAAATAATTTATACTGGGAGAAACTTGTTATGCAATCGCCTTCCAGATACAATATATCATCCATTACAATAACTATAGGTTCACCCGTTTAAAACATGATTTCAAACAAACAGTAGACCTAGATATAGCCTTTTATAACCCTACACTACGGACCTAAATCCATACTGGAATATTCAATTTATGATACATGTTTGTATTAATGACATATAGTATTGTCAATAAGTGTGAATTACCTAGGGATAATAAATCACATTTGAAGTTAATATCAAAACCTTATGCATAAAATATTCACCCTCAAAAATTCATAGGCGGCATTTTTGAAGCTCTGGTCATTATGTACATAAATATTCATAATATTAATAACAATATTGTTCTTATTGTCTTGTAGCCTCTATAATTCGAAAATGATATAAACGCTTATTGTTATAAATTAATTGTTTGAGATAACTCTTATCATCGTCTTGATAACTAGTTTCTCATATAATAGAAAAGGGTTGGAGTTTCTATACCCTACTATTTTAGAGGAGCCCAAATAAGAGATAGTTTCAAGAAAATTGAAAATATGCCACTCTCATCACTTCCATGAACTCATGCCGGTATGGATTCTAGGTTGGCGTTAGGCGTTTGATGAAAAATATAATGATATTATCGCACTATGATTATTATTATTGTTTTTCATTGTTACAGGAGACAGTAAGTCAATAAGACAACAAAAAAAGGGGGATAGGAGGATCTTATTCTTGAATTATAATTATTCACAAATCTAAACTGGTATATAAATGTTTGACAACTTTAACTTTATACTGTATAGCCTACTGCAAACCTCTATACACTTATAGTTGCCATAACTTATTCATATTCAATCATTCATTAATATTATTAAAGCAGGGAATCTAAGATCCCCCGTTGGTACCAATAATTATACCAGTCTTATCAGTACAACTTGATAATTTTTCTCTTGGAAGGATAATCTTTTGTATGATTGTTGAGGGGCTCGGTAATTTGAGAAAAATCACATTTAATAACACATTTGAGTGGATCAATTAGGAATTCCCAATATGATTTAGAAAGGATGTGAATTAATGTAATAACCAATGTTGATATCTACTGGATTATATCCTTATTGAGATGGAGATCTCAACACTTGTTGAGATCAAGAACCTTCCATTCTCTTCCTTTTCATATCTACCATAATTTATTTTCAAATTTGTTCTCATTTGAGAAAATACTAATTTCAATTCATATTGCCTTCATTTTCAATAATAAAGGCTATATATTGGAAGAGTCGAGTTTAATTTTGGCTGAACTAATAATTTCTTTATATCCTGTTACATAATTTAATCTGTTAAAATAAGCTCACTATTGGATTGAATGAATGAATGAATTTTATTGCCAATAAAAACAATTTACAAATTTGAACAAAATAAGTTGTACGCTACTTGTATAGCAATATTCAAAAAAGTCGAACAAAGCATAAAATAAAAAATAGAAATAAGTGTTGTAACATTATTATTATTACTGGTCAATTCGAATAGGTACTGTTTATTGAATTCAATTGAATATTTTTTTCAAATAAGAGGCAAAAGATTATAGTAGGCCTGGAATCTAATAGAACTATGATAAAAAAGAAAAAATATTTTTGATTGAATTTATTTATCTCAAGAATAGAGTCATTTCCCTTTTAGGATAGGCTATCTACTCGAATTGATTCAATTGTCGACTTGTTTTTAAATTATATTGGACTAATCATTTCTTTATAACCTGTTATATAATTTAACTCGAAGAATATTGAAATGCATGATGTCAAAATTATATTAGAAGCTATCAAGTGTCTTTTAGCAATCGATCCATTTCAAAACATTGCATGGCCTGAATCAACTCTAGAAATGCATGATTTAATAAGGAAGAATTATTTTGTGTTTAGCAGGTCATTGCTATAATAATTATTATCACTATTATTCTATTTAATAGGTTTTCTTATAAGCTATGAGAAATAAGCCTTCCAGCTCCAGAGCTCAATATTAGATAGTCTATATTCTTATGTTATGTTATGTTAATTAACATGCTCTACAGAGGGAAAAGCTTGATTGATATTCATTCAGGAAGAATTATTTCCTCGAAAAATAATGCTCACATTTTTTATATGATTTTGTTTATTCCTGACAAAATTTTATTTCAACTTTTTATTCGTTTTCCATTTAATAATTAAGTTTGTGAAAAGTTTAAATTTGATGGTTTTTATGATATTGATAGCTTCCAACATCTTCATGAGTAGTCTCACAAGTAAAATATATTATGCTGATAAGACTTGCTGATTGGGATTTTGGAAATAAAAATAAAAACACATACAGCATATTCATGAATATATTATAAAGCTTGAAACAGTGCTGTGATTCGCCTTTACGAGCATGATATTATGTTATTGGAATTTCCTGTGAATATCGTATCAAATAGGAATAGAAATATACGCATTCAGGCCTATATTTTATTATGCATTCACTGTTTTCATGAACGATTTTATAATTACAGACATTACAGTCATCATTTTGTTTCCAGATTTAATATGAGAATTGCCTCTATTGGCATTGTGGTGAAACATGTATTAGCCTAGGCTAGGGAATTTACCATGCCCAAAAATATAAGTTGATTAATTTGATAGTCAGTTTACTGCCCCATCAGTTTTCAACCCGCAAAAAGCTTTTCTGTCTAATCAAGGTTTGTTTTGCAGTTGGCATAACGATGACTCTGAACCCGAACGGAGTGGGTGTGAAAGTGGAGCCGGTGAGAGGCAGCCTTGATGGTTCCTCCTCCTCAGGGGGAAAAGCATCCAGAATAACCTGATACAAAATGTTTTCTAGTACAATGTTCATTGCAAGTGTGTGCGAGTTAGTGATTTTGTAAATAAATAGGACTGTTACTACAGTGTTTAATATTATCACTGAGCATTTATGCAAAACATGTTCATGTGGATGAACTTATTCTATCCAATTGCTATTGGTATCCAATATCTTATTTATTGAATAATTGTTCGAAAAACGTTTAAATAATCATCCAGGCATCATCTGCAGACAGATGTTCCAGGGTGAAAGAAGACTGGAGATGTATAGGATTTTTTATATTCAACGGTGCTTTACTCGGTTGTCCTTCAACACCAAAACAGCTTCGATATTACCTTCTCATGTTGAATTTTTTGAATTTAAACGGATCAATTCCACGCGAATCACACGGCGATATACAGGTTGCACTGTGTGGAAAAGTAAATGCTCTTCAATTCATTATTTCCCATGTAGGTAGCTATATAATCCAGTTCATTTTTGATTGTCATGGCGCAGGCCTACAATTGTTGAAAGAAGTGATTGCATTGATTAGTTTTTTCTCATTTTCTGGGAATTTAATTGATATAGCGTACTGGGTAACTTAATATCCAACATTTGACAATAATTTTGAGAAGTAGTTTTGGCCTTCGGTCGGTACCGTAGGCTATTAGACGGTAATAATTGATAGCTTCATGACATATGGAAAAAATGAGAATATGATTTCGTATTTCATATGACATAGAAATTATACCGGCCGATGAATAATAATTATTATTCATTCAATTGTTGATAATGATGGAAGTATTAGAATGGTGTATAATGATTGAATTAAATTTGTTAGAAGGAGAACAAGAATATTTACATACGGTACCGTACCTCAGAAAGGTGAAAATTGGAAAGATTCGATAATCGGTACCTACGGTGCTGGTACTGTTATTCGATTGAAAATTCAATCTATACAGTAGCAGTAAAATTATGCAATCTATTGAAACAGCAGCAGGTGACTCAAAGTTTATTGCTGTTCATCAGGAACCAATATAAGCAAGTAGTAGAAATCCAATTTTATAACGGTGAAAAGATATTATCCAAATTGTTCTCAAGTTCAATGTTGTTTATGTATTCCAGCATAATAGCTCGTTTCAAATAAATTTCAAACATATATTCATAAAAAATTGTGAAATAGTGTAATAATAAATTTTCATTGCGGTACTGATTTAACATTACATGCTATTGAAAGTTGATTTTTACAATAATTACCCTGCTGGGTACTGCTCTCATTTCGCAAGAAAATATGAATACAGAAACCTTAGAAACTCAATGCAATCTTTGTAGGTATCCAAAACCGTTGGACAGTTGAAGCAGATTTTCAATTTGTTGAATTTAAAATGATAACTGTAATATTTACTAAATAGAATAATAAAGAGCATTATGAGATATTTTGTAAAACTAAAATGCATGTGTACAATATTTTGTATCAAAGATAAATAAATAGCTTCTAAATAACAATTTCTGTACATTTATGTTAAATCAATATTAAATTCGAATAATATTGCTGTAGATAGTTTAAGTAGCATTATAAGACACTTTTAATCTATTGACTTTTAATTACACGAAACTTTCACAGTCGAGTAAGTTACGGTACAAAGCTCATTGTCAAAACCCAGCTTAAAAATTATTAATTGATCAATATATTATTGACATTCTACGATATTATAATTATAAGGTATCATTCTATTCGATGCGATTTGAAATCGGATGTATCAGTAATGCTCCAGATTATATTTCCATGAATGCCTTCGAATCTACTGTTAAACAGTTTTTATTATTCATGTGCTTAATTTTATTTATCATGTGCTTTAATTTTACATTTAATTTATATATGGAAATAGTATGAAAATGATATTTGAATAGATAAAGATTGGGCTACTCGTATATAACTTAGGTACAAATTTTTCATACTTTCCTATCATCACCTATCTGCTTTAAACTTCCCCCTGAATAGGCAGGCAGAATTTTTCAGGGAATCTGAGAAATATAGTTTCACTCATCCTCAAAGAACATGGAAAATGAAAAAAGTGATAATTTTTTAAATAGAAATAGAATAAAATTACTTAGCACTTTTCAATTCGTAGTCATTCATTCTATTCAGTACTGTGTGAAGTATGAATTAACTATAGGTACTTAAAGTTCATGAATTAATGTGTTCCATAATCTATAATATGACATAGACATATTATTTATACAGCCTACTCGTAGCTTATATTTCTCTTGGTTTTGAATTACTGTATTAAAAATCTTCGCCTTACGAATAATCATTAATTATATCTCATTCTACTACGGTATTATATTAATTTCTATTGAATAATTATTATTTATCAATCATAATATGGTAAGGAGAATTAAAATCTGATTATTGATGATAATCTATTTGTTGATAATTATAGGCTGTAATGATTATGTAGTATACCTAATTTTCACTTGCTAATCTAATTAATTAAATTTCTCCAATCTCTTGCTACGAATGTTATTCAAGAAATAATGAATCAATCTTATTATTAATAAACTATATTATTACAATTATTATTCATACAATATTAATTCCATAGATTAATATAAATCTATGATAGAAATGAATAAATAATATTATTGTTCAATTAAAAGTCAAGAGCTGGGTTCATGATTATGCGATAATTTACAATAATAGCCTACTATATTGTGAATATAATGTGTCATTAAGATTAATATTGAATCATTCCAGTAACTTCTCTTGTTATTGTAAAGAAATATTTATTTTGTCTTTGTATGTTAAAGTGTCCATAAAGTAGATGCGTAAGCTATGTAAATGATACAAATAATTTCAATGTGCCTTCATTTAAAAATCCGTAATTTTATTTTCAATCTTCTTTCAGATTGCTTTAATAACAGTTTACAGTTGAAGGCTATCTGTGACAAATCATAGATTCATTAGTTCATTATCTATAATAGTTGTGATTTCTCAATAAAATATTGTTTTAATGTAGTTTCTTTCATGTGTTCTTTTATTTTTATTCTTCCGCAAGTTTTAATAAATAATATGTCATTCAACCAAGAATCAGTTTAATGAAGATAAAGTCAAATAAAGCTTCAATAACATTATTTTTCAGTAAAATAATGTCAGATTATTATTTTGTAAGAGAGCAATAAAATAATGTGACTTTCTTGTTAACTACGTTGGAAACTTCCTTATTTATCTAGTATATTTCACAGAATAATACAAATCTTATACAAAATAATATTATTATTGTTATATTGAATGAGATAGATGATACAACGTGAGTTCACTATAATAGCGATCGAGTGACTCTTTCATGTATAATCATATACCATGAATTTCAATTTTGAGTGATTTGGATTTCAGATGTAGAATTCAAACTTTTTAATTTAAATGTAGCCTTTTACAGGTAAGGCTTCTAAATCCAGTGTCTTTTACACGTAGTGCTTTCCAAATTTGATTTCATCGTGAAAATTTCGTTTATGACGAATTTATCCAGCATGTAGCTGATGTCTAATGATGGAAACAAAATCCAAATTCAACTCCAATTCTACAGGGAAATATCTATAAGATTCTTTAGCTGTTTTATAGGATGAAACGGACGGAAAATTCATAGAGTTGATAAATGAAATATTATTTTTAATTGATTGAATCTTGGTTGTATCGCATGTGTAATAAATAATACGGTAGGCTAATTTGCACCTTCATGTCCAAGGTGTGAATCCAAATACTTCTTACATAAGGCCTATGGTATTTTCCCTTCAAATTAATGTTTAATTAATTGTTGAAGCTGAAACTCATATATATGCGAATAATGTTTGCAAACAAATCTAGCATATCATAACTTTGTACAAACCAAACTCAATAATAATTATTGTACATTCCTACGTACGTATCTTATTAATTTCTTCTACGAACCAATATGGTAATTAAATTTATTTTATAAACTTATCATTTCTTTGTTTGAAGAGATATCATATTATCTATTTCCATTATTTCGATATCCATAGAAAGTACAAAAAATCAATAAAAGTGAAATTTGAAGAAATATAAATCACCTCAGCTTGACCTTTTCCAATATTTTCACCTCGATGATAGAAAAATTGAGTACAAAACTGCAATGGAATGGCAATTTAATAAGTTACACGGAAACAATAGGCTTTATTGAAAATGAGACCATTAGACAATTTTCTTTTCCTAGATAATAATAACTCAATTTTATTAGAGTTGAATGAATACTATAGGGAGTTCTCGGTTTGTTCCATTTAAAGGAAAGTTTCTAAAGATTGAATATTGTTGATTTTAGGTATGGTATGATAAATATTAGTGCTATTTTCTAGAGCACATGTTTCCGGTTACTGTGATAAATAAGGAATAGAGATGTATTGGTATCTTTCATAGCTCAGAATTTTAAGGATTGTCAGAGACCAGAAATATAATGTTCTTATAACTACAATATTGTAGATGATTAAACAAACTAGTTTTCACAGAATTGTTAGATCCTAATAGTTTTGTTCTGCTCTGTGTTACGAGTGAGAATTGTTTCAAGAACAGTAAAAAAGAGTTCTGTTCTAGTCGTATAATATTATGTATTCGAAAGTATGATTATTCCATTTCCGTTTGTTACATGGATGAGATATGTGTAAATATTGATGTGTTTTTAAATGCACAAAAATTTATCCTTAAATTTGAAATGAAATTTCCACACGATTCCATGCTTCAATATTATTGAACAATATACACTTCACAGGATATTCTTGAATAACGGCAAACAATTATTGAAATCTGTGTCCTATATTTATTATTTTGCCTTCTTTTCAATGTGTACGGTACCTAATTAAATTTTTCTAACTTATCATTGTATACTGCCATTATAAGAAATATAGAATTTGTGCAAATTGAAAAGTTAACAAATTAATACCGTTCAAATGTGATTTGAATCTTATTATATTCATTGTACAGAAATATAAACATTATTGCATTTCAATGTACTCACATTGAATAAGTAATCGGAATATTTTATAATCTTAGTTATGAATATATTGAGGTGGGTTTTAAAGATTGGCTGTGAAATGTCAACATTTCCTGTAACATACTGTTATTCATTTGAATGATTATCTAAAACTGAATAAGGAACCAAATTCAAATTTCATTTGTAATTTATCCCATTGGGAGTACCTACCTTGGCTTGAAAAAATCTTAATCAAAGTCTCATGGACCAATATAAATAATTATATCTGCTGTATTATTAAATGATAATATTACTGCAGTGATTGTTGAATAATTGAGATCACCATTATTTATACTATTATGAGAATAAAGATAATACTTCATGTGAGATTTCTGTTACCTATATGAATCTAATTATCATTACTCAGAAGAAATAATAATAGTTCTATTTTCAAATGTGATTTGGTAGATTGTGGATGCAACATAATAATATGTGAGACTCATCCAACGAGAAAAATCTAAGAAGTGGAGTAAGAATGAAGGGACTTTTAAATCCAGTATGCATTTGCAAGAATATTGAGATATAGGCTACGGTGTATAATGTGATACAACAATTTAGGAGCGCAATTTAAAAGAATAATAATGAAGCGCCCATTTGAAGAATAACAACAGATGCCATGTTATTCAGAATAAAATTAGCATTATTTGGCAGTGGTAAAGATAGTATATAGCACCTCGCTCTGTCGCCGCTTATTATAAGAATCCAGACGAGGCCTACGGCATTATGCATTAGCGTCCACCTATAATCCTAAATAAACTTCTAGCAATATTTTGTTTTAATTAGATACAAAGTTATTGAACATTTTTAGAATAAGTGACTAAAAAAAACATTAATAAAATAACATTAAAAAAAATAACATTAAAAAAAAACATTAAAAAATAACATTAAAAAAAAATAACATTAAAAAACCCAACACGAAAAATCGTTGTCTCTAGAAAAAATTTCTTAGTGAAAAAGGTATGGGAGCGCAGCTCCCACGCGCTCCCCCTCAAATCAAGTCCTGTATCTATACATGTATACTAGCCGGCAGGCTCGCTTCGCCACCCTTCTCCGCCTAGCCAGGGGGCTCCGCCCCCTGGACCCTCGCCAGTATCGGCAGTGTAAGTGAGTCAAACAGGCTCGCTTCGCTCGCCTGCAAAACCTCTGCCAGTGTCAGTTGAGACAAACAAGCTCGCTTCGCTTCGCTCGCCTGCAAATTCCGTTCAGAAGGGGGCTCGAAATTTATTGACCTAATCTAGCCCTGTTTACCAAAATTCAACATTTTATGCCAATTTGTTCTAGAAAAATCCAAGAAAAATACTGAAAATTCCAAAAAATAGTAAAACGCTAATATTAAGCGTAACCTTGGGAAGTATATCGGACAAAGTTTGAAACTTGATTCAATATATTCCAAATTAGTTCATCTATAATCTCGCTGAACCATTGAATTTACAGTAAGGATTGGTCGTATCAAGGCGGAAGATATGCAACCCACAATACAACTACAATTTTGAAAACCTGATTACTGGCGTAATCTTGAACGGATTTCAAAAATATTTGAACACAAAATTTCTAGACCTCATTTGAACCTGCCCACCAAATATCAACATTTTCCGCCAATTGGTTCTCGAAAAAATTGAGAAAACGCCGAAAAACTATAGAAAAACTCAAATATTTAGCGTATCCCTGAGAAGTTTTTAAAATCCGTTCTTAGCGCGCAAGTCAACGTCCAACTGAACATGCCTGCCAAATTTGAAGGCAATCGGTTTAGTGGATTTTTAGTTCTGGTGATGAATGAATGAATCAGTCAGTCAGTCAGTCAGTGCCATTTCGCTTATATAGATATAGATATACCAACTATTCAGTACATCATATTGACTCCAAAATGTCTCATTGACATTTATAAGATTCCAAAAACAAAAATGTTTATCTAGAAACATAAACCACCACATTTTTTTATAGTATGAAGTGTAGGCCTACCTTACAGAGCGAAGTAGCCTTGCCAATTCAATGTGAAATATCTATAATAGGCTATACTTGAAAAAATCCCGCCATGTATAGACTATTTGCATATAGTCAAATAGGTGGCAGAACATTTTTATATAGGACACTTTTTACAATCGTAATGACACAATAACAATCCATAACATGATAATTTATTGCGTCCTCATTTTTTCTTTCATAGATCAGAATTCAGTATCATCTTTATCAGCTATATAAAGATGATATTCCATGCTTCCATGCATGGCTTCCATGCTGCATTATACACATTGTCCTCTTCTTCAAAAGCCAAAAATAATGTATGAATATGAATGGAGCGTTCCGATTCATGAGAAATGCCTATGAATAATGTTCATGACTCCCGCGGTGAAAATTGAGCGTCTTCTTCAATCTACTGAATGAATAGAAATACAAGTCTGTGATGATTTGTAATGAGGCGCGTATAGAATACACATAACACATTGCAATACGAATGATGAGAATACAAATATGTGTAACTTATATAAAGGATATCATGTCGATCCTTTCAAGGTCGATTCATCCGCGAGCTTTCTTGGACTGTAAATTCACACAATGAAGACTAATCTAAATTTTAAGCTTGATTCGATACACTTTTTCGTTCTGAAAATAACAAATGTCAATGACAAGGACAAAAAAAGTACCTCAATGAGATTATTCTATCGACACATGCTGACGGACTGAAAAAGAAATCATTTTGGATTTGGAGTCAATGATGTACTGTTGGTAATAGTTGCTATAGGCCTATACGAGTAGGCCTACATCAAAAAAATATTTATTTTACAGTACCGTAGTATAATATGTAAGAATTATAAAGTCCACGGCATATTCAAACCACAATATATAGACTACACAGAAAGTCATTATTTATTCCTAAAGAATTATTTATTGTATTGCGAATGACATAATATAGCAGTTCCATGTTATTAATCTCACTGAACCATAGAGGCTACTCCATGTACGTTATAATATTTCACATAGTTTTTGCAGTCTCAAGTTATCATCATCCTCTAGCTTTAAATTGATAGTGTGCAATATACCTAATATAACTTATGTGGATGAGTTTAACATGTATCTCAATAACCTGTATGATAAGGACAGAAATACTGATTTGAACAATGAAATGCACTCACAAAGCAAACATGAGCATTAATCTTGTAGACGCGCCTGCAGGATTATGCGCGGACGCATTTTTGCAAACAGTCTCCTTGCAATCTCGACGCTCTAGTTTTTCGAAAAAGGATAATGCGAGAGGATTGCTTTATGGACTCTTGTCTTGTCAGATTCTTATCTACTTTATTATATTAGGTCAATATGATTCTTGCATTCCACAGATGCCGAGTAGGGTACCGTAGTGACCATACATTTTATGATACGGTAGGCTACTATAAAATTTAATGTCATTGATCTAAATAAATAGAAGATTTGATTCTAATCAATTTATATGATGTTTAGGTTTTAAAAATGACTACCCACTTAATCTCACAAATACTACACACATTAGGAATAGTCAGTTTTTGTAGACCAAAATAAATTCATAATTTGTTGTATGTTAATGGAAAATGATACCTTTTACAAAAAATATCAATTTTTAAAAGAGTAAGTTAATTACTGTATATTTTCTGTGGTCTTCAAGAATGAAAGAATTACTGATATACATAAAAAATGTATTTAAAAATGTAATGTATAACATCAAAAATAACGTATCTCCAGAGGTCTCATTTATTCAATCTTATATTAAAATAATTGTTACAATATTTGTCATTTTCAAGCAAATTGTAGGCTTACTCTTGAATATTTTTTTATTATCATAAAAGATGATACATTTATTAGGCTATGTAGATATAAAACGAGAGAATAAATGAATGTAATTCATGAACTTATTGGGCTATGTGAATATGATGTGACAATAAATAAGTTAGGCTATTTAATAGATTTATTTGCTGGTTCATACATAGTATTCAGCAATTAGCTCATGATCAAAATTGAAATGTCAACTATACACGTCATCATTACTTGAAAACTATTCTACTGAAATCTTAAACACAGAAAATAAAATTGAGTTTTTTTCGGAAAATCTCAATAATTATCCTGTAAATAATGGGAAGAAATAGATTGAGTGAGATACTATAAGTTTAAATTATATAGCCTATTCTATACCAAACATGTGTGTGGAATGAAATCGAGATATTATTATTTACACTTTTATCAGAGATGTTGTGGAACTTATCCATATTTAGGTAAGTGGAAACAAAGGTTGTCAGATCCACAAAGTTTATTAAAATACCATATTTCAGTTTCAATGCTCAGCATTGCCGCATTTAGCAGTTCAGCGCCCCTAGGCCTACAGACCTGAAAGCGCCCTCTCCCCCTACCCCTGAACTCTTCCTCTTCCCCACGGACTATGATGACACCCCCCTCCACCATACACATTACACATACATTATTTTTCTTATAGCTGTTTTATATTAAATAAATATATAGAGGCTAACAACTTAGTAAAACATACTAATTATTCTTGATGATATTGTACTGTCAAAAGTTATTAGGATGGGGTAGAATAACTTAAAAATTATGGGTTTTATAGTGACGTTATTATTTTAACCCCAAAATTATACAACTCACGTTTCTGAAGGACTCCATTCACAAAGTATGACAATAAAAAATAATTACATTGAGTTACGTTAGAATTTATAATGTAAATCTCTACTGAATAAAAAGTTTTCATATTTTAGAGTTTAGACAACTAAGAATCATATTTCATACACTGTGAATGTCGGTTGCTACATTGTTACTGTTGGATGTTTAAATTTTAGTTAGTATATTTTCTTTTGAAGATAAATAAATTTTTTCGGCTAGCTGCACAAAAAAATTTCGATCGCTTGTTCGATCGTATCTCATTCACGCTCGTGTGTGCGCTTCTTAAAATTTTGCGCCCCCCAAAATTTCGCGCCCTAGGCCTGGGCCTTGTGGGAAATGCGGTACTGATGCTCAGAACATCATCATCATTTTATTATTATTATTATTATCATGAAGGTAAACCTTATACTGTATACAGTACTGGATACATTTCTATACAGTTGGAAAGAATGATCGTATTTGAAAACGTTCATGCGTTGATATTTTCTCAGGACAAGCGTGGAATGGAAAACAAAAAACATAAATAATTGAATAGCCTATGTTATGCTGTGTTAACGAGTGATATGTACTGGTGTAGTCTGAGTTACTTCTTTATTAAGTACACATGTCCTGAGTCCGGCTCAAATAACTTCTTGCACGCGTTTAGTGTTCATATGTTCTAATAAATTTAGCATTCCGACCTTCTCTCTCCAGCACAGGCCGTGCCAATTGTTTTCTCAGAGTTGGTTCAGCAAAGACTCCTATTGTCTTGTCGTTTCTATTCCAGACACCCTGTGCTATAATACTAATAGAAGAGACAACGACAAAGCCAAATTTGGTCTTTGCAATCCTTTTTCTCCGCAGAAAATTCTGTTTATTTCTCTTTCTTCGTTTTTTGTACAACTTACTTTCAATCTCAGAACATCCTCATCCCATTTCAAAGGCTTTCCAGTGCATTCCGATCTCAGTTGTGTGGCAAGGGGGGAGGAGGGTAGATTTGCTTACAAAGCGGTCAAGCTGGATTGTCGTGCAAGTCATCTATCAAAGTCATTTAGCCTAAAGAGCTAAATAGTCTCAAGTCTCAGGCAAGTTAAAACCATAGAAAATATAATGAAGGATATTATTTTTAGGATAGAAATCGTAAAACAATATGCAATCAGCGATTATTCCTTATTAGTTGTTAAAGTTGTTAAAGTAAGTTGTACAAAAATCGCTGTAGATAATAGGCTCATGCAATTTTTTCTAATATGAATGAAACATTCATTGATGGACAATTTCTAACCACATTATAATAATATTTCTTCCACTTCTATTTTGGAATTTATTTTTGAGAAAATGATTTTTCTGGGGTTGTTTTTATTTTAACGATTTCAAATAGTCTTGAACAATAAGATTAGTATCCTTGTTAAAATATTATAAATAGTACCAATTCAAATTATAAATAGAATATTAATATCACATCAATCCAACAAAATGAAATTACTAGATGGTAGAGAATGGTGAGACTGGTTAAGTCTCAAGCAATAAATTTTCAAGACAAGGAATAAATTGATATTAAAACATTTTCTGGATAGTTTGAAAATAGCAAATATTATACCCCTACATAAAACAGGCGATACCTCTAATCCAACTAATTATCGTCCAATCAGCCTATTGAACAGTTTTTCAAAAATAATTGAGAAATTGATGAAATCCCGGCTAGTCAGTTAATTACAAAAACATAATGTTATTCATGAACAACAATATGGTTTCCAGTCGAATAAAAGTACAATAGATCCAATCATGCTTTTAACTCAAACTATTACTGATAACTTAAGTAACAATAGGAAAACAATAGCTATCTTTTTAGACCTCGCCAAAGCATTTGACACTATTCCACACTCAAAACTTCTTATAAAAATGGAAGAACTGGGCATTCGTGGAATACCTTTTAAACTTTTCACAAGTTATTTGAACAATAGATACCAAATTCTAAAAATTGATAATAAAACTAGCTGTAAACAACTAACTGATTATGGTCTTCCGCAGGGGACAGTTTTATCTCCTATTCTTTTCCTCCTCTACATAAACGATCTTTTAAAGTTGGAGGTGGAAAATTGTAGGACAATCGCTTATGCGGATGACTCTGCATTGATATTTACGTTCTACATGGGAGGAGGCCAAGGAAAAAGCAGAATCTGGTCTTAAAATTGTTAAATCCTGGTTTAATGAACATATCTTGACTCTTAATATTACAAAAAGTAACTTCATTACTTTTTCACCCAATGTTTCTGGTCAACCACAAGATTTAAACTTCATCAATATCCATAACTTAGACTGCAGGAATACAGGTTCGACTGATTGTATGTGCTCCAGGTTGAATAGAGTAAATCAGGTTAAATATCTGGGTGTAATAGTTGATCAACATTTACGATAGGATGTCCACATTATCAACACATGTAAAAAACTCAAGCATTGGATAAGTAAATTCCGTCATATAAGTCAATTGAGTGACAGAGGGGTTTCAAGACTCATATACTTTGCCTATATTCAGTCTTTTCTGGGATATGGAATAAAAATTTGGGTGGTACCTATTCTAATCATATTGAAAAGCTATTTTTAATTCAAAAACATCTTATTAGAGCTATCTTGGGTAAGCCAAGACGGTATCCCAGTGATAATCTTTTTGCTGAACTAAACGTTCTTACTATCAGACAGTTATACATGAAAAATTTAATCATCTATATAAATAAACATAAAAATCAATTTAACTTGCGAGAATCAACATACAATTTGCGTCCTTCATCCATCACTTTCCAGATTGCTGATACCAATTTATCTATTTGTAGGAAACAGTTCTCATACACAATATCAAAACTTATAAATATAATCCCTAATAATTTTTTTACTTCTAAATTTAGTAATAATCTAGTCAGAGATATTAATTCGTGGATAATTTCAAGCAGTAATATTTTGTTATAAGTAATCTAAAGACTTCTGGTAATTTTCCTCATTGAAAAGTATATTTAATTAACTTTATTCTATTAGGTCTCTCCACTTCCTCTCTTCTCTCCTTACCAATCCCTTCCTTTTGTTTCTTCCAGTATAGTTCTGTAATTTTTGAACTAATTTACATATAGAATTGTCTAATTACTTTTCGATTTGGAGTTTTTTTTTAAGAAATTGATTATTGTGTAACACTCGGCCTCTGCGCACAGGTTCTTTAACCTTGCAGGGACCTTCCTGATTTATATTGTATTTTTTGATTTAGAAATATTTCATTTCATGCTTATACTATTCTAATGTAATTTATTTATTTCTAAGTTTGTGATTTTGTTTTCTTTAAAGGATAAATAAATGAATTTTGAATTTATAAACTTGGGGACTATGGATGGTACTGTAATATTATCAACTCGATAAGTTAATCTAAAAATGAAGGATGACTAAAAATGCAATACTGTACTTTTAACTGCCTAGAAAACTGATAGATTACGGTAGGTACAATATTTTTCAAGTCCTTGAATTTTTCTGATCTGTACCTAACTGAAATTATCATTCAGTTACAAGACCAGCAGTTACCCTTCCCTTACCTGGAGCCTGTTCATTAAATTTTTAGAAGTCCAGTAAAACAGGAAAGAGAGCAGATTGATTGAGTTTTCAATGCATTTTCATTGTAAGAAGTTAACTTGAAAGTCTTTCTCCTCCATTTTCTAGTTTGATATTGGTATTGACTTTGTGGTAGTTTTGTACCTATGACTTTGAATTGGTTTGGTATTGCTGATTTTCTAGTTTAACGACACAGGTCTTGAAATTTTATTTTAAATCTTACATTCTTAGTTAGTGGCAGCACTCTTTATCAACCAATACAATCGGTTAAGACAAACCAAGAGAAGACATTTTTTACTAATTTCCTACTCGATAACTACGGTACAGTTTCTACTTTGTTATACTGGGTACATCACTCACATAATTTAGACAAAATAATAACTATAAACGAGTTTTAATATAGGAATGATAGTCGTTTATCGAGTGAGAGTATTCTTTCAAATCATAAGTTCAGCAGCCAAACATTAGCATACGGTACTGAGTATAAATACATACTTTTCTCCTTATTCTTCCTTTAGCTAAGGTATATAGGCCTAAAAATACACAGTAATACCTTGGACTAACTACTATCAGATTAATCTGTAGATTGTCTTTGGTAAAACTGTACTAAAATTTATCAAAAGTGAAAACTTGAAAGCGATTCTTTAGAGGAAAAGGTTCAATGAATATGGACACATAAAATTAATTTAATATATCCAACACCATTTTTATTCCAAGTGATTTACAAAAAATATACATCTTAATCGCTGAAAGTTCAATAATAATTATTGTAACAATTCCATCGTTGTTGGCGTTTAAAGACCATTTGCAGAACATTTCCGTTCAGAAGTTGCTAAGGAAATAGTCATAAAATAATTCATTTATCAAGTGCTTAAATTATTCATCATGATTAAATCTTAGCCTATTTACAAAATTTGCTACATCGAGTTTAACAGCCCGTAACAATTTAATCACTGATAAATGATTTTGTTAGTATTAGAATCGCTTAGATAGAATTTGATACTTCTAATAATTATGAACTAAGAATAACATAGAACAATAATTTAGAGCATTTAATCGATACTCCATTGTAAAATCAATAAAATTCGAAAATTAATTAAAGCATGATGTTGTTGTTCAAAGTAGGAAAATAGAGATTCAAGAATATTGGTGAAAGAGTGAGTCATGACTGTGAAAAAGAATAAATAATTCATGAATATTTATAGTAGTTGAAACTTTTATAAGAGACAGGATTTTCAATTAATAAGATCAATAATGATGAGCTTTGTAGCAGATTCAAATATCCTTATTATTATGGTAGTTTGAAAGATAGTTGATTCATCATGAATGATAATATAATTCTAGAGCATGAAATTGGAAAAGAGAAGATTTAAACAACATTTATAAAATATATGATTATAAGAACATTCACTTATTACTAATAATTACTTCTAATAACATTACGTACGCTATATAATATATATATTTACAAAACTATATTCAGTTCAAAATATACAAAATACTTGACTACTGAGAAAAAGCACATTTCTTGTCTATAAATCAGTACAAAACGGCAGTTCGGCATTCCAGTACAGTCAGATAACAGCAGTAGCATTGCAAAAGGCAGTAAGTACCCGTCTTCTCACATGAGAAGAATGATTGCGAAATTCACAAATTTCAATTGAGAAAACCTAATGTAACTAATCAAAGTCTAAACTTATTTGAAGAAGAGAGAGATTGACCGCTTATTTACAAAAGCCAATAATCGATTTAGAAGTAAGAGATAATTGATTTGCGATCAAATAAATCTTGATTTAGTTCCAGAATGAACTTTTCAAGTTCTCATTAGACTAATTTCGAATTTGCAAACAAGGTATTATCTCATTGATACACCTGGAGCAGTAATCATTATTAAAAAGGCTTAGCCATGAAAGTTATTGATAAGTTTGAATAGGATGATGGACTACTCTCAATCCCATTCTCCGATGTACATTGTTCTTGGCGTTGTCGGGATGTATCCTCTTGTAGGTATGGGTAGACGTCCGTATATATGGTTATAGGGTGAATCTAATAGTTCGGAATCTGGAACAATGAGAATAATTCAAAGTTGAAAATTACAATTGAACTATTATTTGAGATTTTCCGAATACAACTCATTGGTTAACTCGATTGTATTAGCCTAGGTTAAATTGAAGCTTACAAAGTTTAAATATAATTAATACTTTAATAAATATTAATAATGAAGGCTAGAATATTTAATTTCATTATTATCTGTTCAAGTGTTGAAGGAAGAAATTAATAATTATTATTATTATAACTACACTTTCAATTAGGTTTCGGAACAAACAATCGAAATTTTGATCACACTCACACAGAAACAATATTATCTATATAATAATATACATAGATTTCTTCATAATGTAGACAAACCTTCATCAGAAATTTTTTTTTAATGTGCGTTTCATACATTGCTTAAATATGATAAACCTGAGTAGTGTTTGAATCCAAGAGGAGAAATGTGATTCAAATTTTCAAGAAATACGATATCAAGAGATGGAATTGAATTTTCAGAAGAATTAGGTAATCAAGAGAAAAATAATTTGTAGAATTTGATGATAACTTGTACTTGAATTAACCTTTGATCTTTGTGAACTTGACAAAACAATGTGTGTGTTTATCAACCTGATACAACATAATGTGAGTAGAAATCAACAAAATACTGTGTTTGAATGACTCATAACGTATTTCAATAATTTATGGATAATGATGATGAATTATCATCACGAAGGGCCACGAGGAAAAATGATCATAGAATATTTTTTTCGCAAACTGATTTTTTATGAAAACCGGTACGTTATGTTATCTGTAATATCATTCAAGCAAGAAAGATCATAGTCACTGAGTTGAAGATAAATCATAGAGCATCTTTAAAGCTTCATAACTGAAAAATTCTGTGTTTGAGACACTCTTTTATATTATCAATTGAACATTTATTTTTGTATTTTACTGTTAATCAATTCTCCCTTAATAGTCGAGTCATTCTAGCTCAAAACAGGGTTCAACCTGGAACTAATTGCAACAGAGATGTTTTATGGTGGAAATGGTAGCTGACACCCTCCTATTTAATGTGTAAAAAAATCCCACTCTCAACTCGTGTCGGAAAGTTGTTTTTTTGGCCGCCATATTGGAAAATTTTGCTCATTTTTTGGTTTTCTTGGAATAACGTTAAAATGAAGCGTCGGACGAAAAAAACTTTCTTAACCTTTTTTTTAGTAAATAAAATTTGCAAGAGAATGGTGGTAGAATCATCTCTTGATCTTCACTAGAAACCAAGTTACGATTTTTCAAAAAATAGGTTAATTTTCAAGGAAAACTATAATCGAGATATTCTTGTATTTGAAAAAACCTTTTTTGGGGGAAATGGTCTCCAAAAAAATTTATAACGTGCTTGTATTGATATTTTCTCTAGTAATAATGTTTTTCAGATCAACTTCTAGCAGATAAGCTACTCACCGACCTGAATTTAGGTTATGTTCAATATTAAGGACCCTTCAAGGATCATAATCCAAGGATACCTCTAACTATTGTAAAAGTCATCGGACCTCAACAAACCATATTTCATTCTTTTCAGCTCATCAAGGCGGTCTAAATTCATATATCATATGTCAAATTAGGTCAAAATTGTGAAAAATAACTCCTGAGAGAATATTGACTTTTCCATCATATACCAAAATATGTATTTTTTTGCTTACAAATGAGTATATCTTCAAAGTCCTTGATGATAAAGAATTTTAATTAGTCTTCAATTTTTAAACACAATTTTATCTCTCATTTGCATATAATATTACTACAATTATCTGTAGGAGGAAATTATAGGAGGAAAAAATATTAGTTCTTAAAAGGTAAAGAATGGTCCATAATTCTACTCATTTCACTTTTCAATCATATTGTAACTGAACATAGTGATTCAAAAGGTCAATGAGACAATTTAGCATGTAGAACTAATCTTCTTCTACAATTTGAGCCCAAATACGTGACTTAATCTTGCTCCATTCTTGATTTAGAGGCTATTGATTGATTGACAATTCATTAAAAAATAGATGTTTTGAATTTCACCATTTATTTAAGTTGATGCAACTATTTCAAATGCGTGATGCCATAAAACATATTTATAGGAGATTGGAGAGGAAGAATTTAGCTACATTTGTAATGTATTTTCATTATTTTTTAACAGAGGACTTCGAGAATATACTCATTTGTAAGCAAAAAAAGAGATTTTTCTGGTATATGATGGAAAAGTCAATATTCTCTCAGAAGTTATTTTCCACAATTTTGACCAAATTTGACATATGATATATGAATTTAGACCGCCTTGATGAGCTGAAAAGAATGAAATATGGTTTGTTGAGATCCGATGACTTTTACAATAGTTAGAGGTATCCTTGGATTATGATCCTTGAAGGGTCCTTAATATTGAACATAACCTAAATTCAGGTCGGTGAGTAGCTTATCTGCTAGAAGTTGATCTGAAAAACATTATTACTAGAGAAAATATCAATACAAGCACGTTATAAATTTTTTTGGAGACCATTTCCCCCAAAAAAGGTTTTTTCAAATACAAGGATATCTTTTAATTACTCTAGTTCAAAAACTATACAAGAAAGAAAAGGTCTACTTGGTCTCAAATTGTAGAGGACAAAATTATCCCCAGAGGGATTTTGAATTGAACAACTCAAAGCAATATGTCAAAAGATCTGAGCAAGCAAAAACTGAAAATACTCGATTATAGTTTTTCTTGAAAATTAACCTATTTTTTGAAAAATCGTAACTCGGTTTCTAGTGAAGATCAAGAGATGATTCTACCACCATTCTCTTGCAAATTTTATTTACTAAAAAAAAGGTTAAGAAAGTTTTTTCGTCCGACGCTTCATTTTAACGTTATTCCAAGAAAACCAAAAAATGAGCAAAATTTTCCAATATGGCGGCGAAAAAAACAACTTTCCGACACGAGTTGAGAGTGGGATATTTTACACGTTAAATAGGAGGGTGTCAGCTACCATTTCCACTCATAAAACATCTTTGTTGCAATTAGTTCCACCTCCAACCCTAGAATGACTCGACTATAAACAGTACTTTAATTGGACATTCGATGAGGGTGATTGCTTAGTGATCGTCGGGTTCAGTCTTGAATGGGTGACCAGTATCCAACCAAATAATAAGGTGATACCATTGGGGTATCTCCACGAATAAAAACCATGATATGCATAAATTGTTAAAGGATTTGATTTCCAATTTTTAGCTGCAATATAGGTACATTAAAGTCATATTATTTAATTGACATTAAATTCTGTAATTATCATTTAAATAGTAGTTAAAAGGGAAAGTTGGACATTACTGTCCAAACTTCGTCACGCCATTGAAATAAATAAGTCATTCTATTCTATTCTAATAGGTTGACAAATGAATAATTACCCATGCCGCTGTCGTAGCTGCGCGCATGCCACATGGCGGGATGGTGCTGCGGGTGTATACCGATGTGTGAGTTGGGCGCGGGGGGCAGCACAGGGTAGCGCGCATGCGCAGGTGGAGGCGGCATCTTGCCATTACCCATGCCACCGCCGTTCAGCTCCTTGCCTTTCGACTTGACAAAGTTGGGCACGCGGGCACGCAGGCCGCAGTAGTACGGGTCGTCTGCAAATTAATTCAAATAACATTTGATAAACAATATACATTGAGAAATTAAATATGATAGCTTCAAGAAAAATTTAGTGATTCAATGAAGATATTATATAGAAGAGGTATAACCTTGAGAAAACATTCAATGATTCAATAAAGATATAATAATGAAAGAGGCCTTCAGAGAAAGCTTTATTATTTAAATATACGAGTACATACAAGACCTCGTACATACAAGATTTCAATTCAATTCAAAAATTAAATTCAATTCAATTTATTTCAATTTAAACACACATAAAGACACTATGAATTATATAATACAAAAATTAGTAAAACACAATAACAGAATAATACATTATTAACAAATTCAACAGTTACTTGGTGAAGTGTGCTTAAAAAGATGGAGGGTAAATACCTAGCCAACTATGGTTTCCCATGTAATAGGCAGGTAGAAGAAGGTAAAAAACGAAAGAAGGTAAAATAAAATGAAACTGAAAAAAATGAAGAAAGGGAAAGGTAAGCGAGTCCACTTCATGAAAAAAATAATACTTTTTTAGTAATAAAAAATCAAATGTTCACTTATTACTAAAGCAGACACAGAGAAAAAAAGGCAAGACTCAAGGTATTTAGTTGCAAAAAATCAAATAGCGAAACTCTAGTTCCTACATGTCAAAAAAATAGTTACTCTTAATCCAGTTTTTTATATCTAGTTTAGTCTGTTTGCTGCATCTCGAGTTTGTGAGAAAATAATTTGGAATTTGATTTATTACTTTGGATCTTATGTAAATTAATTGTCTCCTTATACCTTCTGTATTTGTGTTATAATAATATATACTGTTTAGTAGAGGAATTTATTGAATTGTTGGAATAGAAAACTATTTTATTAGTATGAAGTACAATAGAAATGTCAAGAAGTCAATAATACGTTATTTAAAATTTATTTCCATACATTTTCTATCCAGACTTTCATTTTTCAAGGGTATCATACAAGGGTACTTCAAGGGTAGAGATTCTTATTTTCCAAGAGTATTAAATTGATTAACTTTTTTTTAAAATCATGGTGAAGATTTTTTTTAAAAATTATTATACACTAAAATTAAGCGTGACATCAGGAAGAAAAACATGGGAACCAATTTTATAAAACATTTACACCAAATCACAAAGAGAAAACACATAACCACATAAATCACATAACAAATCACATAAATCACATGGCAAATCACATAACCAAACAGTTATGCAGATTAACAGCGCGAAAATAATAAGTTAAGGAGTGCTTTCAAGAGATATACTTTCAAAAGTTATAGGAAAAAGATAAAACAATTCAAGCAATCCATTATTAATCTTATTTATTCATATACCTCAATCTTAGAATACAAATGGATAGTTTTTATAATTAGATGTTTTGAATGCGATGTTTTTTTCTTGTAATTTATTATTTCTGGAAATGAATATACAGATTTCTTGATTAGCAGGCTATCATCATCATGTCAATGCTATAAAAATGGCCATCACATTTATGTAGCCAGATCAATAATTCGATTATTCTATAGATAGGAAAATATCTATGTGCTTGGATTTATTTTTTTCTAGAATTTTATAAGATTCTAAATCATAAATTGAGTAAGTGCTTTCCTATTGCAGTTTATATTAAATTTTTGGGGGAAAACAGTACACTACCGCAAATAAATGTATCATATAACATCTCTTCAATTTTTATCAATGAAGTGATTAATACTCGAATACTGTTCAGAGAATGGGACAAAATGGAATGATATTGGAATAATCAATCAATAAATCAATTCAGTGATTACTACTTGATGTGCGGATGATGTGCAGAAACTGGACCATCTTTAAATGAGGTCATGAGAAGTCAGTACGGTAGTGTACTTGCGGAAAGTAATCTGGTGAATGTTCTCACATGGAATAGAAAGTAAGAAATGCCAAATAAGGGAATGAAACTCACTTATCAAAAGGTCTACGTGGGTGTGTGATTTGAGGTGAGTATCACTACTCTAAATGGTAGCAAATTAAGACAACTTTAACGAACCTTACAGATCTTAATAAATCTGGTTCAATCTGCAGTTAATTGGATCGTTTGCACATAACATTCCTCTGAGAGAGGCGAGATCGAGATAATATAGAACTGTTAACATTTCCGTTCACTTTCATCAAATGTGTAATGGAGATTTTATCTGTGTTACGACATGTTCATCTTACACATGTTCATCGACATGTGTAGTTTCTTAATACTTGCAGGGAGAAATCTCAATGAAAATCTTTCAAAATTCTAATGAGAATTTTATCTGGAAGATAAATTAATTGCAATTGTACTAAATTCATTGACTGATATTCTCAAATAAGATTTTCTAGAAGAGTCATTCGAAGCTCTTGTATAAGCTAACTTATTGATAGATACCGATTATAAATAAAAAACTCTATTATCATTTGGTAACGGTTTGATAGTTTGTTCGTATTTTAGGAATTCTTACCATATTTCTTATTATCTTTCGTTTTGTCTCGACCTCTGGAGGTGGCAAATGATTTAAGGTTATGTCCGTTACCAATTCGGTTCTCTTCTTCTTCGATGTCATCGTAGTCAGGCTGAAAAAACCAAGCCATCATTATTAATTTGAAGTATTCTATGAAAGCTTAACATGTAAACAGAATATGAACTACATTAGGAGTATATTGTTACTATTATTGTAGATCATTCTGATACAATCGATCGATACAACTGGAAATCAATGTACTAAGCTCAAGCTCAAGATCTAATCAGTGCTTGATTCAATATTCTGTTAGATTATGCCTAATATTAGGGATTATATCTAATAGATACCAATATTATGGTATTTTGAACCTTCTTAACATATTAAATATCATACTGTGAAATGAAACCTGCAAGCTCAAAAACTGGAATTGACAAGTTTGACGAATTGCCAAAATTGAAAGAAGACTATAACATTTCAAAACTTATTCCACCTTCACTCGCTAATTTAAACTTGCATTTAAAACAGTATTTTATAGATAGTTTGAGTTCAATTCATCACAAAATCAATTGCAAAAGTTTTTAAAACTTCCATTCAAAGCAAGTGACTTGGAAAAGTTCAAACTATATCTTTTTCACTAACATCTTCAACAATTTCTAGTATTCTTAAAAAGAATTTCATATCATTCCCAACTTCAAATGCACTACGTGATACTTCAGAATATACTTGTACTTTGTAACAGATCAGAAGAACAGGGCTTTTACCGGTCTTGTTAAAATTTTTATCACCTACTTATTACATTTACTTACATTATTACATATACTTTCTGTATTCATCTGTAGGACTATAATAAAGAAGATCCGCTAACCTTTGGTATGTCGTGCGGGTAGCCGTTGGAGCCGTTCTCGCGAGGCGGCAGTTTGGGCGGTTTGTCACTGCGACGCATCATATGTGGGCCGTGCGGCAGCTGCATGCCGACTCCACCGCCTCCCGAACTGCCCGAGCTGCCGCCCCCGTTGCCCGCTATACTGTACGGATCCTCGTCGGGGATCGGAATGCGCGGGCGGTTTCTGATGTCGACTGTGTTTCTTTTCACTGTAAAACAACAAAATCAATAAGTATATATCATAATATCATATTTATATCAATAAGTAACATCGTAGAGATATAAGAAAGAATAGCGTGAGTTACTCAAGAACCCTACAATTTGTTATCTACGATTCTCGAGACACAGGCCATATTGTTCACGTAGGCTCATTCCTATTACATATGAGTAAATTCAGTCTAGAACTTTATTTATACGGTTGCATTATTAGTAAATTAAATATTTCTGTTTCATGACTGTATATTGTGAAATAAACTAGATTTCAATTGGATATTGAACAGTAATCTCATCAATTTTAAAATTACAAATATCGTTACAGAACTTGCTCATTGAGTAACTAGCAATTCATTAAATTAACATACTGAATCTACACCTATAAAAGCGAAAAGGCACTGACTGACTGACTGACTGATTCATTCATCACCAGAACTAAAATACCGAACCGAATGCGTTCAAATTTGGCAGGCATGTTCGGTTAGACGTTTAGACGTTAGAACGGATTTTAGAAACTTTTCAAGAATACGCCAAATATTTAAGTTTTTCTATAGTTTTCCGGCGTTTTCTCGTTTTTTTCGAGAACCAATCGGTAGAAAATGTTGATATTTGGTAGGTAGGTTCAGATAAGGTCCAGAAATGTTGTGTTGAAATATTTTTGAATTCCGTTTAAGATTACGTCAGTTTTTTCAAATTGTAGATGTATTGCGGGTTGCATATCTTCCGCCTTGATACGACCAATCCTTACTGTAAATTTAATGGTTCAGCGAGATTATAAAAGAACTATTTTTGAAAATATCGAATCAAGTTTCGAACTATGTTCGATATACTTCCCAAGGTTACGCTCAATATTAGCGTTTCACTATTTTTCTTGGATTTTTCGAGAACGAATTGGCAGAAAGTGTTAAAATTTGGTGAATAGGTCCAGATTAGGTCTAGAAATGCTGTGCTCAATAAATTTCGAATTCCTTCTGAACGGAATTTGCAGGCGAGCGAAGCGAGCCTGTTTGACTCACACTGCCGATACTGTCGGGAGTCCAGGGGGCGGAGCCCCCTGGCTAGGCGGAGAAGGCGAGCGTAGCGAGCCTGCTGGCTAGTAAATGATATTTTTGAAAAAATCAAATGAATCAAATTTTTAAAATTTATATGGCTGGATCATGACATGTTTCATATTAATGGGATCACTTTACCGCCATATGCTGTACAAGTGATTTTTTATAAAAGGGTTAAAGAAAGGCTACAACTATCGGTCATAGAATATAAAAAAATTGATTTAAACCAAAATACAGTAATATCAAGAATAATAACAATTGATTAACTTAAGATGTGTGTGAAGGAGATTTTAATAACTGTTGCAGAAACCTGATATTTCATTCATCTGATGGGCATCATGGAGAACTGAATACAAACAAGTATAATAAAGTATCTTTCCCCTATGATACACTCATAGGGTATTTATGTACTCTCCCAGCTCAGAGAGAACTATTTTTCTGTGAAGAAATTACCAATATTTGAATTTTGAAAATAATGGGAGAGGTGGATGTCAAAAGTGTCCAACCAATTTGTTAATAACATTCTAATGATGAAAGGAAATATGGATAAATCTTTATGATGCCTGTAGATGGGGAATTGGGAATTGAGAATTGAATTAGGTTCATTGTTTCTTGTCTGGGCACGATCGCATTGCGCCCATTTTCCCCTCGACTGCTTCCGAAATGGAGAACGTGCTAAATGAGAAAAGCGTGTAATGTGCTTTGTCATTCGAAAACTTTGTCGGTCAATCAGTGCTCCCTGCTCATCCTTCAACTGTCAATTGAAATGGAAAAAATCGGGGGAAATCGATGAACTGTCTAGTTCGGTGAGAACTACATCCGCCGAAGTGCCACCGGTGGTCCAAGGCGGGTCACATTTCGACTGGCATTTTGTCACACTGATCATGCCAACCAGTCACAAAAATACAATGAAAGAGAAACAGCTTTTATAAAGCCGCATGAGAAATATGGCTATCGGGAACAGCTTTACGTTTATTAACTAAGGGGAAATTTCTGTAAAGTGGTATCATTGTTGATATTACGTATTGTATGATTGATTAATTTATAAGAGAAAATATTTATGGAAAAATTAAAATCAGCCTAAACAACTATTGTATTTAGTAATCCACAATATTTATATGAGAGCATGAGTAATTCCATGATTTGCTGATATTCACCAGCTATAGTCTGTCCAAGCAAAGAAGACCCTCTGGCAAGATGGGAAAATGACTACAGCTCGGTCAATATTGGTTCAAAAAATATTGATTTGGTATCAAATTGTAGATCAGAATTTTTCCTACGATTGAGGCCAAATGAATAATTTTTGAATCAATATTGACCGAGCTGGAGTCATTTTCTCATCTTGCTAGAGGGTCTTCTTTGCTTGGACAGACTATAATAATATGTTTCCCAAGTATTTATTCTATCATTGGGTATAGAAAAATAATAAAAAGAGTTTGTTAAAGAACAGGTGTTACAAAGATGCATTATTGGGCCTTAACTGAAATTTAATAAGATTACATATCCTTGAATAGAAAAACAAATTTTGAATTAATGTGCTGCTATGTCCTCAGAGCCACCAACTAAATCAATTCCTATCTATTCATACACAACTCTTGCTTATTTATTGTACTTACTTATTTTAGGAGGCTCTCAAACATTTTCATGGTACACATTTCCGATTGTTATTTTTAATTTTGGTTCAGTCATTTATGAATAATATACAATTTCAAATACTGTAGCCTAAGCTTATATGATCCTGCCATGCATAAACATATAGTGAATATTATGACACTGAACCAGTCTTATTTTTATCTAAATTATCTGATCAATTTTCAATAATAGAATGTAAAAAGACCGAAAAGTAACTCTTTAATTAAAACATACACTGTCTGGTGATTTTGCAATCTATATGTCTATATGAGAGAACTGAAATAGGCATTCACTTGATTGCTATGAGAGTGATCGAGAGTGCATTGTGGAGTTTCGTATGACGGACCTCACACAGAATCAAATTAATCCTATTGTTTGTGGGACTGCATTCAAACTATAGTCGGCAATTGAAATCAATCATTTTCTAATTCAGTTACTGTGGATGGTTGATTGCCCTGCTCATTTTATTGGTGTTCATCAATCGTGATCATTGTAGGTGGCTGAGAATGGTTCAATAGGCTGCATGGTAGTATGAAGAGAAAAACTTGGAGAATGTGACCACTAAAGCAAGATTTATTGAGTTTTCAGTGTGGAGATACAGTTTCAAATACTATTTTTGGGTTCCAGAATAATACTAGTTATCCCTTCCATTATGCAAATTCAAGTAGCCTATTATATTTGAAATGTCTATATTTACGTCCATATTTTAATTCTGTTTGAATTCTCCCTTCAATTCTACATATTATTCAAGTTGAGATAAGAAGAGTGATTTCCAGTTAGATTAACTGCAATATTAATTTATTCATTCGAATGAAACTGAAGTGTTATTCAATTACATAATTATTTCTAAAAAAATTAAGAAGTAATATTTTCTGAAAATTATTTCTTAAAAATTGAGAAGTAATATTTTCTGAGAAATATTTTTCAAAAAATGGGAATAATTCTCATGTTAAGAAGTATAATATTCTTATATTATAAATCTTATATTAAGAATAATTTCTTAAATAAATTACTCTATACCAAATATACAGGGTGTTTCAGGAGGAATGAGCAATACTTCTCAGGCTGATTCCTCACACCAAGTAGACCAAAAAGTTCCATGGGACCAACCTCCAAAAACGCTTTGTTACCGAGATAACAATGGCGGAAAATTGAGATTTTTCAAAATATATTAATTTTTCTAATTTTTTTAGAGGCCTTAGTGAGGTTTTAAAATAATCAATTCCTATGTAAAATTAGCTGAGGAATTCAATGAAACCAGTCTGAAGTCTGTAACTTCAAAGGTTATTGGGATGATTGGGAAAAATATACTAGAAAACGCCATTTTTCAACAATAAGGGTTATAACTGGATAAGGAATCATAAAATTGTATTTTTTATTAATGGGAGTTTGAGAGAGTCGGATTCTAAAGAAAAAGTTAGATGGCGGCGATTGTGTAAATCTTATCCATATCTCAGTAATGGCGATCAAAAATCGCAAAATCGCTACTAAACACAAATTCATCACTTGTGCTATGTTTCGTCAATTTTGCGATTTTTGATCGCCATTTCTGAGATTTGGGTAAGATTTACAAAATCGGCGCCATTCAACTTTTTCTCAAGAATCCGACTCTCTTCAACTTCCATTAATAAAAAATACAATTTTATGATTCCATATCCAGTTATAATCCTTATTGTTGGAAAAAAGGCGTTTTTTAAGCATATTTTTCCAATTATCTCAATAGCCTTTGAAGTTAAAGACTTCAGACTGGTTTTTCATTGGATTCCTCAGCTGATTTTACATAGGAATTGATCATTTTAGAACCTGAGTAAAGCCTCTAAAAAATTAGAAAAATAAATATGTTTTGAAAAATCTCAATTTTCTGCCATTGTTATCTCAGTAACAATGCGTTTTTGGGGGTTGGTCCCATGGAACTTTTTTGTCTACTTGGTTTGAGGAATCAGCATGAGAAGTATTGCACATTCCTCCTGAAACACTCTGTATATGTGGCGTTATTATTTTTCAATAACACTTTAAACAAACAAAAACTTAATCCATCCATGTACGGGTTTCACATTTCTTTGATTATTAGATTAGAATAGTTTTACTTATATGAGCGTATATAAGATTATTGAACTCTTCACAAAGTAGAAAATCGATATTCAATATCAGTCAAATTGCAATTGCAAAGTTAATTTATTAATTTCATAAAGGTTGTCTTCTAGAACTATTTATGTTGAGTGACAAAAGTTGACAGCTCGAGGGAAGAAAAAAAAACTATGTCCACCGTTTTCTCAAAGACAGGGAAGATTGGATCTTCAACACAATATCAGCAGTCATTGTCATCAGATAATCATTGTAAGACAAGCTATGAATGGGCCAACTTGATTTCAGTCTCTGTCTCTCTCAATCTTCCACTCTCCCATCTAATGACTTTCCATTCTCTTTTCTTTTCCATTTCACGCGTCCGCTAATTGCTCAATGGAATAGCATTCGTTCAATTTGTGTCCATAGATTAGCTTTGAGGCTGTCCTTACACCGACGACAAAATAACCTAGATAGCCGCGATCGTTTTGCATTTGCTTTGAGCGTCTATTCTACACAATTGACCTTAATCTTCATTGACAATAGTTACGAACAATAGCCTGTGTGAAGGCATGTTGAGGACCTGGCGCCTCCATATTCCCACACTACCAATTGCAATAGAAAGATAAAACGAAATAAAATAAAATATTGGCTTCAAGGGGAATAAGCTCGAAGTGGTTAACCTTTCAGAACTCCTTCTTTTGAATTCAAGTGCGATTTTTTCTAGAAGAGTCCTATCACAAGGAGTTTAAACAATTCATTATATTTTATCAATTCATAATTATTTTTATTTTATTGAATAATTTCCATTACATAATAATAATTTTTAATAATTCATTTATTTTGAATGAAATTTGAAGATTGAATTATCAACTAGAGAAATACACAATATGCTGCATTAAAATATCAATAGACTTTCTTGAAATTGACTCAATAACAAGGCAGGCTTAGCATTTGCCTGGTTGAATAATTTATCATGTCTTTGATTATTCGAATCATGTTGGTGTGTTATAACTAATCATTTTCTATCATGATGGACCTTAAAGTGATAATTTGATTGAATTTATATCAATAATAATCTCATAAAATAACTTATCTTATCAATAGACCAATTCGAATGATTCACATACTATCCTTTTACAGAGATTTGTTGTACAGTAACTCGGGGCTGTTATTTGTTATAGATACTAGAACTAGAGGAATTCTGCGAACCAAGAGTTCAACAAATAACTCTGATAATCTGATAATCCTTATCTAAGCACACTGTAGATGGATTTAAACCTAGCTAGATTCTTCAGTAACGTATGGAGAACATCTTTATCACATCTTGTTTCCTTGAAAACACAAATAGATCTCAGAACGGTCGGTCACATATTGTAACACCTACTCCGGTGCTGTGTTAAAAGCTGCAAAAGCAGTGTTGTGGAAACTCAACACCTATCTTGTCAGAACATATGTTGTTGAGAGTAATAATAAAGTTTGTCCAACAGACAGTATTGTACGGGTACGATAAGGCAAATGTAACCGAGACAATTTAACGGGCTCTGATTTTGCAACAGACTTCAGATTCCTTGTAGGCTTTGAATGGACATAGCGTGTTCCAAAGTGGACACAAGATAAGTAGCCTCAAGTGTTTTTAATGGGTGCTCGACGCTTGAAGGAAGCGTAGAACTTATTACGATAATGATTAGCTGTTGAACAAATTAACGCTACTGATTATGCAGTGTAATTTCACTATCAAACTTGTAATTTGGATAGCAAGATTTCTGAGTACTCATGAATGCGCAAGACAAAACAAGCTAATAAAGGATTATCATCCTTAATCACCCAGCAATGAATCTTAATTGAGGAGTGGGATCGGAATGAAAAAGGATGAAAAACAAAAGAAAGTAGGAGGGTTAGAAGTAACTTAAATTGCATCTGGATAATATTGAATACAATAATGATATAGAATTTTCCAGCATTAAGCGAGCTCCAGTGACCAAGGACATGCTGAACTGGGTAAAACTTTTCATTATCTTTCAACTTTTGTAGGACTTGAAACTTTTCCGAAATGGAAAGAATCAATAATTTTCGTTAAAGAGACAATTAGTCACCAGTTCTAATGAATTTTTTTCAAGATTTTTCTATAGATATGCTAGATGCTAGATTCTTGAAAACGGGTGATATTTACTGAACTGATGAATGAAAGTCAGAATTTGATATTTTATATATTCTCTATTCAATAGCATTTAAGAAATTTTATAATTCTCGAAAATGCATTGTAGGTTTAATGCCTATCTGAAGATTATGGATAATAATTATGAACTGTAGTGTATCATTAATTAGATTGAGAATAAATTGAGCTACAATCTTCGCCAATATAGTGAAAATCAGGTATTTAAATACTGGCGATTTTTGAAAAGTCTGTTTCTGGCAAAGAGGAAGATCTGATATTAACTGAAACGTAAAAAAATGTGATATGATTTTTTCAATTACTGTACCAGCTGAAGCTGTTTTCAACATATAGTAAAATAAGCTTTTTTCAATAATAGCCTACAGGGTAAGAATTTTCCCATTAATAAATAATAGAATCAACATGTTTTTGTTTTGTTTATGAGGGTGAAGCCCACATGAGCTCTTAGGCTTGTGCGTGGGTAATGAAATGGATGATAGATGACGACTACTTTTTTTTATGTAGTCGGGACCGACGGCTTATCGTCTCCTCCGAAAGACGGGGTGGCCGTATTTATGTGATTGTGCTGTGGTCAAAAATTGTTTCCCCGCTTGGGACTTGAACCAGGGTCCACCTGGTTATCAGACCGGCGCTTTACCACTCCTCCAACGAGCCACCCAAACAACAACGTTCCATAACAACAACGGATCAATATGTACAATTAAATTAATAAGATTTCTAAATTATTTCGAAATATTTATAGAAAAAATGCTATTGTTCTGAAATGAATATTCAAGTACTATAGTGCTTTTCATCCTTGAGCGACCCTGAGCTTAGAGACGGTCCTCCACCACTTTTGGAGCTAGAAAATCAAAGGCTTGAAACGTTGCCAATTTTTATCATTGAACATGGTCAAGATACTCAAACGTTGGGTTTATTTATATTATTTATTTTAACAAAAAAGAAATAATCAAGAACATTATTGAATTCAAACCATCAAATTGAAAATGATAGGAAATAATCATGCAAAATTTTTGGGTAAAAGTATAGTGAAAATAAAAGTATAAATCAGTGAAAATATAGAAGTGAAATTCCAAAGGAGACTGTTTCAGTCTAATACGCTTGCTTCAAGAAATAATTTTGAATAAAGAAGGCTATTATTTATTTACACGATGTTGCATAATTGCCGAGCACTCCCATGGGATAACTCTCGAAGCTAGCCAGTATCGTTGTAGGCATATAAATATTATTGGATTGAAAGTGGGCTTCATACCGGGTGGAAGTTTAGATTTGAGCATGTCCATAGCGACTACGTTGATGATGAGCACCCATATGGGACAGTCGAGCAGCTCGCTCTCCGACTTGACGAAGGTGACGACGCTGAGGCACTGACACTCGAGGCGACGCCGGTCCGGGTAGGCGCGGCGCAGCTCCCTCGCCACGTTCGCCTCGAACTTCTTCATGTCGAACAACTATAACCCACGACAAACAAACACAAATTTATTATAAGTTACAAGTTGAATACATTAGTATTGATAGATAGATTTATTTGACTTAATTTTTCACTTTTTAGAAGTATTACATAAGTTAAGTGGGCGAAGTTGAGGCATACAAGCCACTTAACCCATACAGTAGGGTAGATGAATTGGGGAACATTAACAGCTACAACTACAACACACAGAAAATACAGTATCAAAAAGTATAAATGAGGAGTGGATTTAAGAGTGAATAAAGAAATGAGTTCAACTATTAATTTAATAATTATTGTTAAAAAAAATCTTGGATCAATATACCAAAACAGAATATTCACTGCTGTTTCTGCATTTTCAATATCCATTTAATTAATTCACAGATATTCTTATTGAATAGTTTACAACCTAATCTGCAAATTTTGTCTTGGGCGGTGGAATTATTTTCATCACACAAAATCATTTTCTACACATCAAAATCGATTAAGAAATCAACGACAAAAAAGGTTACCCCATTGGCACCCAGACTATTGACTAATTGTTGCCGTATCACTTGAAAGTCATCACCTATTTATCTTCAAGTGTAATTTTATTCAATGTTGATAAAATTTATTGAATTTTACATCATCTTCTTTTCGAATAAATGTTAAAATAATGTTAAATTTGAATAATTTCAATATTTTATGCAAATGAATTAGCAGTCCATTAACATCCATTTCACAATCAAATGAATAGATGACCTTTGTTATCTATCAAAATATTTTCAGAATAGAATAAACTCTGAATATATGCGATAGAGCTTTAAGGTTTTGCGGAGGAACATAATTTCTTACCACTTTGAATAGTGTTGCAGCAGATGATTCCATGAGTTATATGGAACATAAATTGTGTGCATAGTGATATCACGTCAGACATAAAGCAACATCAGTTTCCACTTGAAGAACAGCATCAACAATATTTCCAAGTGTTGTTTTGGCTGAATAAGAATGAATTCACATGTTGGATGGACCAGTGTGTTCTGTGCTAACAAGAGCTGCTGTCCTCCAGCAGATTAATGCTTGCAATTAAAGGAAGGAGCAACACTTTCGTTTCTAATTTACAGTCATGGCCGAACGTTCTCCTGGGCTGAGAACTGACTGTCGCTTGCATAATTAGTTGGTTCGTGTGTACGATGTTCTACTCCTCAACTCTCTTACTTTTCGCCAACTGTCTGCCAAGCCTTGCCAACTTGGGCAAAAATCTAACAGCTGCCAAGTCACTCAAGAAAATGTTTTTGAAAAGGTGGGGAAGCATATCTTTATTTTGAAACGCGCTGAATTGAACGAAACTGATACATTTTATGGACATAATATGAACAACTAGTTTCATGTAATATTGTTTGGAGGCGAAAATATCTCATTATTCTTTGGATTTTTGTTCAAATAAATTTTTTAAACATTTTAAACAGTTTGTTATCCAAATAAGCGGAAGATTGCATTAAAAATTCAAGAAATGAAGTTAAAAAATGTTTCAAAGTATAAATTTAGTTATATCTGATCTGAAATTATCTTCAAGTGTTGGAATTTAAAGCGTATGAATGTCTAATTGAAATTATTCCCAAAATTATCTATACATAGTCCTCCATGTTACGATAAAAAACCATAGAACGAATTATGTTATGTGATGTCAATTTGAAATATTTCTTTATGAACATCTATTTCAAGTTTCTCTCTTTATGAACATTTCATACTCCAAGTTACTAATAGGGTGAATAAAAACTCGTGCACACTTCTAGTGCACGGCATCTAGATGAAACTCACTGGAAAAGTGAGCTAAGTTTAATTTTGAAGATTGCACCATGCTTGCCCAAAGTCGAAGATTATGAGCCATTATGAGCCATGAATGAAGCAAAAGTATTCTATAGTATGATATGAGTAGTTCTTCACCTCACGTCAAGCTTATTTATGGAACAAAGAAATAGTGATGCAGCTGCAAGTGCTCTGGTCTGGGAGCATCGTAATTGAGTCGTATTATTCATTCAACTTTGAGTTATGAATCGAATACGAAGAAGTCAGGCATTTCGGGTGTGGCCACTATAAGATTTTCAACGAGGATGAACTTTCCCTTTTGACAAGAGCTTCAGAGCAAGATTGTTGGAGTCTATCACTGATTCTTTTGATAAACAATTATTATAAACTCATGGACTGAGTTGTAAGCGGAGTCAGGAAGGGAAATTAAGTATATTTTTCCAGAATCAATGTAGAAGGAAAATTATGTATGATATAATTATTTTATAATATGCATTAGAAAGTGGCAAAATTTGTATAAAACTAGCTAGCCAATTAGAACATTCCACAGGAAAGTAGAAATATTATTTTTTTCATTTTTTCATCTATTAATTTACTATAGGAATCAATAATATTTTGCTTCAAATTTTGAATGAATTACATTTTTGAAAAGTAGCACATCTAAAACAGTTTAGGGTCATACAAGTTCCATGGACACCTGAGCTATTTAAAAGCCGTATTTTTCTGAGGGAGATTACCACAAATGCTCTAAGCATGTGCATGTATAACTATTGGGGTTATGTTGAAAGATTACCACTGCTTTTTAGGCAGTCAGGACCGACGACTTAACTTCTCCTCTAAGAGCCGTATCTGTGATTGTGCTGTGGTAAAAATCTCTTCTCCTGTGAAAAATTCAACTCAAAACGTCTGGATACCAGACCGGTGCGCCATCAAGTAGCCGTAGCTTTGATTGTGCTGTGGTAAAAATTTTTTCTGTCAAAAATTGAACTCGAAACCTCAGGATATCAGGCCGTTGTGCTAACGACCAAGGTAAGTAGGTTTGTCTCTGAATACCTTGCAGGCTATCTAACACCCCAACGAGCAGTTTCTACAACTTTTAAAACGAGTATGAGTCACCATGATAAATAATGATTATAAATAAGAGTTTGAATCTACCTTCAAGTGTGAAAATTTGTGAATAGTCATAGTAATCAAGAAACAAGTGAATAGTGATAGTGATCAAGAAACAAATGAACTTAACCTCTATTTTGAATATTAATTTATAGAAATTTGGGAAAATACGTTTTGGACTTCATTATCTGTGTTTTCACCCTAATAATTTTATTGTAATTTCTCGATCGTGTGTTGATGAAGGAGTCTAAAATCATTCCTTACATTTCAAGTATTGATAGGTCGAGATTGTACTCACTTTGACGGGTTTCTCCAAATCGAGTGCGCAGTTGGGCAGCTTGAGCACGTCGCCGCCGATGCTGGTCTCGTCCGAGGGGGTCGCCGCTGTGCTCTTCACGTACACGTTGCACTTGGACACGCGCTTCACTAGGATGTTGCCCTGGTCGTCCATCTTGACTTTTATGCCCTGCAACACACACCAACAATAAATTATCAACTAAACGTAATATGTGGCCTATCTATTTTAGTCACCCACCTACCAATCTACTTTGTAATGTACAAATAAACATTCCAACAACTAACGATTTACAATATACTTCAACATTTAAACAACACAAATATCATTGTCTCAATCAATATTCCAGCACTATTTCTAATGAACCTTCACAGATAATAACTCCATACTATAATATTACAGTGAGAACTGAATATTCAATTTGTAATTTGGGAGTAACGCTGTTGTGTTTTAATAGATTATAAATACAATTAGGATTTACCATTTTCAAAATACTTTTAAAAATTGAATTACTCATGATACGAGTATTTCAACTCATAAGAGTTATTTACAAGTTATTAACTTGCGAATACACAAGAGTAAAACTTTAAAGAGGATAGTTCTATTTAGAATATATTAAAATAATAAGAACTATTTAGATTCTCGTTTCCGAATTCCTTTTTAACAGGGGATTAGGCCTACTTTCTGTTTACAATGAAAGCTTCATAATTCTACATTGTTTCATCTCATCAAATTGAAGAATACATTTTATACCAATTTTCAAGTACGATTCCTTCAAAGTAATGGCTAGTTATCATATTTCCTTCTTTAATTCACTTCACAGTATTCAATTCAATTTAATTGATAATATTTGTTATTCCAACCATCTATCAATTCTCTATATTTTTCGAACCATTCCTTTGATCATTGATGGTTCTATAGCATTGTCATGAAAATATCATTGTTTCGAAATTAACAATTTTGAGTTTTTCCAACAACACCTGTTTTTTACCACTTATACCTCGTATTCGAGGGCTATACATTTTATTACTCGAAGCTGGGTGTTGTAATATCTATTATTTTTATTCTGGAATTGATAGCTCTTACAAAACATATGACCATTTTATTCCACCTATGACCTATATCACCTTCTTATTTTTCAATAATTGTTCATTAGGTTACGTAGGACATGCATTAATTTAGAATATTTTTTATTTTTCAAATTTTTCCATCCATTTTTTCCTCTTCATACATTCCACTTCCTTATTAACGCTGAGAATCATGGCCTACCATTAAACAAGAAATTAAGCGATTTCAAATTTTAGACTATGGAAGCGCCTAACGAATAAGCCGGTAAAAGATAATGAGGTGTGAAATGGCTGCATCCAATTAGGCAGATAAGAAGCCAGTTGGCTTAATTTGGAGACTAGGCGCTGATTCTGGTGCAGCAGTAGCTTACCGCACAGGCGACGCAGGCATCACGAATCGTCACTTCCTTGCGACGCGCGTTACATCAACTGCTGCAGAAACTACAGCAGCAGCAAAGACGCCTTCCGTCGGTCCCCGGTGATGAATGACTGGAGTTATGCAACACCCTCAACTACCAACACTATAACTGTTGTAGCACTCATGGCATAGTCCAAACAAAGGAGAAATTCTGGCAAGATGGGAAAATTACTCCAGCTCGGTCAATATAGGTTTAAAAATTATAAATTTGGTCTTGAACTGTAGGAAACATTCTAATCTACAATTTGAGGCCAAATTTATAATTTATGAACCAATATTGAGCGAGCTGAATTCATTTTCACATCTTGCCAAAATGTCTTCTTTGCTGGGACAAACTATACCTATATAGAAATTCTTTTTTCCACCGTAGTTGAACTATGTATACCATTGCGGATAATTAATGCCCGCCATACAATTCGACAGGTCGCAGACCTATTTCTGAACAAGTGCTCGAACGCAGCCAATGTCTCTAGCGCGTCTTACGCAAGCCGCCAACCAAAAAGACGCGCGCGACATTTCACTAATGTTATTACACTCCACTTTTATCGCCCTAATAAAATCGCTTACTAATAGCTCCCATTGTAACAGATAAAAGTTCAAGTGCTTTATTGCGACTAGTTCACTCCTTTCTCTCCACTAGCAAACCTGTTTTTGCAACGGTTTGCGTTTATTGTATTGCACATAAAAATATAGGTTAATTATTGTATATTGTGTTAATGGCGTGGATGTAGAGGTAATGTTTTCAAATCCGAAATATTGAATTTAAAGTACCTGTATTGTAAAAAAATCAATGCATTACGATCAAATAATGATTACAATTGAAGGTTCAAATCACCAGGGGTGACATATCGACCCGGATCTAGAATAATAAGGAATATATGATCCACTTGTACACGAATACGATGATTATATCAATACAATTATGAAACAACTCAGTATTTGCCAATACATTCCCATTTCAATATTTTTATTTTGGATTATAGGAAGTAAGGAGAAATGCTCAATGATCACTAATTCATTTCAACTTATATTTTAGGCCTTTAATGTATATGTATTAAAAATATCATGAGTTTTACAGTTTCTGGAATTTGGAGAGGATGAAGTTCAGATTAGCATAAGTATACACTCAGTATTAAATGAAGAGACAAGATGTTGTCAAACCACTGATTTATTGAAAAATCGAAATACCGGTTTCGGTTGTTACACCATTATCAATCTCTGGTGAATGCAGGTACACTCAGTACTTGACAATACCTTCATTGCCAATAATTATACCAAAAACAAACTCTTTCGAAAGGTATATCATCAATTGGAAAAAAGTATTAGATTTTTTTATTCCTAAATTATCAAATTCTACCATACGCATTCTAATTTTGTCCTTGACGGTTACAAATCCATAATTCGTGAAGAGCTAATTTTGGTTGTTGAATGTTGAACGACATAAAAAACAACGACTATTAAGGAAGGGAATCAATCTTCATGAGCCCACGAATACATTTAATCTCACATTATGATGTGGTTTGAAAGGAGATGTGTTGTAGCTCATCCATATAATCACAAGGCGCAATTAGTAAGTAATTGTCGGGTATTACCCGCGCTGAGACATGAGGAATGGAGTGGGAAGTTTGCATTTGATGGGACAGCCAGGCGCTGATCTTGAATTGTCGCTCGCGCCCACATATTCTATGAGTGGCAGACGCTGAGAAGACACGCTCTTACAATGAACTCTTCATAGTAACAGCGTGTCTTCTCGGCTTGCGTGAACTATACCTTATGTTATTGGTCTATTAGGATTTTTTCCATTCAAATCCGCTCGACAAGGACACACAACGGCAACGCGATAACGAGTTTGTTTCGGCTAAGTCCGGTAATGGTTGTCGAGTGCGACTGTCATATCAAGGAAGTGAATGTCCTAACCAATGCTCAGTGCTCAGCTCTGACTAAGCTCAGATTCATCAATCATTAATCAAGACAGAACGTTAATAACTAGGAAATTAAGAGCAAGTCCTTGCTCCTTTCTGATAATCAAAATGTATTGTATGATTCATGTACGGTGGATTACGTAATTAGTTATGGTACAACCCTTGGTTAATATCACAACATCATATTAGTTATTTATTTGAAATACATCAATTGTTTCCTCTTAGACACATTATTTTCTCCCCTATTTTCTAACATACAATAAGCGTAGACTAATCTTATATTTTCTATCTATATTATTAATAATAAGTCTATAATACAAGTTAACAAGTTGGTTCAAGGTATGATAGCCCTGATTGTTTATTTTCTTAAACATCCCATCAGCTTAAATTATTTTTCTACTTTTTTCCAATTTAAATTTTACGAATCTTTTCCTTATGATTTTTAGAAATAACCGAATGCTGAAATGAGGATAATAATTTTGCTCTCTTATCCAAAATGAGAGGGATTGAATATTCATTTGTTATAACACTTAATCCAGAACGTTCAATAAACGAGTGATTTGAACCGTCAACAATTTCATTCAATTTTAAGCAGGGAATCGATAGATCAAGGTTGTGAATTGGTTTTTATTCATTCCTACTCAATTCTTATTTACTCAACAATAATTATCATGAATGTTTATAATAATAAAACAAAAATGGGATATTGTAAAAATGGTTTGTATGATAGAACTTGAAAAATTATAGGAATACATGGAAATGATATTGCGGGCCTACAGCTTTGTCAAACCTTACAATAATATATTATATTATTATACACTTCGCCAAAGCTTTCAATTCAGTTTTATAAAATTTGACAAAAAAGGCAAAGCCCCTCCACGTTGAGTCGAGATATATCTTGTATCACAAGTCAACAGTTTTGCTCTTGAGGCAGCAAAGAATGCAATCATTATGATAGACGATCATGTAAGAGCTGGAGCCCATGTCTTCCCAGCAGGAGGCTGAGCTTTTAATAGTGTGTCTCGTTCCTAACTTTCTCTAGCTTCCGTTCTATCCCTAGCACTTGGAATGCACCTGTTTAAATTTATTCCATTTCTCTAATTATTTTGCAATTGCAGTTATTCAGAAAGAGCGGAGCTGCTTTTGATCATGTAATGATTTGATTATAGTGCCGCTACCGTTGAACGTGATGCATTCGAAGCGGTATCGCAGTATTGCAGTATCTCGCAAGTCGCAACATACAATTCAAAACCATCGAACCATAAAAAATTGTTACAAAATCCAATTTTCCAACCTAATCTGATTTATTTCCAAGTTTTGATCTAATACTTCAAAGTTTCTTTATCCAATCAACAAAGAGCTTCAATAAATGGTTGGAGTCTTACAGGAGTGAAAAGGATAGACCAATCAATTTGTTTTCTTTCAATTACATCTACATCCATTATTCGGTTATCTGTACCACCTATTAGAGTATAATGTAGCATACACTTCAGATATGGATACACATGCATCTATAATAATTGAAAATAAAAATTTGAATAATGATAGTTATAGTAGTAACATGTATCATTTATAGGCCTAATCATAAAATCATATTTGGTAGAGACAAAACAGTTAAGTTATCAAAAGAAGAGGCCGAATATAACTGTTTTATTGTCTTATTGTCTCACATTTGAGTAATATCATAGTACAGTAGTCTACTCAAACCAACTACATTTAGAGTAATTTTAGAGTAATGAATGTATGAAAGTAATCGTAGTATGATAATAATTTTAAGCTCACTACTGACATATTGTATAGATCGATGATTTTTTTGGCAATTGAATTGAAGGTTTCTAAAGCTCAGAATACTTCATTAAGTTATGTGTGAAGAAGTTGAAAAAGGAATTAATGTTATTCAATTGTAAGTGATTTAGGTGGAGTTATTACAAATATACGGTACTTCCAAATTTCCAAAATAGTCACATGAATAATGATGAAGCCGTGAAACAGTTTGTCTGGGAAAGAGTCGCTTTGAGCTTTCTAGCGACTGGATTTATTCACGTAGAATTTCAATATGACTTCCGACTTGGCAATAGTTGAGGATAAGGCTGAGTTCGATGAACCTTGATAGTCACTTGGTGACACGGGAATGTAGATGACCAAAAGAAGAGGCAGAATATAACTGTTTTATTGTCTTATTGTCTCACATTTCAATGAACTTTGGTTCATACGGTTAACTTCGTTGGTAAATTTAGAAGTTTTTGTAATTTTCACTCATTTGTCTTATTATTATTATCCAATTACTTTCGCATAACCAAAGACTATTCTACTCTTAAAAGTAAGTTATATTTGGTTTAAATTACCAGTCAAGTTATCATGAATGAAGGAAATTGCTGTGAAATAATTTATTGCTGCATTATTTCATTTATACAGTTGGATAGGAAGACTAATAAGGTTTACAGGAAATATCCAATTATAGATCTATTCAAATACTATAGGTAACACTGAATTTGAAATGATGTTCAATGAGATATAAAATAGAAGAGACTATTACATCACTGAGACATTGCAAGTTTGAAATCAAAATGAATCTATTAATGGATAAAATATCAACATAAAATTAGCCTATATTATTCTCAAAATCAGTGATAATGGAAACGGACAAAGTAATGTCAAATTATTGTCTACTTTATATAATATTGGTGTTTTATTGATATTGGCAGTCAGATTTCATAGTCAGATATAGGTATATCTATTTAGTTTGAATTTATTGCTTTGAACTTGCTAATGCAAAGAAGAGTAGGATGATATTCCTTTCACTTCAATCGGAAAGGGCGACAATAAGTTTCTACTGAAGGCTATCAGCCCATTCTCTAAGAAACATCTGTAGTGCAAAATTAAAAACACTGGAATCGTTTTATTTTCGAATCATTATGCGTGAAACTCGGTAAGCTGTAAATATTGCCAGCCAACAAGTGTTCGATAGTATCAATTAGAAATTTATAAATAGACGTGAACTGCGGAGACAAAGCACTATGCGTAGGCAGACCCATATATTATTGGGAGTGTTGGATGGAAAATAGGATTGGATACAGTAAATAAAAAGAAAAGCTAGTCTCGGAGATGTTGTATCTTTGCCCGGTAGCCTCAATACGGATTAAATAGACAGTTCTATTTACTGCTCTTTAATGCTGCAGAATAGCGACTCAGCTTACATTGTATATATCTTTTAATGTAGAAACATATATTTATGTTACAAGGAGAGAACAGGTGACACCGTCTGGGCCTCTCTTTCCCAGTCTCGACGAATGCATAATGTAGAAGCGCACATTAGTGCTATTGTTCGTGGGTTCCTCTGACCCTAGATTCCATCAGCGACGACGACTGACTCTGCGCGGCAGAAGACACGCGTAATTTCTGGCCCAATGTCATAGCTGAACAGCAAAGTCAAGTCTCCCCATTTACAGATCTCATCTGATGCTGCGCTGTCTCCAATCTCAACATGCAAATATTTTGAACTTTTTGTAGAGATGATGTCCCAGACGAAGTAGCTAGCTCACACACGGAGGCAAATAAAGTGTCCTGTGTCACGGGCAAGGCTGGCCATTTAGAGAACGTTGACTGACAGTCAACGTCTGTCTTCTCTGCCATTGTCCTAGGCACGTCCTCACTCTTCACTTTTTCCACAACTTCACATCTACTAGTCACATTCGTCATGTTTACTTTTCCTCATTTGCTTATTTTCAGTTGGCGAAGCACTCGAGAAAAGCCAGGAAAGAACAATGACATCAATCATCCTTGACGTCTGTCCACTACTCAGTTATTGATTTGAATATATCAGCTAGTTATCCTAGGGAAGCTAAGAAGTCAGTGAACCCACATCTTGATTTCAGATTCATATTAGATAGAAGTTGAAATGATTTAAGAGTTACTCAGCTCAAAATCAGTGATGAAACTTGGAGAAGCTGAGCTTCATACTTGGTATGATGTTATTTTTTAGAGTAAATCAACCGTTATACAAAAAAAGGAAAATTCAATTTTTCAATTTTTAGAAGTTGAATCGATGATGTTCAAGCCTAGTTCTCAATTTGAATTGAGGAAAATGTAGAGCAGGACAAGTAGACTAGAAAGTATAGAAATCATTGATTCAATTTATAAATTTTATTGTGAAGGTTATAAGCACTGGCGGCTCGTACCCACGAAAGAGATGAAGTACCCGTATCTTTTATTGTACAGCACTCCACCTGTTTAGTGGGCACGAGCCGCCAGTGGTTATAAGACAAAAAATTATCTACTTACGTGTCCAATGTGTTTTTTGAGCTCTTCTGTTTTCGGGTCTCGCATTGGATTATCAAAGCCGCATAATCCGATTCTGAAAAAGAAATTTGAATTTAATCAGTTTTTCAATCTATAAATACCAAGTGAATATCGAAGCAAGCTATACGTGAGGCTACTTAATTCAAGACTACTTAATTCCACTTAATTTAAGGCTACTAATTTAAGGGCTTCACCCTCATAAACAAATAAAAAAAAACAAATAGAATTAATTCAACATTTAAGGCTACTTTTAAAAAAATGGGAGATCATAATCGACCACAACTAATTTTCATTTTTTTCTTTCAATCCATGAAGGTAGGCTACACTGTATATCAGTGAGTTTAAAGCATTTTAACAAGATGTGCTGATATATAGAACGTATAACAGTTCATTTGAATTTGAAAAACTTCTATTTGCAATTCAGATCAAATCATCCTATAAATGAGTTTGGTGAGTGTCATGGTTCTGTTTATTTGAAGTGAGTTCTTTGAATATTGATATGATGCGAAAGTTGTGGATTTTTTAAAAACTTTTCCAGTGTCAAATACAAGAATATCAAGATGCTGGATGTGAGGTAAAAGTGAAGTATGCATATCAAGTTGAAGGAAAGTGAATTGAAAACCAGTCGCATGGAGAAGAGTCAGGGACGATGAGGGGGGAGGGAAGGGAAGGCATCTCGATGACAGTCCTGCACTGACCAGAAGCCGGCTGCTGGACTTTTGGTTTGTTTTTTCAGCAGGTTGGTCAAAAATAAGTAAAAGACAATATTATAAGGACGCCATCGTGCGGGCGGATTCACAGTCTTTTTGAAAAACAACGGAAGGGGGGAGGGGGTGCTGGGGGGCGCATCTTTGATATGTTTAGATGGCAGCCGTGCTCGAAGCCTCAAGGCAGACCGCGACATAATGAATTCCAGGTGAGCAGAGCAGGAGGCCCAGCACTGACAGTTCAACCGTTAGGCTCAAGGTAAACCTCTGCTGGTCCGATATATCGGCTGCTCACTAAGTACAACATTTTTCGCGGCGATCCAATTATAATTGGACGACGTAATACGATAGCGAAAACTGCCCTCGCTATGAAGCCTCAGGCATACTATGCCTACTTACACATTGCTAGCTACAACTCAATATTATTATACGCTGGCATAGTAGTACACAAATATAATTCAAGTATTTATTGCAGCACTTGACACCCGCCGCCACTCCGCACTCATCCAATTTTTCAACCAGTGTAGCATCCCAAGGCTGCAACAAGTACGTGAGTGGCTACAGTATATTGAAAATTACAAAGCATAAAAAACCAGTGCTATATCAATGGTGAAGTATGTGAAAGCTATGCAAAATGTAAGTGCTGTAGAATATTAAAATTTATATTATATTGCTGAAGAGTAAATCTTTTTACAAAGAGTTGACCATCCTCCAGCATAAATCATGAAAAATGTGCAGAATGAAAGTGAAAAGGAATTTGCATTGTTACCTATTGCTGAATAACATTTACAGAACTCTTTCCATTAGAGTTCTATCTAATTAATATTGAACACTTTCAATCATCTTATTTGATTGAGTACATTCTCTTAATAATGTACAATTTGTCAAATTTTTTTATTGAAGAAATCTAAAAAAATCAGTTTTTAGATTGCTGCAATCTGAATCATTCTACTTTAGAATGCGGCCGTTCACTGGAACCGAGCTAATCCTAATCTTCTGTGCAGGTTTGTCTGGTCGTATTATGGAAAAACTTCTGATGAAAACTGTTTTCCTGGACTATAGGGCTCATATAGTAGCCTACTTGAGACAGATTATAACATAGCTCACAATAAGTCATGGTCATAGACACTTCTCGATTGAATCGGAAATCATGGAGGAACTCTTGTAACTCATCAAATCTGATAATTTGACTGTGTAATCCTTCAAAATAACTATTCAACGCAGTTCATCTACTAAATGCAGTAACACTTGTCTGTTTTCATCAGTTATGATGTCCGTTATCCTGTTTACATTGTAGATTATGGTGATGAAAGCGAGAAGGTCGGTGGTACGTCACATCAAGTCGTGACTGTTGAAGTCGTAACGCATCTTTCCAGACGCAGAGCACTTTCGTCTCTTTCTATCCTCTACCTCTCTTGACCACCTCTCCCTTCTCTTGCGACCGATTTCTTTTCACTTTTCAAGTGGCGCACGTTCTGAGATGATTTGCATGCGCTGTTATTTGAACAGAGCTGGAGCAAAAATGTTATGTATAAGTTTGCATAATTGGGCAGACCATCTAAACCAGTTTGCTTTTTTCCCATCCACACAGCGCGTGATTAATCTGGCCAACTAAATGTGCTGCGTTGGTATGATCAATAAGACTAAAACCTAACCTCAACGAGATTTTTATTCAATAAGCAATACAACAGCTTCTGCTCAACTCTCTTTACATCATGTTGGTTGATCATCAGTATCGCATCAAAAATACCATCAACAATTGCTTAAGACATTTATTCAAGTGTGGTGTAGGATTGAAAACTCCCAGATTCATCCTTTAATAATTTCAATAAGTTAGAATTCACAGATGTTGCTCGATTTTCTTCTTGATTCTACATCAGAATAATTTGACTTTTAAGAACTTCAAAACAATACAATACATAAGCTTTTACTTTACGATAAGTGCCAGACAAAAATCACTAATGGTTCTCAAAGTATAACTGTGAAAACAGTTTTTTACACAGTACATAAATATTTATTCCCAATCGAATCTGATTTTAGTGTATTCATACTACAATTTGTATAGAATACTGAAACAATGTTACCATGTTCATACAAAGCGTGTCAATACAGTGTTTGAAATCAGATTTGCAATAGCTTAAGTGAATTGGAGTTTCAAACTATGATCCCGGTTTTATTTAGTACAAACAAAATTAGATAGTTCAAAAAAATTGGATTCTGAATAGATTTGATCAAGAAAAAAATTGACATCCAACTCTCTGGTTATCTGACATCTAACACAATAAATCTAATGATTTTTTCCCAATTGAAAAATGGAAAACAAGCTAGACAAGATGATTATCATTTCTTGTGTAACATCAATCTGGAATTTTCAAGATACATATTTATCTACCACCTCTTCCGTTTAAATTCATGACTATTGTAATCCAGTAGAGGAGCTCGTGACCTCTCATTATGTTGCCCAATGCATTATTTTTTCGGGTGACGAATAAAATAGGAGTAAAATAATACTTCATGATTCAATTCACTACTTTCGTACTTTGCAGGAGAACAGTAGAAGATAATCCATTCGTAGATCAGACATTAAAATGCTCCAGCAGTCAGATCTTTAGTTCTGATATCATATTTTTCTGCGTTGAGACACTTCTATAATTGGGGCGACTTTCGTTGTAACATTAATTTCATTGTAATATTACATCAGGCGGATAGTAAGTCGTTACGAAATAATGAAAATCTCCAACGTACCAAGTCATGATCAGATACAGAAAAACATATTTTTCCTGGAGTGGTTCATAATAATCAACGACTATTAAACGTTTTATCTTTCAGTGATATCACGATATTCGGTTATTAGAGTATTGCTCTCAGAACAAGTTCGTTTGGAAGCATGGGAGAATGGAAGCAGCATTTTTCGTTGTAGTGGGTAACAAAGAATGAAATAAAATAGTTTAAATTTATAGAAGGAAGCTTCTTAAAGGAATTCGAAGATGAATTTAGAAAAATGAATATTTAGTATTCAAATTGAAACGTTATTTCAACTGATACAGTTATATATACGTTGAAGATACATACTTTCTTGTATAATTCAAAAGGCCCACTCAAATTGAAAAAGAAAATTAAAGAGGCCCCATATAACAATAATATTATAAAAACATGTACTTTGAAACTGCTTTTGAGGTGCATTCACCTCAGGGTTTCAAACGATCATACCCATAAAAACTATAAATACATAACTGTTGAAAGGTGAGAATTTTCCATGTAAATCCTCTCAATTGCATTTTCATTTCAAAAACGTTGATTTTATTGTGAATTTTATTCTCTGTCCGTACTAGCTTGGTTCGTGACTCTTACCGATTTCATCGATTACCATTTGAAAATGTTTTAAAAAGCTGTAACAAAAATTTTTGATAGGAATCAGGTAGTAAGGTTTGCAATCCTGTCTGTAAATAAATTTGACTTGAATACAGCATTTGATGATTTGAGAATTGCATCTATGATAATAAAATGAGTACATTTACGACTCCAAATGTCGTAAAAAGGGTTCTTAAATTTATTACAAAGCGCGTTAATACGTTCGCTATGGTCGACTCGATGAAATAGGTTCTTTGTAAGGCTACTTATCCGTAAAATATAATAAAACTACATTAAAAGGGCTCGTTGAATAGAATAGAATCAGATATTGTCAGGAGAACCTTATAGTATACAGCAGATTAACAGTAATATACACTGTCTCAAGAACAAGTGCTCATCGTCGGTAAAACTTTATGAATTACTACATTGTATATGCTTTTAGAAACAAGCAAGGATAACTGAAGAGTATTTGAAAGTAGCAACAACATCGATTGTAATTTATAGTCACTTACAAGAAAGTCATTAATGTGGATCAACTTCAATTACAACTTTCGATATCGATGTAATGAGAAGCTTTACAAGATGGCCCTCGCCCAAGTCTTTTCATTATAATTTCAAGTATACTATTCAACAGGCCTACAAATGGACAGAAAATGAATAATCAAGACATTTTCTAAATGATTCTTGAACCTAAATTGTAATTCTTGTTAATTTTTGTTGGTGTTTGGATTTTTAAAAGAGTGAGTGATTTCAAGCGATTAATAATAAGAAATATCCTGCCTCCAAAGGAGCAATGAAGGTAAGAATCGGTAATATTAAATAGCCTAAGCTGATACAGGGTGTTTCAGGAGGAATGTGCATTGTGCAATAGTTCTTGAGCAAATTCCTTCCACCAATTATTACTGATCCTCCAGTAATTATACATAGGTTACATAGGAAATACACTTCGAAATGCGTTGTTACTAAGATAACAATGATAAAAAATTGAAATTTTTCAAATAGTATAGAATTTCATATCTTTTATTCTAGAGGCTTTATACAGGAACAAAAATGATAATTTTTCAAGTAAAATTAACTGAAAAATTCAACACAATTTTGCAACAATTGAAGTTTATAGCTGGTTACGAAATCATAAACTTGTAGAAATTGTGCAGAATCGCTCGGAGAATAACTGATCCTCCAGTTGTTGAATAATTTGTATAAAAATGGAACTATTCGTGGATTTTATAAAATTTGAATTCAATTGATAACTTCAACGAACCAAACATATAATGTGACCACAGTTTCAATCCACGTGCCTCAATATGCAGTAGATGTAATTAAGTTTATAACCCTGTCATATGAGGAAGCATTTCACTCACCTGGAAGTCACGTGATCTCGCTCACATTTCATTGTTAGATCAATTTGGCTTTCTTTGCCAATGTCGAAAGAGCAGACAATGAACAATATCGAAGAGTGGTAGATTGGCTAGGGTACTCAACTTAGAAGTTTCAAGATCAAATGTTATGAGCCGGGTTGGAACAGACGCCATAAAATACCTTGATCCCTGGTTAGCGCGTTTCAACGTATCTCTTAAGAATGTGGTGGACTGCTAAAAGCTGGATTTCGCTTGCTATGTCCGTGACATTTAGCTCGCTCCAAGATTAGCGATTATTATTCGACATTTCATGTTGTTTACCTCTGTCGAAACTGCTCATACCTCTCCACTCAGCGAGTATAAACATTTCTATGTATACGTCATCCAAATTAAGGTAGCATTCCCAAGCGGCTTATGATTGCTACCTCAAGTTCTAAAATGGGGAATAATCACCAAATTTATTAATTTTCTGCAAATAATGAATTATTTTAGCTTCATTCCCAAGACACGATTGTGTTTTCAAGTTTAGTCCAACTTTCTGTACGATCAACTTCTTTGTCAGTAAAAACTGGTTCTCAATAAAGATGGTCTGGTAGTCTTGAAGCATGGAAAAACAAAGACCAGGAATCAGAACAGCATTTAATTATTGAGGGTTTAAGAGATGAAAGCAACTGAGTTTTATGTAAGTAGAGGAAATACTAAGTCTGCAATATAGAAATAGATAATCTTCAATACAAGGATTGGTTTCTCATTGAATACTCCACAACCATCACTGAATCTGATGCTTACATGAATTAATTTAATGTCTCAAAAGCTCGTATTGCGTCAATCGTCAATTTTTTAAACTTTGGATTTCTATCAAACCCACAGAAAGCATTAGAAACGGAGCAGAACTTTGTTGAAATACATGAGTTTTCAATTTTCAACAAACTTAAAAGGTGAAATTTTTATGTTATGTCAATGCAAAGAATAAATTTCTTTTAAATCAGCCTACCACAGGTTGCCTCATTCGAAAACTGGTATTTTATTTCAATTTTGAATAGATAGAAGGTAAAATGAGAAAGGGAAAAATGATTTTAATGAGAGAGAATTGATGAAAAATGACGAAGGAAAAACAGTGAAGGGTTATTGGGAAAAATTATAGTTGATAATGTCCTGGCTACCTCATGCATTGATTCAAACTGGATAAATTCATTCATCGATTGAATGAATTCAAACCAATAGATTGAGATTCATAGATTACCAATAGAATTATTCATGACTAATTAAGGAGAAAGATTTTATACTTGAATTTTATATAATCTATCATTTTGATAAATGTAATGTATTATTAAGATCTTAGAATACAGACTATCAATAAAATAGCAACGCATAAAATCTTTCCAAACAAAGAAGACGTTCTGGCATGATTAGATGAGAAAATGACTCCAGCTCGGTCAATATTGATTCTAAAATTATAAATTCAATTCTGATAAAAAGATTCAGATCTACAATTTGGGAACAAATTTATAATTTTTGAACCAATATTGACCGAGCTAGTCATATTCTCATCTTGTCAGAATGTCTTCTTTGCTTGGACAGACTATATCTCTTGATCAGTAGTCCATACATAAAAGCTGAAACACCTAACCCCAGGTCATTACCATGAACTTGAACTTTGTGTTTCGGTAAGGTTAGGGTGAGGATAGGATGCCATGTGTGACAATGGATTATGCAAACCAGTTGATAGGATGTGCTGTGCAAGGTAGGGATGTGAAGGGCTCAGGTTACCCTGGGAGCGAGAGTCCGACCTTCAAGGTTTGCTTTTGAGTAGCTTCAGGACCGCCCAGGCGGTGCAAAGCTTTTTGCTTTTTGCGCCACGCCTAACTCGCCATGTCGCATGTCACTTTTGCTCAACTCAAACTGATACACAGCGCCACCACTAACGCCATCCATCCCACACCGAGATTGTTTATCTTATTAGGCAATTACAGCAATTCTGCACGCCTAGCCACACACATCTGTGAGCAATTTCGCTCACGACAAATACATTGAGACAACTCTCAGTTTCTGTTTTCCAGACAAGGTAGTTTATGACGCCTACATTGCTTTCAAATGGATTTGGTTTGTTGAATAACATCGATTAATAAATTTGGATTTTGTAAAATTCCAACATACTATGAGATCTTTGAAGCTGTAAATCGTTATTTTATTATTCAATACAAAAATTAATGAAAAGTATGTTAATACATGAGATTCAGAATTGCAGTAGCCTACCCTTTTAGTATTCTTCAGTCGAACAAAATATGTTTCGCTCTTCAAAGATGAATTCATAAATTTTTTATGAATTCTCAAGTGTCAATGAGCAGATATACATCATTTCACTGTATTTTTGGGTTTCATCTATTGACATTCTATATATTCTAAATCTATCCTTCTATCTACACATCTATTGACTACCCTGTTGATCATATTGATAGTAGCCTTAGATAAAAAGGAAAATCGAAAAGTAATTCATACTTCTGAAAACTGCGAAAACTCCATTTAGATGTTACTCAATTTGAGTACGGTATTGATTTTTATTCTTACCTGAAACCATCGAATCCGTCTTCAGATCCGTTTATTGTGAGCACAGGGGCGCGCGCGTATGCCTTGGCTACTCTTCTATTTCTTTCTAAAACGATTACTTTCGCCCATATTTCGTCATCTATTTGAGTCCATTTATCTAACACTTCTTGGATGTGATCCTGCAACAGAAGAAATGAAAAATTTATTAATCTCAAAAATGAAATTCGTGTTAATCATGAATGTTTTAATTGAAAACTCAATTTCAATTAAAATTTCAAAATCATGAATGTAAACTCAATTTTTGAAGAATATGAGAAATCATGATCAGATGAATAAGACGAGTGTTAAACAATCATGATTTGAATCAATGGCTCTCAACTGTAAAAATTATATTTCAAAATAGATCAAGTGCTTGAATTCAAACGATCATTGACTAGAAAGTTATTGAAGATTTGAACAATCAAACAAAGAATTAGCCTATACTAATAATAATATTTGAGTATAATATTTATCATCGCATCAATATTTAAAAGAAAATTATGGTTGGTAAAATCTATATCTATAAATATAATAATAAGAAAAAGCTAGAAGCTGGAGTGGATTTTGTAAGTGTGTAACTGTTTTGAAAGTATGAAAATAGCCCAATAAGTTACTACTAGTAGAAATAGACCAACATAAAATGGTTTATCATAGTAGAGTGAATTTTATTGTTTCATCGATGGTGCTGAATTATAAAAGGACCAAGTAATAACAAACCACAGTAGTGAAATTGAATATTATCAAAATATCTACTATGAATAATATTGAGAAATATTAGGTCTCTTTCTTTGAGAAATATTGCATAAGAACAATTTGTAATTGTATGGTTGTAGAGGATCCTTGTAACAATTGGAACGAAGCTTGAATGAGAAGCGTAGACCACATTTTGTCAATTTGGAACGAATTGTTAGAAGTGGTACGTGGATACTGGAGAATAGTATGATGTAACGCAGGACGGAAGCATCCAAATAAAAAGCAGTTCTACTGTTCATTTCCAGAGTATTTCTCATCAAAATTATTCAGAAGCACTCTTCGTCATCTAGTTGATAAAGAAAGAATCCTATTGTTAACCATATATTGAGATATACAAAACATAAAACCAATCGACACTCAGTACAATAATCGGAAAAGGCCTTCAAATATATTATTATAACCAAGAAATGTTTATGACATTCCAATAGATGTTGAGTAGAAAATCTAAAGAAATAGAATAATGATATTGAAAAAACCAAACTCTCAATTATCAATGGAATGTAGGCCTAACTATATCAATTGCTGCGATTCTTCAGGTCCACTGAATTTCCTGTTTAAAATAAGACGAAATAGTGTACATTGATACAAATAATTTTATATGCCTATTATTTCAATGCCATCATCAATGACAAACCCAGCAAAAGTTAACAAGATTTCCAAAGTCATGTTGATAAGAAATAACAGAGTGCAATTATTAAGGAAATGCAATGTTTTGGCAAGTTGATTACAATTTCCTGCACCGTTAATGAGTCAATTGCATCTCAATGGAAACTCGCTGAGACGGATTCGCAATTATTTTATTGTTTGGTGCATGAATTCGTTTATGTTACAAAGGTTTTCCCATTGAAGAGGTCAGAATAGTCATTTCACATTCTGGTAGAGAGCATTCATGGCTGCTGATTTTGATGAGGAGTAAGCCTAGGTTGAACACACTTTCAGACATGATTACCTATATCACAAGTATGCTACTAAAATCTCCAAGCAATCACAGAAACTGCAGTAGACCTACAACAATTGATTCTTACCTGGTGAGTGAGAGATTTATAACTTTTCAGGGTTCATAACTGTCATGAAATATTCTATAGCTGACGACGAAAAAAAGTTGGGCGATTTCTTCTTATTTTTGTGCTCTAACCAAGGATGGTTTGAAATCAAAAGAGACGCATATTAGCTATTAGTAGGTTACATCAGCTAAGAAACCACCCAACTTTTTAGCGACAGCTATACACAAATCAAGATAAAAAGTAGAACTATCATTCTGATGTCTACGTCAATCTACTCAAGTTGTGCGTTGTTTTACTCTTGTGCCAAGAATAGAAAATAAGTCATAGTGAATGAATGCAAGAAAAGCTGCTGTACGGTAATTAAGTTACCGGTTTATTACTTCATTTGAAATAAATCTATCAAGTCTAAGTTCTGGATGAAATCGATGATTTCATAGCCTTTGTTTTCGTAAGTTTCCATAAACGGGAAATTCATATTTACCGCTACAAAGAAAATTTCCATGAATCATTCTAACTCTACAGAAGTTTACAACGCTTTCAATTACAATTACATCACTCTCAGAGGAGCGACCACTAACCAATTACCCAATAGTTTGAAGTTCAATTCATTACACCTGCTACTTCAGAAAATCATCTTATTAATATTTAGCCTTGAACTATCAATAGAAATAAGTAGCATGCTCCTTTCGTACTCCATGATGTTGAGTAGCACAGTAGGCTACTATGATATGAATTTTTTACGAAATAACACTTGGGATGATGTGACATAGCGTTTTTGCAATAACGCGATGACAAATTTTTTTATTCAAGCAATTTAACATAGGCCTATTTCAAGACTATAACTTAGAAAAGCTATTATCAGAAATTGGCTGGATTATTGATTGTTACATTGGAGCTCACCAACTTTCTTCCGTCTCTTGAAGATTCTTGAGTCTGCACCATGTAATTTTTTTGAATATAAATTTTTATTCGGCGTGACCATAGTGATATACATATACATGGTTAACTAATAAAAAAGTAGCAGTTACTAAAACAAATTTAGTAGCCTAGTTCAAGTAAAAGCAGCGTCATGGAAGTACTGAAATATCTTTCACAGAATATTTAATGATAAATTTTTGATTATTCTATCTGGGAGCTGGAAAAAGAAGACTGAAATCAAAGTCAATAAGATTAGACAACAAATAAAGGGAGCAATTACAATGATATTCTACGATGATAATTATGAAATTCTACGCTCATTGCACAATGCACAAAACTAAAAACAATAACAAGCTAAATGCATACATAATATAACCTAAAAATTTACAGTTGGTGACTGGATTTTACTTGCAGCCAACCTAACCGACTTTTAATACAAGACAACATTGAAGAATTGCAAGAAAATAAAGTTCGAATTGATATCTAGATTCAATCAAAGGAATTTTTGGCATGGTACTTCTAAAATTTTCTTAAAATATACGTCATCTGCCACCAGAAATACTAGGCACAAACAACAATGTTGACATTTAGGAGAAACGTTGGTAGGATTAAGTAGGACAAAATGGAAAAGCCGCGAGAGTTTGAATGTACGGAGTATCCAAATTGATACAGTATTGAGTTGCTTATGTCCAGGAGCTCCTAAATTATTGTTTTATATTATTGTTTAATTATTGTTATTGTATATTGTTTTAAATTATTGTTATACTGTAATATCTTCTAATTTTTCCTAACCCTCTTCTGCATTTACAGCGTGTGGGTAATTAATAATAACAATCATTATTACTGGTTGATTTACCATAATAGTTCAAAATTAGATTGAAAATCAAATATTATAGGGTTGACTTCAATAATACGATTTTTTAAGTTTTACTTTTTAATAGTAGGTCAAATGAACGTTTAAGAGCATGCTGCGCGGGTGGCAATCAGATCCGCCACGCCCAAATTACGGCCTTCAGCCATTGTTGGTTAGGTCGGGAAGGACGTTCTTAATGTACTCAGCATTCAAGACTAAACAAGCATTACTGCAGTTGTTATTACAGTACGATGGAATCCAGAGGTGATAGCCTAGGTTCTGAGTAGACAATGAGGTGATAGAATGGAGGTGATACAATGGATAAAGAATGCACAGGTGGAAGTGTAAGGGTGATGTTAAACAAACAAATGAATGAAAAGACTCTCACCTCCAAAAAAAGATAAGGTTTAATAATAAAATCGTCTAGGTGACTTTGATTATTCCAAATAAGTTTAAAATGAATTTGCGACGAGTTCCGAAGTATGCATTATACAGGGGACAAGAAACATCATCCCAGAACTCTGCAATAACTAAAAGATGCCATAAGGCAGGAAATGGCTACCATTCCAAGGGAAGTTACACAAGGAACTATGAACAACTTAAGAGAAAAAAGTGAGAATGATATCTTTTATCAGACATAATTTTCAAAAATAAATTGAGTGTACTAAGTGATGTTAAATGGAATGATATTGGCTATTCACAAATATATGTAATTGAACACTTTATTGTGATAGGACTTTCAACATGTTTCATTGCACAATAAAAAAGTGATCATAATTTCACTAGTAACCTCCAAAAATAAGTCTCGATATTCCTGTATTTGAGTTTTATAAATATATTTTTTTCTGAAATTATGTTTTAATATAGTAGGCCTAACTTACATATCGCCCTGAGTTCAGGACATTACCAGTAGGAGACTCTTCAAGAATAAACTAATATAAGGACACCCGTGACTTTCGTAAAAGTTCATAGTTGATCTTGACAAACTATAGTTTGTTTTTCTCAGCTCATCAAGGCGTTTCAAATGCATATTTCATAACTTGTTAAATTTGATTGAAATTTAAGAACTTCATTATCTTGAGTAAGTACATTCTCATGTACCAAGAAAAAGGCTCAAATTGTAGAACATAATCTCATATTTATTTCAAAAAAATTAAATTAATTTTTCTACTTTGTGAATAATCAAATAAAGACATTCTCCATGAGTGTTAATAGTGTATGAATATAACACCAAAAAATTGAGGGATCATTATGAAATCTCCTTATCCCCCAGCGTGGAAGATATACCTAAGCGGAAAATGAGATCCTCCTAAAAATTCCCGTCTTTCGGAGGAGACGATAAGCCGTCGGTCCCGACTACCTAAAAAGTAGTCGTCATCTATCATCCATTTCATTACCCACGCACAAGCCTATGAGCTCATGTGGGCTTCACCCTCATAAACAAACAAATAAACAAACAAATGTAAAAATCGAATATTAGAGGAGAACCTCTTACAAGTTTTGATAGTGAATGAATATAACTCAGAAAATCAAAGCTTATCCTAAAAATCCTCCCCAAAACTTGAAAACTATAAGCTGAGAACAGAATAAGTTATCAATTGAAACATAATTATGAGGTATTTTTCACCGGTATGAATAGTCTTTGAATATAAAAACATTATCAGGCTTATTGTAAAAAAATCCCAAACTGATAATATACAGTGAAACAAGAATTCTCCCCTAAAAATAGAATAATTGAAATTTTTTAATAATTTTTTATAAGTGATAATAGTGAATGAATATAACATAAAATGCCATAGAGACCATTGAAGGCTCAATGTAAAAAAGTCCCCCCCCAAGACTTTAGGAGTATAAACAGATAATAGAAGAAGACATTAAGAAGATATAGGAAAACATTTTACGAGAGTTGAATATTCAACATGAAAAACATTTTGAGCTTAATTTGAAAAAACTCCCCGAAACTTATAAGATATAGGCCTAAGCTGAAAATGGAACTCATCCGAAAATAGAATAGCTAAATTCTAGAAGAATGGGGAATTAATATAAGAAGAATTATTTCGGGTATAGTCGTGAAAAATCCCCCTAACTTAAAAAATAAAAGCTGGATATTCAATCCCCTAACAATGTTAGAATTGAATATGGGAAATAAAATCTTCTACAAGTGCTTGAATATAAGACAAAAGACATTCTAGGGCTAATTATGAAAAATCCCCCTCAAGTTATAGAAAATGAGCTAAAAAATAGAATCCCCCCAAAAATCGCAGAAGCGCATTTGCGCTGCTTAACCCCCCTCTGGGCACCCCTGATGAAATCTATCCGGACTGAGTAGCCTATTAATTTGGAGTATACTCTTTGGTACTATTGAGCTGATGCCAAAAATTGAAGTTGTTTCGCCTGATTTATGTAAAATCCAATTATTATCTAGTAACTAACCAGTAAAATAGGCATATCCATCAATATTCGTGAATCATTCCTCTAGTCGCTGGTTTGGTTTAGTTACACAGAATATTTGCAGACATAAGCCCTTCAAAGAACTTCGTCCGGACTAATAAGTGTATGAGTCAAGATAGATAATATACTCAATGGCACACAGCTGTAAAACAGGTAAATGTGTCGAGATCTGAAAAATTATAACCCTAAGAATGCATGGGAATAATATATTTCAATTCAAATTTCAAAACATAAAATCTTGGAAAGTATTCCAAAGATTTTAATGATTTGCTACCGCTAGATATTATTATTCTATGGGTACGAAGTGCCATCTCAGCAAATAACAGCATTACTACAGGTAGGAAATTTTACGATCAGAAATTTGAAGTTTGACACAATTTGAACAAAATTAGTGAGTTTTTTAGTATTGAAGAGATCACGCTTTTCTCCACGATCGAAATATTTTTTACAAATGCACTGTACTTCATCCGAACCTCTTCTTTTTGTTTCTAATGGGCAGGGATGAGAAATAATCATAATGTTTTATTTTCCACAAATTCCAGTATAACGTTTGTTACTTTTCCAATGAGAGGAGAAGATTGTAATAATTTTTTTCACGTTTTTGTTTGATACAGGTTATAGAAACTGTTAAAACATTCGCATAAACTTGAAATTCAAGGTAGGATATCTTAATGTACAAGAAGGTTTTGTTAAATTATTTTTGTTTCTGAACATATGCCAAATTGATCCGATGGGCTAACATGGTGAAGTGTTATTCAATTAAATGGGAATACTGTTGTCAAATCAAAAACCAAATCGATTAATCAGAAAGACAGCATTCCAACTGATGACAGGATATTTTCGTTTGCAGTCGTATCAAATCAACATGGCGCTGAATAGTGGGGACAGATCCAGATAAGTTGGTGGCTTTAGTCAAAGTCATGGGCGTAAGTCGAAGATAAAAGCCAAGGCCAGCAGGTTCATTTTAAATCCCAAATGCCAACCAACCAACTGATCTTCGCATTTATTCAAATTTATACCATTTGTCAATGTTCCAAACAATAAAGTATCTCGGAACATCGAGTTGATAGAACCTTTGAACTCAATACAACTCGAAATGATTTTTGTGTTTCACTTTCATTTTTTACCGAGATAGGCGGGAGTGGTTGGATGGACTTTTATTAGTCATTTATACAGACTGCTTTGTCAAGAGAAGTTTGAAGAATCAAAGAGAAATATTATGTAAAAAACTCTTCCTTAGCTATCACTTCAAATATAATTCTATTGGATAAATAAGACAACAATCTATTGAATAGTATGTATGATATAAAGGAAAAATAGAGAATGGTGCTTTTCCTAGTCAACGAGCAAAAACAAGAGTGGAACTAACAAAATATAGACGTAACGCGACGTCGCAAAACATGCCTAATTAGCATAAAGCGCTGACAACGAGCGCAAACACGAGTTCCTTCTCTTTTCTTACCTTTGCTGTGCAACAAAAACTTCGCCGCTTCACTGTGTTATGACAGAAACAATACGGAGCAAATTACGACCCGGAATCCACATCAGAACGTTACCGAACTGTTATTATTTCAGAGTTGCAATCTTTTTCCCATGAACATCGTAGTATTTTTGTATGGAGTAAACCTAATTGATCCCACCGCAGGGTAGTCACATCCCATTGTAGAAATCTCTATAAATATTACAGCTGAAGCTTGAAGGATCATTTTTCAAGGGAAACCAATGAAGTACTGTAGTGAGTAGTCCGATCAAAACTAAAATTCATTATTGCTGGTTCAGGACGAGAGATTTCTGTTGTAATTTTCAAGAAGGGCCTAGGCCTACCATCCGGCTGCCAGTTTTAAATTCACACCAATATACAGTCCGTCCAAGCAGAGAAGACACCCCGGCTAAACGGGAAAACGACTCCAGCCCGGCCAATACCGACCGAAAAGCCATATATTCTCAAACAGAATCCACAGTCCCCGAACCAACATCGACCGAGCCGAAGTCACACCCCCCCCTCACCTCACCAGGACAGACCGTACAGCCAATGGATGATCATCAACCAGGTTAGTGGTAACGTGTGGTTAGCACGTTGATCCTCTCAACCACAAACCAGTCTTCAAAACCAAGTGAAGGCGCAGAACACCTCTGAATAACATACAGCTAATCAGTTAGAGTGTAATGCAACAATTTTTATTCCTCCAGAGACGGGAAACGACTAACTAAAATTCATTGTTGGTTCAGGACGAGAGATTTATGTTGTTTAATGATTATTCTAGAATCAGTAAGTTGGTGAAAATAGGAAATGGAATTAGTCCATTAAAACGGAAATATATATCCGTTCGTTTTGTCTCTTTCTCATCTTCCATAGACATACACGATACAAGTCATTAACAATGACATTTAAAAGATCCTAGAAATACACTGTACTCCAATAGCTCAAAAACCTTTTGACTTGTTCACTATAGGCCTCACAGAAAAAAAATTGGATCCTCCACAGTACAGGAAGCCGGAATATTGGATGAAACTCTTAAGACCTTTATTAGAAGAGAAATTGGGGAATTATTTCGAACTGATAACATAAGAATTTCCCTCCCCACTCATGATCAGAAAACTGTGATGAGGCTGGACTGAACTACCATGGATCTAGTTGTGCTGTCATCTACACAGAAACTATGCAATAACAAGACAGTTCAATGTGATCTTGGGGACAATACAATGATAATTGATTATTTCAACTTCCTGTAAAATGAAGAAGATTGATAACTGGATTTTAATCAGCAGTGAGCAAGATGGCAGGACTGGATGGCAATGCGGCATTGGCATGATTCATGGCCCTCCTTGATATACTACTTTCACTGGCTATTGGACAGGTGAGCAGTTGTAGTCTGATTGATTGCAACGTTCATTGGCATCTTCAAATATTACCATGAATAATCATCTATTCACGACAAATAACCTTTAGTGCCTTGTAACTTTTACTTGGCGACAAAAATGAATCGCACCAATTAATTTTCATTTTGTTTGAGAGTGGACGATTTCTCATCGCTCCTGATTGCTACTGAGCAGAGTTTTAAAATGGAAAGATGAATGTTATTGATCATTTTCATCAACGGTCTTTGTTTCTTGAAGATTTGTCAGCTTTCACTTTTATTGAATGTCTAAATAGATAAGATGACTGATACCATCGTTAATGAAAAATCAGTAAAATTTGAAATACTTGGGGACTACGTAGAGTGTAAAAGCTTAGTAGTAGCTGATAAATCTGAAGCTAATGCAGAAATACAGAAATTGGAGATGAAATCATCCAATCATGCAAATATTCCACTGTAGCCTACGAATACTTTTTGAGGAGAAGTAATATCAGTAATATCCACTTTATTTTTCTCTATTAATCAAATTTTCCTTGGTATTACTATCAACAAGAATTCAAGAATGTCAATTTGAATTTTAAAGAATGTCAAAAATTTCAATTATGGCTCAATATTATCCAACAATTAAATTTTTGAACTTGCATGGGAATGAAACAATAACGTGAGATTTCCCATCCAATATTCATCTCTACTCTGTCCAATATAAAATTTCCATAATAGTATTTGTTAGAGGAGGTACAGACTTTTCAATGAATTTATGCATGAAGAAGAGAATTCAGGAATAATCCAAAGCAATCATTCAGCAATAATAGTCCACAAAGCTCGGATAAAAGTGAAATAAACACAAACCAAGAAATTGAAGGAATGTAAATCCTAGAAAGTAGTGAATTAGAAGGAAGATTCCCTAGATTCACATACCGATAAACACGATCTTCGATCAGGAAGTACTCAGCAAATACAAGATGCATATAAAAAGTGAAAGTGCTCAAAATAACGTTTTGTATTCACAAACTATTTCACGCATCCTCCACACTGTTGAATGCGATTCAGTTAATAAAAAGGACAGGGACCACAGCAGAGCAACGCATGGAACCAAATAGAAAACAGAGTGGATTGTGATAAGACGGTAATTTGACAAGCATTGCGGGCAAGGTGTCCATTCCATCCGATATGAAAAGGGACGCCACCGAATCTTTCTTTCTCTCGACTCATTTATCGTGCACACTTTCCTTTCTATTCTAGCTGTCACGAGCTCAACATTGCACTAAGCGGTCATACATTAGCTCATCATTTTCTCATTTCATGCCCGTTAACACAAACAAGATACTACTTCCAAACGACAGCTTACCAAATTATAATTATTTCGTAGGATAATTTTATCAAGTTGTTCACAGACTATCATTATTAGTTATTTATTCATTTATTCTACAGTAACTAGTGAACTTATTGGTTGAAAACAGACTATTATCAGTTCACTCACGCCATGACAGAAGTTGTTCTTGATTGATCAATACACGTAAGTATAATAATAGTTTTGAAAGTTTTCAATGTTGATTTAATGCTTCAGAAAATGCTCAGACCTCAATAAGCTATATCTCTAGCTCATCAATTTTCTTGATTGTGCTTAGCTTTTTTCACATTTCTTAAGTCATTTCTAGAGACTTGATAGCTCTATTGTGAACTCTTGTGTTATCAATAAGGCTTTCTCTATTTCATTTTCAATAAAACTTCATGTACGCCTTTATTTGATCTTCCTGCTGTTTATAATTCTTCAAACAATATAGAGCTATCATAAATATTGTAAAGGTTCTCATTGGATATATCCTAATTATATTAATTGATTGATTTCGGAGAACTCCGGGTGAATAAATTCTCTAATTAGACTTCTCCTTAGAAGTCTTGTAGACTACATCAATTTTAGCACCAAATTGCTCTGGCTATTACAAAGTTTATTCTGTGACTTTCTCTTTTCCATTAAGATTATTATTTTTTATGTTAACAATTCAGCAATGTGAAATAACAAATATAATGTTCATCAAAAAACAAATAATAAAAATGATTTCTCAAATACACGGTATAAAACAGAAGGAATGCAAGCCAGTTACTTGAAAGAGTGATATTTAGTGGGGCCTACATTATTTCCATAGCTTTTACTAGACAAAACCGTGTCCTGTGGACCGTTAATTTCTTGTTGGTCCACAGCCGCCGCTGCTCCACCTTGTTCAGTCCAATTACGTAACCGTGGCTAAATTCCTCGACAAATTGAGAGCAAGAACAATTACTTTTTCATTCAATAAAACGAACGTAATAGCGGCACTTCTCATTCCTTTCAATAAGTTCCAGCGTTTTGTTCCTTACAATACGTTTAAGGTACAGAATTATAAACTGAGATCCAATACGTATTTAAAAATAATACTTTCCTGAATTGAGTCGAAAGTTAACTAGGTTTATCTTAATGTTTTTAATAGATGAATGAAATTTCAGTCAATTTGATCATGAATGATTATTGGATTCGTGGGAAATGTGATCTGTACTCATCCATCTCCTTATCTTCAGAAAAATATAAATTATCATCAAGAATATACTTTCGATAGACCAACAGAATACTTCATTTTTCTATGAAATATATATATATATTTTTGAATAATTTTAACTGAAAATAGAAAAAGTTTATTCGTGCACTTCAACTTTAGTTACAGTTGAAAACTGCTAAGCCATGACCATCCTAAAATCTGAGTTCCCCCAATCAACAAGAATATTAGAATTGCTCATCTTCATTAAAAATGGCATGATTATAACAAGATAAAATAAATTGAATTTACTTGAATGGGAATTCATGAACAAAATTCATGACCTACTATTGAGAGTACGGAGCTTACGTATTTTCAATAATCAATACTCCTTATTTGGAATAGAATCAATCTTGTATCAATAGTAATTGTGGCAATGAGTTTGACAACCAGGAATCATTGTACTCATTGAATAACAAGCGATACCAGATCAAATAACAATAACAATTATTATCAATTCAACCTCACTGACAAGTAAAATAACATTTCCACAATTTGACATTTACATTACTCTGGGGCTACAAGGGACTTTCCTTTTCCTCATTCTGATTAAATAAAGGAGTTGTAGTATCACAGTTACTGACAAAAAGTGGTGCTTTGTATAAAAGTACCACAAAGAAGTGAAGCCCGGCAGCAGTTAAATATGCGGACGTTGAACAGAGAAAGACCTTGCCCGGAGCCAGAAGTTGTCGGAGTCGATAGAAAAAGTGATCGAGATCATTGAAAAACTTCGAATAATGCTAGTATCGATTCTGTTCATGAAGGCAGGTCCAACTAACCGATTAGGACAATCATTGAATCATGTTTTTTATTGAACCCAAACTGACCTCACATTAGGAACAGAATATTCATGCTCGATGGTTTCAGACTGAGCATTCGCTTCAAGGCAAGGGTTGTATTAGAATCCGTTCAATACAATCTTAATTGCTACATGTTTTGGAGCTTGATGATGGTCAAAAACAAAACACGAGCTCATAATTGTTCACTTGTTGGCTGACTTTGATTAATCGCCCAACATCTCGCAATTCACAATGTACATTACAACACATGTTTTCATCCGGACCAATTGCTCTTTTTACGCTTCAATGGAACTCGCAAAGGGCGTTTGAGTCCGGAGCAATAAGCTTATGTATCAATAGTGACTTTTAAATTGTCAGGTCCGCTTATAGTGATTTGAATTAATGATCTCCCTGACATGTGGGAGGGTTATAGAACAAGGGAATTAGCCCTTGACATGAGAAATTCGCCATAGAATATAGACGCTTGCTTTTGAAAGTAGGATTGTAGAAGTTTCAATCACGTTTTTATTGGAACATTGTTGTTGTTTTGTTGGATTCATCATCATTGTAATAATTTCCCACACTATGAGGTCGTGAAAGATTAGATTTTACATTCTTAAGAGATTCCAAGCTAGGAAACATACAATTTGGCTACTCGGAAGTAGGGTGAATGCAAACAAATTAATAGAATGCTGATTATTTCAATTAAATTGCATTTGAAATGGAAACTTTCAAATATTGATGCATTTTCCAGGTACATATTGATACAACAAATCTCTCAAACTATAATAACACTTTTATTCAATGATTGCAATATTTGCAATATTATCAAAAGCAATGATTGCTTTTATCCAATAGTTTTTATCAGTTGATTGCTCAACTGAAATGTTTTCGATGGAATTAAAATTCTAGAAATTATAAGTGTAAGCGTATTGTAATCATCATTATTTTTGCATGATCAGATCTTCAACTAGATGGAGAGTGGAATTTAATTCGTCCATTAAGAATTTTTCCAATGCTCCAGTGAACATTATTATCCCAATTCAATGTAAGGATATACGATCATACGAAAAAATTATATGCATCCATTGACAAATCGTATGAATGCGGAAGGATCCGCCTGTTTGAAGCCCCCGACACATCGACTTCGTATCGGCTGTTAACGACAATGAACAGGGAGACAGTGGACTGGAAACCGACAATGAACCAAGAACGACAGTCATGGAGACGGACTTGAGCTCCCTCTACATTCGTTGTCTGTTTTTTCAGACAACACGATCATCGCACGTCAATTTTAGCTCAGTGCTCGGCGTTACTGAAAGGGGCAATGACAGCCAACATCACCAGCGCAGCAGCAGCAGCAGAGGTGATCCACGTAGCAATGCGATGCCTCACAAATCACCGTGAAAATTCGATTAGTGAAAAAAATTGATACACGCTAAAAAAAGTCGTATGAAGAAACAGAGGAGATCTCCCAGCTTGGATTCTATCATACAACGAGGGAAACTCTGTCTTCACGATTCGTCATCATCTCACAACAAGCTCTGTGAATTTTCTTCTCATGTGCTGCTGGATATTCTCTTCGGAGCAATATTTATTTACCCAAGGCTGCTGGAATTGATGGGATGAATTGATGTTCTGGGGAACATGTTCTATCGGTACCGTATCTTATTGATATTGTATCATTATCTATATCATATAAGAATCGACGACTTATTAGCAAATTTGTTCCATTACCGTTTATTACGTATTAAAGTTCTTAGGTGAATTAACTAGTAGTGGGATGGCTGATATACGATTCTAAGTTGTATCTGAGTGAAAACTTAACGTTTTCAAAACAGATTATACAACCAGAAGCTGAAAATAGTGTAGACGACTAAAGCTGTTATAGCATAAAGTTTACTAAAGTATTAAGCCAATGTGAAGTAAAAACTAAAGTGAAGCTGTTGGACTGTTCTTTGATGATTTGGTTGATGTTATAAGTTATATCTCATTTAATTTTGAAACTCGATAGGCCTGCTATGATTAACAAAAATACAAATGATTATGTAGAGTACTATAAGCAAAGTATTGAAACATTCTAAAATTTACAAATGTGATGTAAAACATTAACCACTTGATGAAAAAAGCTCTGTGGCTACTTTTAGTAATAGCAACTCTTTTAGTTAGAAAGAGTTGATATTACATAACTCTCGTTGGCTACAAGTACACCATAGGAGATCTATAAAAACGAATTGATGTCGTTTTTGTAGCAATGATAGCTCATATTACGTTACATAATGCTCAAAACAAATAAAGCTTAGATAGAAGCTACTGTTTGTTCATTGTATGTGGCTTTGGTGGACAATAATACTAGGTGAAACGTTGCATTACAGCATTTCAGGATTTATTATTATTTGAAATATCATATTGGCCAACTCCAATATATCAAGACAGTTAAAGTAGAGGCTGGTTACATTTCACCACCCAGAGCTCCATTGAAAAGAGGGCTTGGCTTTATAAACGTTCCTGAACGATTTTTATAATTGAATTTCAGTAGCTATTTTTCGCTTCTTAGAGGTCTTCGAATTGAAGGATACCTTAGAAACTTCTCGATTCTTGAAAGGCAATAAGGGATATTTTGTGAGTAAATTCTTCAGATCTACCACCTTCTCTTGTTATGAATGAATATTGAAAGTATAAAGACAAATAGTGGATCTTTAGTATAAACCAATAGCTATGATATATGAAGTTAAATAAATATGTTCTATGTAAAGTAAAATTCTTAAATCTATGGAATGCCATGCTTTGCAAATTGTTCAACTCTTCTCACGCTCAAACTTTTTGGCATTTGATGGTCGTTGAACTTTTAAAATCTGGCATTTTCAATAATATTTATGAAAATCAATCTTGTGATACAGTACTTCTAGATTAATTTATTTCCACCTTCTACTATTCGGCGATATCTTCAACAGATAATCAGAGATGGAAAATATAATCTTGATAGTTAAGTCTCGAAATGATCGATCGAACCTACACAAAGTCCACTTTATAACAGCATGACGTCACACATGTAACATTATCTTTCGCTCATCTAAGATAGGCGCGGGCGAAGTGTGATCTAATATGAAAATCTGCGTGAAATGATACCACACGCTGATCCCGACCTAAGCTCTATTGTTGTGTCCTTCAACTTTGAACTTTAGAAAGCGCAAAATTTCGAGTGGAACATGTTCCTTGCGGGTTTGTTGGCTGGAAATGTACGTATTTTTCACCAGTGGATAAATCACAATGAGATACGGTCGATTTAGAAACTTGTAGCTTGAACGGAATTTTTCACTGATCCAAGTCTCGCCATCTGCCGAGATAAAAAAGTTTTGTAAATGGAATAAAAATAGGAGGAGATTATAACCGGACAGAGTTGTCAAACGACCTTGCCCAGGGCATCAACTTTGCTGCTGCTGCTGGAAGGCGGCCTTGCCAACGCGTATCATTTTACAAAAAAATAATCTTTTCTGCTCCTCCCTAATCTTATTTTGCTTAGATGAGAGTATGCTCGTTGCGTCATCTCAAACGAGCCCTATCCAATAAAATTTCTCGTAGGTGTGCGTGGTTGTTACAGGAAAATGTAAGAAACTGCATGTAGTTGGGAAATCTTTCCTTTCTTCTTCTAACATAATCCATCACCTTCGTCTTCACGATTCCGAACGATCCTAACAACATTGCAAATTAAAATTTTACTATCTGAAGGCATGTAGGAGTTTTCCCGATTTCGTAAAAGTACTCTTGTCAGTGACTGCCCCTGTTTGTCGGATTCACATAATTCGTACACCATGAGACATGATAAAATTTCCACTGTTTATCGTTTTATACAATCAATGCCTTCTCAATACAAAACCTTTATCTATACAAACATTATACCCGTTCCCTGAACGGAGTGGAAGGAATTGTAAGTGAATAGTTTACATGTGAAATTATTCCAATAAGTACGTATGTTATCGATTAACGCATACTTAAATATAGCCTACTGGGATTAAAGCTGAATAAATCATTAAACATTTTAGCTGCTTCTTTATTAAAGTCCTCATCCAATTCAAAAATAAATATTCTTTTCGATTGAGCATGATCTTTAAAAAGGCAAGAATACAGTCTCAGATCTAATTCAAGTGGTCTGCTTTAAGAAAATTACAAATTGTTATTGGTTCTGCCACTGTTGCCAACTGTACATGATTGCAAAGGGTAAGGCGAGGCCGTATGCAGTTTTCCTTGCCGGAGGCACTGGACCAGTCCACCCTCTGAATAACCACTCCTCGATACGAAACTGACACTTGCAGGCTGCTGGTTATACTAGCATTATTATTATATATACGTTGTTGGAGCTATATACGAGCTCGTATGTGTGTTGGAGCTGAAGTCGATTATATTGACTCTGATGGACGTTGCTTGTCTGATAATAACATCAAATAGGCCTACAAAACTGGATTCTGTAAAATATGTGCTACAGGTGGATTTGTCCAGTGGTAGAATGATTAAAAATTATCATAATTATATTGAATTGTACCGGTATGCAAATATCGCGGAAGAGAATACACGCTGAGATATTTAAGATGATGGCATATTGACTGAAGGTGTATACGCGATTTTCAATGAAACTAGCTCGAAGATTTTGGGTCCCAAGAGTTCGGGAAGAATGTCTAGGCTACTAGAATAAATTCATAATCTATTTCATGTTTATCAAATATTTCAGTTTGGTAATGAATCAGAATAATTTTTTAAATAATAATAATAGTAATAATAATGCTGAATTGTATGTTCGGCTCGGTCGATTTTTTGGATAATATTTTATCACTAGATTAATAATCATAATTCTCTGATATGATAAAAATCTTTGTGAGTACAATATCATATCGTTTCAATGAATGAATAAGAAATACTTCATACTTGTCTCACTTTTTTAATGCTGTACTTTTTCAGCTTTCAAATAAGGTTCCAACATGTACAGAGCTGAAATATTGTATTTCAAATTGATAAACTCATTGACTATTGTGGAAGTAATGATAATGTGATAGAAAGATTTTTTTGTCTTAAACTAAGAACTAATACAGTGACTAGTATTCATTTCTACAGTTAGAGGAAATGTTACGTTCACAACATGACATGTTCGCTATGTATAATATTGCAAGCTGATTTGTCCTTATGTGGGAAGATGCTGGAAGAAAAAATGTTATCTGTCCAATGTTACAACTATTATTGTTTTAAACGACTTACACGTGGACATAAATTGCCATTTTAGATCAATGATGCATGATATGAGTATGATTGAACATTTTATTGCTGATTTCTCTTGAATATTTCACAACCAGCTCTACATCTTATCATGTCAATATGGAGATTTTTCAACTAGAATAGAAATAAATTTTGATTCTATATAGTTTACCCTACACAATTCGTAATTGAATTGAATCACAATAATTTATTTACTCATTTCTATATTAAATTGAAAGAAACTTATTTTGAACTGAAAACCTGATGATTCACTTATTTATAACAAGTGGAATATATTTTTAAAATCTTTAGATTATTAAAGCACATACTGCAAATCCGCTCATGGGAGTGAAATGTAATTAAGCATTTGAATATAGAGTGCATTCTTACGTGAGCCAGGAGCCTTCGATAGCGAATATTACCTGTAGGAAGAAAATGAAATATTAGAGGATGGCAACTTTTAGGAAATTCACTACATGCAACATTCTCCAGTTCAGTGACTAGTCGAGTTTCATACGTCTTATATTGATCCAACTAGACAATTTTAGTATTTTTCAAGTATAGAAGATAATAATTTGACAATGCTGATCAAACATCACTGAAACCCTAATTCTTATCACGAATTGATTATATCCTCTCAATTTTATTATTCTACGATTGTTTTCTGTATTCTAATTTAGAATTCACTTAATGCAAGCAATTTATTGAATCAAAGTTTGCTACTAAACATGGGCGTACGCAGGCAGTGGCAGGGGGAGGGGCAGCTGCCCCCCCCCCCGTCTAGAAGTTGACAAAAATTTTGTTTTCAATACATTCAAAAATAAAATGGAAAAATAATGAATATAATGAAATCATAATAAATTATCATTATCATAGAATGAAATAAATTCACAACTCAATTGTAGGCTAAATATTGCGAAGTCACTGACTCACGGGGGTAAAACTTTCATATCTGAATTTTCAATTTGAAGATCATTAATAATTCCTCATCTTGACTCTCTTGGAAGTAAGATTCTCAAATGAGAATACGCTTTTTTATCCCTCTGTCACTTCTCCATCCTTTGTAGGGTTAGTCAATGAAACGGAAAAATTTGAAGAAGTCACTAATGTGGAAAAATGAAGCCATTCACTAAACAATGAGAGAAATAAATTATTTTTTCTATAAATCTATTGTTCAATACTAAACATCAATTTCTCATGTTTTTAGAGGTTTGAATGACTTTTGTATCAACACCTCATTTTCAGACGTGTAAGACAACCTTGAAAAAACTGGAGAAATCTCAAAAAACTAGATGAGAGTACGAAAACCTTTGAACCCTTAAAAATATTGCTTCTGTTCAACAGACAATACTCCAAAGTTCACGCAAATCTGTCCAACAACATGCTCTATGCCTTGCAATGGAGGAAGATTTGCAAATTTTATATTTAGAAATTAATATTTTTAATAATTGTCCATAGAATACATTTAGAAGTACATTTTTCCTTCACATTCATAACTAATAAATGATGAAATGGATTTTCTTGAAGAGTTGGTGACTTGTTCAAATTTTTCCGTTTTACTTGTTAACTCTCTATATGCTCAAATGTTACTCCAGAGAATTTAAAAAACATTTTAAATCTTCAATGGAGTTTCATGAGCTATAATTCATTACTGAGGAGTTATAGCTGTGGTATTATGTATTTGAATGGAAGAAAATATCGAAGAGTTGAAGGTAATTGTAGCAGGTAAATTTTTTAAGCTTAGTTGCCATACAATAGTGTTTCAGAACTCTCAACCAATATTCTAAATCTAGGTCATTGCTCCTGGGTGGGAAACATACTACAGTACGGTATCTAAATATTTTCAAACTGTCCGAAGTTTATGATACCTTATTGTTGACTGGTATTTCGAATCAAGTAATATTGTAGAGAATTAAATTTTGATGAATCAGCTCACTTACCGTTTCTTCTACGACGCACCCAAATATCACAAATCAGGATTTCAAGGAGACAAAACCGAGAATGAAGACATTTTTTAATGGATTGCTTGTCTTTTGAAGGATCGCTTAATTGTTTGTCTCCTTCAAATCCTTATTTTTGAGGTTTGGGTAAGTTTCAGATGAGAAAGTAACTGAATATTTCTTCTGAAATAAATCGAATTCAAGTTATTTGTGAGACAATCAACAGGTATTCGAAGAATAAAGCCAGGAGAGAGACCAATTTGAAATTTTACATGTGATTACAAGTGATGGACATCTCAGCTCTCCTATAAAACTTATGACTCTGAAACCTGGGTACCGAGAAATAAAGAATAGATAGATTGATTGATTGATTGATTTATTTATTCCATGCCAAGTCTTAAAAAACCTATTGCATTTAAAACATATTACAATAACATTTACAATAATTATAAAATAATAATTAATATATATTCCGCTATAACGATACAAAAAAATAATAATCTTAATAAGAAGAAAACTAAATTACAAAAAAATGAAGAGTTACGTGTAGAAGGTAAAATAAAAGTAAAAGCTTCATATAAATGAAAAAGTAGTAGATATTTCGATGAAGAAACAGGTGATAGAGTGAAATGAAAAGTCGAAAGAAGTTTTGATGAAGGATGAAACAAGCGGTGGAGATGATTACTAGAATGAAAAGGAAGATGAAGAGTGAATGAGCTTCATGAATTCATATAATCCGTCTATACTAAATAGAAATTTTAATTTTCTGAACCCGCCCACAATGTGCAACAATCTACTTGTAAATAAAAATGTAAGAGAAACTTTTACGCTAAGTCCCAATATAGCTAGTCCTATATGTTTAGTAGTTGCTGAGAAGTTGGTAGACCCTTTTTTTGAAAGTGACCAATGATCCACATAGAACAATATTTTCAGGCAACCCGTTCCATTCCCTTGAGGCCGTAACCACAAATGAATTATTAAACATTGCTGTTCTATGCAATGGAATTTGCAGCTTATATTGATGTGATCTTGTTCCTCGTCCAGGATTAACACTTGAAATGAGTGTGAAAGATTCCCGTAGATAACCTGGACCCTCATCAAGAACTAACACCTTATAAGTCAAGCAGAGAATGAAAAACTTCCGACGCTCCCTAAGTTTGAGCCAGCCGAGATCAGTGAAGAAAGGAGTAATTTGCGCATCTCGTCTGGCATCATAGATAAAACGTACAGCAAAGTTCATAGCCCGCTGCAATTTGTTACTTAATTCATTGGAAATATCATTGTATACAATGCAACAGTAATGTAGGAATGGAATAATTAACGCATTCACCAGTGTAACTCTTACTGATTTAGGTAGATAGTTCCTAATCCTTTTCAGCTGGTGCATACCACCAAAAACCTTATTACACACTTGTGTAGTCTGTTCACTCCAGTTGAGAGAACTGTCAATTAAAACACCAAGAATACGAACACACTGAGAATATGCTATTATGTTTCCATCTATGACCACAAATGGAGGAAGGGTCATTGGCAAGTTATTCACCAGCCTAGGATATCCTATGATTATACTTTTAGTTTTGGTTGGATTTAGTTTGAGTCCATGAGCCATTGACCATTCAACAAGTTTTGAAATGTCCTCATTCATGTGGTTCACATGAATGAACCACATAGAGAAAGTTAAGTGGCTGAAATGCAATTTTTTAGAGCAGTAAAGAAGTTAGAATTTGGAATGTTTAAATAAGACAGGAACTCAACACATTATTGGTGAGGCAGAATATCGGAGACAACAAACAGACCTGGAAAAATCATATTGAATGGATGGATCCAGTGAACAATAAGGTATCCTATTTCCATCCCTTAGAAGTTAAAAAATTGAGTTCTCTCAGCTTATATTTTGATCATTATCTCAATAACCATCAAACTGGTTTCATTGAATTTCTCAGCTATTTTTACATGAATATTGACCACTTTAGTACTCTCTTAAAACAACAAATTAAATTATAAAATTTATAGAGGAATGTGAAAACATAGATTCGGCTGTGTGACTGATTGAGAACTTTGGTACAGTTTCAAAATGATATTTAGATATGTTTCTTACCCAGGAACAATGCCCTAGAATATTGATAAGGAGTTTTGAAGTACCCTTTATAGTCTAGTTATAAAATGTTGATGAGTTTATTTATCTAAAACTAGTTTTTAAATTAGTTAGGGTACTTCTATTCGTATCCAAAGTGTTTGGAGCAGATTCAATATTTTAGTTAGGCTACCTATTATAACTTTGTACCATGCTTATAGATTTTGGTATTTGAACAATTTCGAGGAAAAACTCTTATGCTTCCTAAGAATAGAAATACTTTTGAACTTGATCTAACCAGGGTTCCAGAAATTACAACTCCTGAAAGATTGAACTTGCTTTAAACATTCAGTGAACAGAGAAATCAAACTTTGTGATAAAATTATTTGAAACAAAATGTGGGGCTTCTTAGTACAAAATACCTAATATCACATAACTTCATGGAAAATTGATCACTTAAATCATCCATATTATTAGCAATATCATGTTAAATTTATTTTTATTTTCAATTTCCATGATAGAATGTATTGAGCTGAACAATATTATGTCTGACCCCCCCCCCCCTCTTTCTATGAGGAGGGACCTTAAGAGATGGATGGGGGGGGTTGATCAACGTGAACGGGGAACGGGAACATGGCTTGACCCCCCCCCCCCTGGAAAAAATCCTGCGTACGCCCTTGCTACTAAATCACTTATTAAGCACTTCTACGTTATCTTATTTTAGCCTCCCTTTTATATCTCTTTCTCTCGTATTTCGCGTCACTCCTATTTCCTAGAATCATAAAGTACTAATAATAAAATGAACTGAAATGCACTTTCGCCACATAACGCACTACATTCTATCGTCAACTTATGAAAGAAACCTAATATTCCGTACTATAGATGGGGTCAACTCCTGGTGATACTGAACTTATAATACTTGTAAGTTCACTTTGGAAGGGGAGAGGGTTGGAGAGGTGAAGGGTGTATGAGGTAAGACCGGTGGCAAGTGCCGCCCACAAGTTGCGACACATTTTGTTAGCGCTTTACAATCCAATTCGCTTCGTTCTGTGCCAGAAGAGCAGAGGTCAAGGGAGGTTGGCCGTTCTGATAGCGACCCGATTGTTCCAGATATTTCAAAGATAACGGAGTCAAAACTTCATCAAATAGAACAAGCAGCGATGAAAATTGCACTTTATAGCCTCATTCTTCGACAATATCGGGTCATTATTTCTACGCTACCGTTATATCAACACTTGCAATAATTGGAGTAAACTATTTCCAGCTGGTTTTTTTAATGACTCGAATGGTTTCTTTAGTGGAGGAGTATAATGTCTGTGGTCTCTGTTCCATGAAAAATTTGTCTGATACGGATGTTGATTGTCATTGCGATCCGAGACGAATTCCAACAGAATCTTGGCAAACTTAGTCTACATAATAGTCATTGTGTTTCAAATGATTCAATCCCAGTACTTTGTTCTCATAAATTCATTCATCACCTTTTCATAATTTCATTTATGTTTTTCAGATCAAGATTTCTCCCCAAATAATGTCTTTTTCTGAGAAATGAGGTTCCGGAACTCTTGAATCTGGAAATACCTAGAATATGGATATGCATCGCAGAGTGATAGAGGAACGCTGTTTCATTTATTCATGCCTAGCAAAAAATACTACTTGAACACCGTGGCAGAAAAAAGCCCTAATTATATACACCAGTCTCATCATCACCCCTCTCATTACTCGTGCACATGTTTGGAGAACTAGTGGGCACTACCCTCAGAAAAGAATAGGGAGAAAACTTTACAAGTCAGTACACATTGTTTGGTGAAGAAAATTGAATTATAAAAATTATTCCCATCCTTAAACTACTTTTCAAAAGTGCAGGGCCATTCACTCAGATGATGTCTGCGAAGAGTTTCTGTTTCTAGACATTTCATTGGAAGATCGTGAAGATTGGAAGATCTGCTCTGATAAACTATTGAGCATCGCATCCCTTCGAATTTCGCTTTTTGTAAGCTCAACATTGGAGTGTAGTGAGTGGTGACTCGTCCTTGTAACGCATTCGACACGTGAAAACGTTAATGCTTTCAAAAGATGTGCACAAGATCTAGCAATGAATAGCGGCGGACTAGAATCGGTCGTGACATTTCCCTCCTCTGATGCAATACTTTAGCGGTAAGTAAACAGCTACAAAGCTGATCCATTCCATCCACTTTTCATGATGATTTCTGGCAGTACGCCCAACCTTATAACTGCTTAGCTATCTGATCAGCATGATATCAACGTTCAGATCTTAAATGCATATATTTAAGATCATCCACTCTCTTATTAGCGGTCTATGCTTATTCCTAACAAGATTATTCCAATTCAAAGGTTGCTTCACATACGTTCTCCAAGGTTAGATCAACAAATCATCTCCATGTTTTGCATTAATTTAAATACGTATTAAGTGAATTGACTTTCCCTCTCTGTTGCAATTGATGAACAAGTCGTACATAATAACATGAGTAACCGTTTTTGAAATGATGGATGATTTCTTAATCATCAATCAATCCATCCAGCATGTAATGATCAAAGCAGTAAAGATAATGATAATTATTTGTTATCATAGAATACAGTGTTATATCGTTGTTCACATGTTTCATTATACAAGGATGCTGATGAGAGTACAAGCCATGAAAATATTTTGTACTTGTCGTTTCAACATCATCGGTTTCATGGAATCTGTTCATCCACTCTCAGCTTCAAAATCGCATTGGAAAAATTATAGAAACCATAAAATCTGCAACTAACATATACCTGACGAACATCAACCAACAATTAAATTCGAACCTTTAATCATTCTACTTCCCAATTCAAGTATAATTATTATATGGGAAAGTCCTATCTGGACTTAGATCAATAGGATAGAACAAACTCCTATCATTCTACTTGTCAATTCAAATTTGAATCCAGAGATAGCCTATGCAAGTCCTTTTTTATCTGAAATTTATCCGTTGAGAGCAGGGTGATTGCAAGACAAAGAATCAACATGGTGCACCTAGCTGGGCCCTATCAAATATCATTTTCGTCCGGGATTAGTATGATCACCGGCTGTGATAACAGGCTTTTGAAGTGGGTTAAGTAACACTGGCGCTGCAGCAGCTACTGACAAAGTGCGCTGTGCGATACAACTTTCTCTCTCGTCAGCCGCTCAAGGAGATCAGCTCGGTAAACACTACTTCGAAGTGTCCCGAAACACTCAATGCAGGGCAAGTGGTGAGTTGCAAAAAGGAATGCTGCAAGTGAGATATTGCAAGACGCATGTTGCTTTAGGCAAGTGCAAGCTACAAGAGTGGCAAGTTTCATGTTTTTAGTAGCAAGACGCAAGTTGATTGTGGCAAGTGCCTGCTACAAGAGTGGCAAGTTTCATGTTTTTAGTTGCAGTAGTCAAATCTTCAGATGCAAGTAGTGCAAGCTACAAAAAAGTTTCATATTTTCCAATAAGCAAGAGGCAAGTAGCAAGTAGCTGCAGGTAATGAATGTCTATTGAAACGTTATAAAATTTCCCTTAAAGTCAGTATCTGGATTCAATATAAATGCTCTAAGTTTTTTATTCCAGTTTGCCTTTCCTTAACATATTTCCCAATATTATTTTAAATCGAACAATCGAGCCTCATTTATCACTTATTTATCGCTTATTATTCACATTCAACTTATCCACCAATAGATGTATTAGAAAAGGTGGCCACTAAGTGTTTAGTAACATTCCGTTATTTTCAAAAATTTCATAATGACTTTGAACTCAAAGTGGGCCGTGATCTTGAAAGCTTGTGGTTCACTGTATTTAGTTTGTATGGTAATAGTTTTAGCTGAATTGGATGCAATTTCAATGAAAATTGCATTCTGCTATAAATAATAATGACTCAGTAGATTCATTATTATGAAAGCGGGACATTATAAGAGGTCAATAAATAACTTTCAGTTAATCTGTGTTTTGTCACCTATACTTAGTACTGCGGTGGTAGACTATCCTTAATAATAGTATATTCGATGTAATCTACATACTGTCTCCAAGAAACTTGTCCTGGACAGCAGTTACTACCCATTGGAGTCAGCCTGTAGTTTAACTAGTATGAGGATTTCAAAATCTCCTATCATTTATCGCAATAACAGACGTTAGTAAATTGAATTTTCCTCCTAGAGATTTATGAGGCTTTTCAATCTTTAATGCACTTGCTGTTCGCTGTTTAAGATAAGACATTAGCTGTTCACTATTCAGAATGTAGTTTCAGGAGAAATCAATGGCTCCATGTCAGCCATGATATTATAGTCCCTATAAGCAAAGAAGACATTCTGGCAAGATTGGAAAATGACTCCAGCTCGGTCATCATTGGTTCAAAAATTATAAATTTGATCGAAAATTATAGATTAGAATGTTTCCTACAATTTGAGATCGAATTTTTAATTTATCAACCGATATTTACCGAGCTGAAGTCATTTTTCCATCTTTCCAGAATGTCTTCTTCGCTTGGACAGACTCTTATTACTGTCAGTTTGTTTGCAACACGACTTTTATTCCACCTCTTACTTTCTAATGAGTTCGGTGTCATTGACAGGAATTTATTTAGTTCGAATACCACAAAGATTTCTACTACTAATCTAATGTCTACTAATAGCTCTGGATTTTGAATACATCTTTGGATTGGATACTTTGTTGTGAATATCGTTTACTCCTTTCATTCGTAAAATTTTCATCACACCCTTCACGAGAGAGTAATGTTTGTTTGAGAGCTGAGGAAGAATGATTCAATAGTGGATGAAGTTTATGTCTTTGTGATTCGAAACGAGGAGAATGGTCTGAAAAATTCTAGTTTCAAATATCTGAACAACTCCAACATGGAATTGAAGAGTGAATAAGACTTAAAAGTTTGTCTCGAGATAAATCACAGCATGGAATTAGATTAGTTTATGATTATTCGATTCAAGCAACGTTCACCCGACGGTTGAATTATTTTTCCAAGAACGGGTGTGTTTGAAGTGGTGAGCTATCCATTGTTTTGAAGTTTCAAATACAGATAGAGATAGACAGATAGATATAGCGAATGAGAGTGAGAGAAGACTTAACCTCTTTACCCAAGATTCATTATTATCCATGATAAAGTCCCAATATCAAGTAAGGTTTGCAGAAAATAAATAGTCCATATGAAACAACAAATAATAGCCTATTACTGATTTTTTTCTTTATTGAATTTTGAAATTAACAAGTCAAATTTATTGTCACCAAGATCACTGAAAATGAATAATTAATTAGAAACGCTAATCTCAAGTAATGTAAACCGCAGACCATAAGGAACAAATCAATTCCCTAAACGGGAAACAATGAAATATCTACTGAATCTTGTTCATAACCTAATACAGTTTAATTTTCCAATCACCTTGTTCAAAGGGTAAACGTAATAGGTTGAATAAGGCGCTAGATAGCACATATTTCGCAAGCTTTGAGTGCGGGCGAAACGTTACTATGAATAAACAACTGTGTCAAAGGAATGGTAAAAGAGCAAAAGTAGATTATATTCTATCGTAAACAATGTACGGTCAGCTGTGGCCTTGGAGTAGTGGTGTAGTGAACGTGGGTCAGGGGTCATTGCGGCACACCGCATAACATTCACTATCATACTCTTTATCCGTCTCTATTCCACTAAGCATTTTTCTTTCGCTCTCCTTCTCTCTCTACAATAGGTTTCTACCATAAACTATTAAATAAAAATATTAGCTTGTTAACTGTCTTCCAAATAAGTGAGCAGTCCATTAGAAATTAGATATTTCGGAGCTTTTAACGTGAAGAGATATTGGTATTATTTGGTGGTTGTTGACAGCTCTGTATCTCACGTTGGTCGTGAGTGAGTATTTAGCAAAAGTTTTTTTTTCACTGACTACTCGATGATATTGAAGCAATTATGTTTTTAAAATATTCCTTCACGCCAAGCTTGTTATGTTCTATTTTGTTTAAAACATGATTTGAATGTGATAGAAAAATGGACTGTCTACTACCACTGATTATTGAATATTAAGAAACTATGATATTGAATATTAAGAATAATAATAATAATTATATTATTCTCAATGACTCATGGAAAGAACGAAATAGAATAGTCTGAAATCCAAGATATGGGGTTTTATCCGCATTACTTTTGAAGCAAGTGAAATTTAGAAAAGTCTCCGATTAAAGTCTATGATATTCATCAGGTGATCTCATAGATCACAGAAACTATTGGAGTCCATCGATAAGGGATGAGGGTATGCAAATCCTTGCTGTTCCTAAATACGCCAATTATAATAAAGTTAACGATAAACAATCACCTGTTTCCTGGAACGATATCTTGATTGCAAGGAAAATTTTTGTATTGAATGTGTTGACGTACTTCCATGTTGAAGGAGAATAAATGTATCCCATGAGTGGCCGAATTGCCATCCGGCAGTGGAAATGCCTCCTCCATGGGGGTCGAGCACAGACAATGGCGTTTTCCTCTAAGTAGCTTTCACAAAGACCTGCTCTCCCAGTGCTGACGGCCTTCCTTCAGATATCTCTCAGTCGATTAGAGTGTACTTGACATTAGTCAACCGAGCTGTTTAGGTGCGCGCCAAATTACCGTGAAAGCCTGAAGATGCGATCTGTTTAGCTCGCAAAGGTTTCAGAGTAGTGCCATATACGTCTGTAAATCCAAGCGCTCTTTCATCCAGTCATTACTGGAACACATTTTCGACCTCCAGGAAAATACTCGATCTCACATGTCATATCGGCCTCTCATTTGATTATATTATGGTTGGTTTCCAGGAAAGTGAAAATGTGATTTTTCACTCTATGAGAGTGAATTGAGCTATTGAGCTTCAATTCTTATGAAGAACTTTTGTTGGCTACAAAACGTTTTTCATTGTGAAACTCTATAGTAGAGCGATATAGCAGATCGACGGATGATTATTATCAAGTCATATAGTGAGACAATAAAATCATTGTTCAATATGACTAATTCCTAGACAAGCTATACAGTTCATGAAGAATAACAGAAAGAAATCTATGGAAGTCTTTGTCTCAATTGCACACTGCTCCCTTCAGGAGTTTTCTCACGCCATCATTGAAAGAAAACTCTGAGCCATTTTCTTCCGTTCAATAATGATAGAGCCGACACATCCACTCCAATTGCTCCAACTATGACAATGGAGCAGGCTATTTGTACTTATTTCGAGACCAATAAGAATGACAAAGCAAAAAGAAAACTTCAGCAGATAGCTACCGTTGCAATGGTGGCATGCCGACTGTAAACGATAATGCCGCATGAAAATATCAAGGTAGCCTTGATTTTTATTGTAACCTCTACACCCTCGCCATCAAACTAGGTAGCTAAGTGGATAAATTGTGTTTCACACTTCTGAACTTAACACGGACGTCTACTATTGGATATTATGCGATGGCTAGAATTCCAATGCCAATTATTCCAACTCCATTACTAGACACTGGATTAAATGGAGTAGCTCACATCATTCAAGGAGACACGCTCTGTCTAAAAACGATTGGTATGTGAGAGTCAAGGGCGTCAACTAACATTCCTTGTTAACTTTCCTGTTTTCAAATGTTGGATTGAATTGGTTTGTTGGGAAACGCTGGGTGTTGAAAATTTATTCAAATTTAATCAAATCCCAAAAATGTTGAGAACTATTTCAAGGAGCTAATGCCATTCTGAGAATCGTTCACAGAGGTCTATGAAAATGCATCCCTCAAGGAAGTCGATATTATTCAAATTTTGTATGTTGATTTGAATTATACAACTATAAACGTTAGACCTCTTGAACGAAGAAAATAGGCTCTGGTAATGCTCTTATATTCCCTTGGAATGAGAATAACAACGAGTATTTCTTCAGTATATGTCCAGTCTTTCATTATTGTGTCTCGTGTAATATATCTCGTATCATTCCGAAACGTATTCCAGTCAAAAGAATTGTTTTGTCTCATGAGAAACCAAGTTCAGCAATAGAACTAAAGTATTCCTTCCTCTGCTATCAACTTCTATAATATGAGTATTGGATCAGTTTTATACCGTATATTGTTAATATTTTAACATAAGAATTTCATTATTCAAACGTTATTTTTATATTCTATTTTCGATTGTTTTGATTTTTTATTTCGATTGATTCGAGTGATTCACCAACGATCATGAACATTCAAGGGAAATTAATTCATTCTCATATCGGTTTCTTCCAAACAGCCAGTACTAAACACACTTGAAGCTTTTCTTCTTCATAGATACCATGTTGGGTGTAAGAAACATACCATGCTGTAACGAGATTTAGCTTGATTATGAAAATAATGCTATCTTAGAAATAATTTCCGTATGTTGTAGCACACATACATAAACTTTCTGAGTTTACACCCGATCTCGTAACTGTTCTTATATCGTCCACCTACTGCTCTGCAAGGACTCGTTGGTTATTGCGCTTTATGGTGTTCAAATTTGTGTCACGTGACCAGCGGATATTTGTGTCACGACCGCAATCCGACACAATGAAGCAGCACTGTACTCTGTGTTGCACGGACTTGCACGCGTTTCTGGCGCGATTATGCAAATGGAGACTGGACGCCCGCCGCAAGACAATCATGATCTGGACCGGACTGTCCAGCTGCAGCAGCTTATGACTACAAACTGTAACAATATGGCGTCGAGAGCACGAATTGCACTCCTTCACATCCATTTGCAACAAATTGAATGGCACTTTATGTGCTGTCGAAGTCACTGATTTCAGGCTCACTATCTGTGTTTTATTGTCAGTCACGATATGAACTAATAGTGTTCTACATTTTTATACACCCAGCTCCAGTTCTGTCAAGTTCAGCAGCTCACAGTGACGAAATATGCAGACTTGTAGAACTATTTCCACACTGATAGCGACTTACATTTCTAAAGCGCACTTCTGGCTTCAAAACTATTGTATGGATTTTGTCGAACTTAAACTATTGCAAGTGTAGGATGGTGGAAAAATAATTTCAATGATGAGTCACTGGTATTGAGTAAGTGTATCTCATACTATGGAGAGATAGACTGGGTAAAATGGAATAGAGAATGCAGAGGATAGAAAACGGTAATGATAAATATATTCTTATATTTCAAACTTGAATGTGAAGGCTCACAACTATTATTATATGCATTTTTTACAGTTATACAGAATATGTTTTCGGTAAACGAAGATGATTACTGAGACAATTGAGAAAATTCGGATGAGTACTATCATGTATTCTTTATTATTTGACAAATTCACTCCAATAGCCAATTTAGTGTTGTGAAGCCAATTATTGAGTCTCAACTATTTTTTACACGGAGCTAGTGGAAATTTCAATCTCAATCGTTCGGTTGGATGGCGAAATTACAATATGGTCAAATCCCATCGATAGTCATTCTTAGAAATAATAGAATCCACTTGGATCTATTCACTATAAAACCTGTACGGTACAGGTTAAGGATTGGATTAGGATGTGTACAGTTCATCCTGTGTATTAGCAACAGTGGGTGAATTACTAAAAGTATTTACATAATCGAAAAAGAGAAACAATGAGACTATTTTTCAATAGAAAGGATGGGAAATTGTGTCTCGTAACCCAGTGAGATGAGAGTTGTGGATGACGTAGTATGGGAACCGAGATGATTGTGGGAAAGGACCTAGTGAGTGCTGTCTAACTATTGTGGATTGCAAGCTGTGATCGTAAACACTGGATTTAATCTAGTATATCCTATGGAATTATGAGGTCTTATATTGAGAAATGAGCCACAAAGAAAGTATTTTCCAATTTGTTCTAGTACCACAATATAATAATGTGAAGCATGAATTTATTTTTGAATTAGAAAAGATACTCTGACGATTTAGATATGAATAGTATTCATTACTTTATTACAATAATGAGTAAATCGCTGTAAAAGTGAACGTAGATAACGATACAGATAAATAAATACTGACTGTTGTACTCTGTCGAACGTAAAGAAGGGACTGAGTATGCTAGCCAGCCCAGCATCTTCATGGTGGGGGAAGACACTAACACAAGCAGTGAACAAGTTATGGTAGTTCAGAGATATAGTCAGCCACGTACATTGTAATGCTAGAGCCGTATTCTATTGAAAGAAGTAGTGAATTTCAAGTTTGTTGATATAGTTTTATGGGAACCTATTATTAGTAAGCTGTTTCTGTCGACTTCACTGGCCCTTGTTCTTTTCAACAAGGATAGCTTCGACATGGAAAAAAAAAATATTGAGAAGCATAAACATTCAACCCACGTGTTTGGGTTGAGGAGGAGGTGTAACAATACCATATTTGAATTTCTAAATACTAATCGGATATGCAATATTGAGCCAATAAAGAATGAACAGCCGGTGGAGTTGTTACTCGTGTAGCAGTATCGCACTACACATCTTGGGATTATGAGAGCTAACATTGAGTCATACAGTTAAGGCTCAATTATTCAAATCACTTTGAATTGGGTAATGTAAGATGAGATGAAAGCTGAGATAGCTTTCAATGTTTCTTATGACTGGAGCAGGTGTTCAAAAGCTCTAACTTAAAGCAGCCAAATGCTCGTGAAGGTACAAGTATATAATTAGCTACAAAAGAGTGGAGGAAAGTGACTGTATAGTTCATATTCAAACGTTATTGAAAGATGTGTAAAGATTTGGACAGGCGATAAGAGTGCTCTTGGGAGGAAAAAGAGCAGTGGTGGTGGAGAGAACGTCTCTTGAGCTAGTTAAGTCGGTCAGTTGAAAGAAGAAAGTGCGGCTACAACTTGCGGCAAATTGTAGATGAAATGGAAAGTGGTCACAGCTAGACTCATCTTTCATGTGTTATGCTCAACGCCCAGTTGGCTACTCTAAACGCATACATGTTCGTGTTTCACACATGAATTATTAGAAACCTTATGTATTGTTTGATAATTTATCGGTAAGAGTGTTACTGGATTACCTCACTGTTTTAATCGTATTATTACTTTCAATATTGCAATCAAAGATTAGTTCTGAGCTTCGAGAGTTGGTATTTGGTAATATAAAAATTCGAAAGGGATACTATTGCATAATTTAATGTGAAGTTCACAGTATGAATTGGGCTCACTTAGTTTAATTAAAATCTGAGTAATAGACTATAAGAATGTAGAATCACACTCATAAATTGGAAATTGGAATAATTTTCGCAAAGATATTCCTGAAATCTTGAATTGATAAATCTAGGGTGGTCAGATTCGATCATGATGTTATGAGTCCATGGAGAATTTAATTCAACAGTTGTTGAATGAGGTCATTCAACAGAAACCAATGGAAGAATATTGCTCTCTTTATACCACGGAGATAAATTTTTCTCCAGCAATCGACGTCTATCTTGTATTGGTTTTGGAAATTTTACTATTATTTCTCAAAACAGCTAAACAGAATTTCTGAGAGCAAATCTAGAATTTTTTCCCCTTTCCAGACTATTGAAAACAAAGCAGAGTATGTTAACAGACAACAAAGAGTTGAATATCTAGAGTCGGGTAAACGGAATGAGTGGTTCACGTATTTCAAAAGTCACGATTTCAGATGTCGGTCACTAATCCATCGCAATTGCTCGCAGCCAAACTCTTGAGTGAAGGCAGGCAGGCAGACATTGCACCTTCACAGTTTCCAACAAAAACCTGCGTTATATAAGGTGGGAACGTCATTATTATGCTACAATCATTCACAAATCATCGAATTCACTGAACCGAAAGTTGAGATTGTTTGTTCAAAAAGTACCTATTATGATTGGTTTTGATCCAGTTATTTCTGCTGTCCAATCTTCAGAAATGGTACATTTCAGTAAAAGGGAATTTTTTCTTCAATATATTTTTTCTTACTATTCGAATTAATATGTTCTCATTTTGTGAATTTTTAATTTTGATAAATCTTTATCAACTCTTTTTATGAGATATAATTAAGTATAAGTTGCTTCTACTTGCTGTAAAGTTCACTTACGGTGCCGCGGTCGCGTTGTGATCATTACCAGATCTCCCAGCTAAGACTGAATTATTGTTATTATTTTATCTATTTATTGCGGATGATGCCCACGCAAGCATTCATTCTCGCTTGTACGTGGGTAATGAAGAGTGCAAGAGTGAATAATAAGGTGACTATTTACTTTTATCAAGTGAGGTAGGTTGAGGTATGAGAAATAAATCCCACTAAATTAATTAAATAGTATGAATTCCAGAACAATTTATTGATTCATTCAACTCTTTATCATTTGAAGAATAATAAATTCTAGAGCTATTCTTTTGTAGGTCTCAAATCACCGAAAAAAAATTATGGCTTTTAATGGTGGGGAGACCCTTACGGGTAGGTTCCACCTCGCAAATGTGTACTTGACAAGATACTGGCCATCCATCCAAGAACTATTACCGAAAATATTACATTAGTAATTTTTTCGACACCAAATACACTCACCTCATCAGTTCCTTAATTTATCATGGATATAGGATCACTTATCAGACACATTATATTGTAAGATCCCACTAACAAACAAGCATCTAATCTGTTCGCTACGGGTTTTAAGCCAACAATGGCGAGTGACAACCACATCCAGCATATATCACCTATACTATCGATTGCTTGATATCGAGTTATCAGCTATCATCACAAGTGTGTTGTGATGATAATTGATGTATCCAATCGTTTACCAGGGTTGATTTGACCGAGGCTGTTGAAATCGAAATGATTATTTGAAAAGTGATCGTCAATCCTTTCTGAACCGAATAGCGAGTACAATAGACCATGAGATGAATGAGTAATGAGGGATGAATGATAGGGTCGATTGTATCTTTGAGACGGATCAAGAGCTTATCACTATGTCCACTAATAAAAGATTGGGACATGAAAGTTAGGATCGTGTACTCCCGATATAGACTGAATTAGTTGATGCCACTTATGACACTTATTGTCAATCATTACGACTGATTCAGTGGAAAATGAATTACAAGACGTGCGTGTCTGTAACTTTCAATGTCGAATATTGGTGAATCATAAACGTTATATTGACTGGAATTATTACCAAAGGCAAGTAAAGCCCCATACAAAAGTGTTTCATGTTCGTTCATATCACAAATGTAATTCTTTGATTTTCACAAATGCAACATTGTTATAAGAGGCTTTTCAAAGTGGGAATATGATTCCAAATAAAATTTAAAGGCTGCTACAGTAATACTTTCAGATGGATGGAATTTTTTTTAAGACTTGTGAAATAAGAAATGACAAACAAATTAGCGTTTTTTAGCTATGCAATCGTGTATAAATAGGAAAATAATAATTTACTCAAACGCTAAAGGTATCATAGTTGTTTGCATGATTAATTTCATATTATTAAAGTGTGCCTGAATCTGCAAGTATTTTATGGTTGAATTTATTACCAAATATTTATAAGTGTATCATTCACCATTCACACCCGCACATTCATGCACGCTTCGCACACATGTATAGTCTGTCCAAGCAAAGAAGACCTACCCTCTGGCAAGATGGGAAAATTACTCAAGTTTGGTCAATATTGGTTCAAAAATAATCAATTTGATCTCAAATTGTAGGAAACAATTCGATCTACTAATAAGACCACATTTATTCTTGAACAAATATTGACCGAGCTGGAGTCATTTTCTTACCTTGCTAGAGGGTCTTCTTTGCTTGGACATACTATACATGGACCTATACGATTGAACCGTAACCTGCAATTAGTGAATAACGGGTACTTCAGTTCCTCAATGGGGAGAGACTTCTTCAGGAAGTTCACTACCATGAGAGAAGAGAGCGAGTGAATTTGAGGAGGAACGAAAGAAGAGAAGAGAATGAGTGAGTGTAGGGCGTGATAGGGAGAGAGATTCGGACAGATTTCTTACAAATCCAGTCGAAAGAGAAGATTTGCCAACTTTCTCCGATTGCAACATGTTATTGCATACTCGAAAAAGTGCAACTCACTCAATATTTTGTGAATGTCATTTTGTTTAAATGTTTATGCTTAATGTTGGAAGGTAGGCTACTTTGCAGATTTTGTAATGTAAAGATGTCATTCTAACTGTAGATATAAGTACTCATAAATCTATCTATTCTCTAAAATCGCAATTTTAGAGATCATAAATAATCATAACATGATACACGTTATTTGTGAATCCATTGAAAAATGAAGTTGAATTTTGAATTCATTCATTCTGGCATCTTTGGGTTGTTCAGCGTTTGATTCAAGATTTTTATGTTTGTTAATTCTTCCACTTCGTAGATAATATTATAATGATAAGCATATTAGCTTATTGATCAATCATCATGTCTTTTACAATATCTATAATTTAATACTTTTTTTCTTTATTCTATTGTTCTGATTGATAATCAGATATGAACAATCAGATCAGATATTCCCTATCGTGTATTCTACATATTATGTGAATTCAGTTTCAGAAGATGAATTCTTCAAACCAATTTTGGATAGGCTTATGAAATTTACGTACAACAATGAGCTATATAAAATTACAGAGGTTTTGACTATATCTTGAGTTACATTTTGATAAAAAATTACAATTAATTACAATTACATTACATTAATTACAATTACATTACAATTAAAAAATTACAAACATAGGCCACAATACTATCAGCTCTTAAAATTATTATTTATTATTGTATTGTACTCGCATCATAATACTTCTTGTTATTGCCCTTACAAAGTATTAAAATTTCTAATGAATCAAGCTTTTCAAAATCCCCAATTATACTTGCATTGCCTTTTATCTTCTTGCGTGAGTTAAAATTATTCAAGATAATGAATAACATAAAGTTTTCATGAGTACTTAACGAAAGGAGTGAGTAAAAGTAACAGCCATATAAATAGTAGAAATAGTAATACGCTAGCAGCCCACGCTATATGCAAAAGGTGTCCGAAATAGTATCCTTTCATTTATGGAGCACTGCACTTTAACAACAACAAAGGATTACTGTTGATTTCAATGATGTCCTGATGCAATGAAAGTGAAATGTGGCAAATCTAGCAATTAAATAATATTATGGGTACAATACATCATCACTTGGCATAAATACCTTGTGAACAATGTGATGACGTCAGCCCTCTTAAAACTCCAGTTAGATGCTCCTTTCTCCAAGATCACGCCTATTCGCTCCGTAAAAGACACCCACACATTTGTAACGCTCCTTCTTTTCATTATTCATATTACACAATCCCAGTTTAAACTCCTCGATAAACTGGAGTAGGCCTATAAAACTCCATTCCGATACATCCACAACAGCTGACCAGGTCTATTTTTGTCCTGCTGGAGTGGAATCTTACAATCTCTGGCTGGTAATAAAAAGTTTTCGACTCATAAACTGTGTAGCGAATCAATATTATACGTCAAGTTTTGAGATATAAAAGTAAATTGTTTGTATTTTCACAGTTATTCATATTACCTATTTAGTGTTTCTCAATGTTTTTTCATCTAATAGAAACCTTTCGTAATATTATTTTGGAGTTGAGATCATACCCCAGATTATCTCTATTACGGTATCTGGTTTGAGTACATTTTTATAACAATAAAATTGCGAGAAGATACAATTAATGAGTACTTAGATTCTCCATGTTTCCTCTAATTCTTACATCTCATTGCAACTAGGAAATTTCAACAGTAATCATTATAAACTTCATTGAAAAATATGTTCCTTCATTGTAATGAAGTTCAAAAATTGTTGCTCGACGTATTATTTGATGATTTATAGGTCAATTCACCATTTTTCAAGTAATTCCAGCAAAAGATTTGCAAAATTTGTGTTTTAAATCAACAATGATAACCTTTTTACTACGACATTGAGAGAAAAATGATAATTTAACCAGGTTATAATATCTTATAAGTAGAAAACATTGAATAGAGAGAATTATATTGGAGAAAAATCAATTTTTTAACATTCACATTCATGGAAAGACCATCACAAAATACCACACCGGAATTTCTCGAAACTGCCAGTTAAAGCTGAAATGCGTAGCCTTCCCTATATCTTTGTCGACCTTGATAGAAGTGAAAGCGTTTGTATTTTCCTCTCATCAGCCTCATCTCACCCGAAATAGACTTGTTCCGTCTTTTGTTAGCCTGTGATCTCTACCATAAAGACACCGTTTTGAGACTACGATTAGATTCCGAAACAAACTGGTATGTTATGAGTCTAGGATTCTCCACAAACTATAAAAATGATGTCTTTCTTAAAATTACTTATTCTACGCCCGCAAAGTGAAAATTATGATGAATGGAGCATCAACAATGATGAATAAACTCGAAATTCCAAGGTAAACAACAGGTTAAACTTTCGTTTTGACTATTAAAAAGTGAAATTTCCTCATCATATCAACTTACTACGATCATGATTATTCAATCTCTAAAAATTGTTACCTATACCGATTAATACGCGTAACTGTTTTTATTCCAAAGTAATATTTCAAGATGAGACTATATTTGAAAATTTTATAAGTTATTTGACTTTTTAGATTTCTATAGTGAATTGGAATTTAATTCAAGTGAAAAATATGGATTTCACGAGATTTTCTAACTTTCAAGTGAATTTTTTAAATAATTTTTTCATGTATTTTCCTTGGTTTTAAAAAAAATACTGAGAGATGTTAGGCTATGTGAATATCGTCTGAACAAACCTATTGACATCAATATTGAACTATTAACAATTCGAACTATTGATAACTCGGATCATATTCATCCTGAGAAAACTCCCGAAATGATAAATTCGTAAAGTTGAAGGACATCACCTACCTTATATAGTTTATCCTTTTGGTACCAGACATCCTCTTCTTCTTCTGGAGCGAAGGCTGGAGGAGTGTCGAGACTGAGGTCATCACGTGACCGAGAGAGAATCCGACGTCGGGAGACCATGTCACTCTGCAGTGTCGGCCCACAGCTGAAAATAAACACAAACATCATTAATAAAAGTAATAAAACAATCATTAAATCACAAAAAGATCTATTGAACAGGATTCGGAAATTGAAATAAAAAGTGATGAATAGTTCTACAGAATCAAAATAGTTGGTAAAAGTATGGATCAATACTGGATACTCGTAAAAATAGGCCTACTGCATAAGAAAGACTGTCATTGTCAACCCTAAACTGTGGTTGAAATAATACTTGAGAAAAATGATGATTTGATTCCAAGAAGGCGAAAAAAGTTATGTATGGTGCTTTCCGTTGAAATATAAAAATAACAGAAGAGAGTGTTTAAGCACCTAGAGAGAATGTCGGACGAGAATTAGGGTTTTAGCCTGAACTTTGAGTTATTGTTGTATTTCAACCTACGGCAACCATAGAATCTGTGACCTGGAGCCTATAAGAAATATTTTCAGAGCAGTTCCACATGAGCCGAAAAGCTATGTAAGAGTAGAATTTGAAAGTTGTTCAAATGGACGAAACAATAAATTTTTACTTAATGCCGAATGAGAATATATCCTAGTGTGAGGTAACACGTTTTTTCTGAACCTGTTTTGGAGCGGTATCTACATTCATTTTTTTCTGTGAGATAAGTTATCATCTATGTTATGAGTTAATTCAGATCTTGTCCATCATTCATCATTCAGAATGAAAGTTATAATTATTTGCATTCAACAGATCTGATAGTCTACCAAAGATCTCGTTTATGAAGTTGAAAATTATGTGCTATGAGAATCATTTGATGTATACGGTAATTAATCCAATTTGATCAATGACTGTTCTCTATTTCTAGATCTTTCAGAATAGTCTACAACAGTCTATCGGTAACGTATCGACCTCAGCTGATCTATCGATACTTCTGTTCAGACCGAGCTGAACCAATACCTACTATCTACTAATACATCGTATTAGTAGGTGTTGGCTGAACTCATTCGTCATCCGCCAAATTAAATGAATCTTCTATTTACTAGACAGTAGACAGGAATGCTGAAGGAAGAAATTGTAGGTCAATTGGTCATAAAAGATCAAGTTCTAAGAACCTTATCCCAGTTCTGAGCTATTCCAGATATACTGATCATTCCTAGGAAATACAATATGGGAATGCAATAATAATAACGGTCAATGTTGAGATACTCGTAAGAATCGGTAAAGATCCCATCTACTGCAACCAACATTTTCTTTTACACTTCAACGTTGCAATGTTAAATATACAACTTATAATAAAAATGACCTAGAACTCTATGAATCTGGTACATACATTTTTCTAGCGGAGTTATTCAATTAAATGGTGGAATGCTCTACGAAAATCGATGGGTAATAAAGTTATCTCCGCTCGTACCAGCCACATCCACATTCGATCAAATAAGACTGAGCATCATCAGTCTTGTCTCAGAACTCCAAGAACACCAGCAATTTACTAGTGCTTCAACCGCTAATCTATTACGGCAAAACTAGTTTTTCCGTTCAATTATCGCAAGACGGTGAGTACGTACATAGTGCTAACGGAGGATACCTGGACTCTGTTTCTTCTTCGCTCAGTCGTTATATAGTTGATGAAAAAATCTAGACATCTGACTTGTCCGTCGACGTCTGATGACTTGAGACAGTGTCAGTGGATCAGGTAACTGTTACAGCTTGGGATTGAAGCTGTTGATCCGCATTGTCTATGAAATGGGTCAAATAAGTTCAAACCTGGAGAGGCGAAGGATTAGCTGCAGCTGCAATACTCACTTTGGAGTTTGAAATGCAGTTTCACGGTACAGTACAATTTTTAGTAGTGATGTAGGTATTACAATGAAAAGGATGTTCATTCCAATTGACTCCAATATATTTCGTAGTTAAGTGCAATGAGTTATTATTATTATTATTTGCAATGATCTTAGTTATTTTGGATTACTTATCATGAGAACTTTAATATTGAAAAGTGAAGATTTCAAGTATTACTCAACTACTCATCACTTACACACTGTAGTGAAATGAACATCTCTTTTCTCAACATGAATATCTCGAGATTATCATTGCTTCATAGATTCTGATAGTAGTAGTTGACTATTTTCAACTGGGACCTTGGTAGAGTATCACTCTAAAACTATTCATGAGGCATGAAGTTTACTCTACATTCACTGTCAGCTCGGACCAAAAATACGATCGCTGTTGGCTTGTCGGTTTCCCCCATCCACTAATAGTCAACGGTTAATAGTTTTTAACTGTTACAGTTCGAACTGTCAGTACGAACTGACAGTGGATGTGAACCCTAAATTGAACCTCTCATATTTTTAATAAATTCTTAACACGACACAAATGAAATGATTTCAATCAACATAAGAGAATTTTCTAATACAGCATTGTCCTTGAAATATATTTGATAATCACCAAAGCAAGGCCTCTTTTATTACTGCAATGAACTCTGTAGTTATGGTCGGTCAAACTCATCAGGCCGTGATAAAAAGTAACCGCAGTCTTCAGTGATTGACCAGCAATTGGTTATTACACAATATTGTACTAAAACTATATAGAATAATTTCTCAATTCATTAGTGAACGAATAGCCTAATTTGTTGGCGGTAAGCCACAAACATAATTACATTTTCTTCGGTTTCAATTCGTTGATTTCTTCCTTCTGCAGAATTCATATCTCACGCTAGTCGATCATCTCTTCTCTTCACACTTGCAGAAATATTGATGATAAATTTGTGGCAGTAAAATCGTGGTTTTAAATTCTACTCGGAAAGAATATCACAATAGAATAGTGTTGTTATCTGAGGCATTAATAGTATTTATTATTTTTGTTTGATACATTGAGTTTCCCAAAGTGAGATTGATTGTTCTAATCACTGTTCTTGTGAATAATGACGATGTATTTTATAGGATACGAACTCACTATACTGCATGTTTCAAAGATGAAGCTGTATATATGAGGGCTTTAATTTTGATGATCTATATTGATGAAGATATATATATTTTGTCTGACGAAGGATAATTATCACAGTTCAATCCACGAAATAGTTGTATGATGAGTGATTATTATCACTAATTGAAATAATGATACAATTTATACCGTGACTCATTAGAAAACTTCTCAAATGAGGGACACTGATAATCAGAACAACGACAATATAGTAAGAGATGATACCACAATGTTGTCTTTTTGGATCAGAATTCAATTACTCCACTCTGGGATGAGAATCCTAATCCGTGGTATACTGAACCTGCTTCATTGCTTCCAATCAGAAAGTTCATTGTTTTATAACCGTGCATACACGCTTTTAACGAGAGAAGAGCAGTGAGTCGTTGAGGTTATGAAACACTTTCTCACGTCGTTGAACCACTCAAATATAAGATGTGCCGTTCTCATCAGCTCAAAATCACGACACCATAAGCGATTAGCGTAACATGTCAACTATTACATCAACTTAATGGCGGTTGAGTGTGAAACGCGAGCCATGTCATCGTGCTTTCGGCTGACAAAACGTTAATCAATGGAGGGCATGCATCGTCTATGAAGAAAGGTGGAAGAATCTTGGCTTTTAATTACCAGAGAATGATATACGAAATTTTTCGAAGTTCGAAAAACTTCTTCGGTTTCAATTGCTTATAAGATTAATATTGTTATATCAATGCATTATTATTTTTAGTATTATTAGATGTTCAGTATTCATCATATCAAATTAATTGAGAAACTGAAAAGTTGTGAGTAGTGTAACTGACTAGTGAGTGAGCAATAATGAAATCAAAAGCCATGGACATGAGCATTTTCTCATTCCCATTTTATTTATTCATTGAAACAGGTTCAATATACAAAATAAAATTGAAATGATTGGTAGATGAAAAATAGGCTTTATATTTCCTATTAAAATAACTATCCATTTCCTGAATTTCGATAAATTGAAGCTCTTGTAGTTAACGTAAGAGGCTATTATAACACATCATCTTTAAATCATGTTCAATGGAACAAAATTTCTAATCAATTATATTGATTGTAAGAAATTATTTCATTAAGCAAACTTCATCTTAATTAGAGGCTTAGAGTTTTTCATTGAGTACAATCTGTTTTTATTTAAGTACATTTTTCATAATAAGTACTCGTAGGCTAGGACTTGATCGATTTTGTCAAGCTTCGATACGCTCAATCAAGATTTGAATGAGTTGAGTAGAGTGCTTTACATTATTTGTTTTCTCTCTCATTGAATAAGCGAGTACTCGTGAAGAGCCACGAGAAATGAGAAGCAAACAATAACTGCAGTTGAGATTACTGACACGGTTGAAAGACACCGTTTTAACTATGATTGATAGATAAGTAGTTTCAGTAGGATAGATGAAACTGTTTTGAAATGGTGGTAAATGAGCTGAAAAAACGTTCTTCCACACAATAGGAGCAAGAAAGTAAGTTTCTTTTCCCTTTCTTAAATTTTCTGGTACGTATGTATATGGGAGAGGGGAAAAGTTCATTTTCTTGAATGAGATATGTTCAAACATGGCAAATTAGCTTTTGGATATTTTGTCAAGCTTGGACGTCCAGTAAATGATTTTTTTTATAGTCTCCCTCAATAAATTTGAAGTGGATAACAGTTCTTCAACAAGGAATCATTTCCTCAGATTTATGTGAAAATTCGAATGCGATTGCTGCTTAATGCTTTTGACAGCACTTAATTGAATATTGAAATTAACAGATAAATAATCAAGGTGAAGGATAATATTAATATAATATTAAAGGTGTAACCTTTTCCCAAATTTAAAATTGTTTCTCCACTATTTCGGTTGTAAAAATTAGTATAAAATTTCACTACATGACATAACCTTTATTTGGACTTTTATTATAAATTGGTTTAGGAACAGTTTCAGGCATTATGCGTGTTGTACCAACCTTTGTATTTTTTATGATTGATTGAATAAATGAATAATATTGTCATGGCATTTTTATAAGATTGCTATGTTTTGAGAAGTGAATTCTGATTGAACATTGAACATGTCAGAAAATCTTCAATTGGAATTGAAAATTAAGGCTGGCTTGAAATAGCTTGTTAGTATTGAGAGAAATCAAACAATCAGTAGTAAAAGGTTTCAACTGGAGCATATTGCCCAAGTGCCAGGAGACATGCGGTCTGTTGAGGTCCACCGAAACATTGCAGCAAGTTGTAGGACATTGAGCGGACGGCATTCAGATTGCGTCTAAGGAAATCCAATTTCGAAACACACGGCTCTGCATCTCTGTGGAAACGAGACTGTTAAAATGCGAGCGTAGAAAGTCTGCCCGGCCCGGTTTGTTAACACGGCTCTCCGCTATTTGTCTACTAATCACTGTTCTTGTTTCTCGCTTTTCTGTTTGCTGAAAATATCGGCTTGTTTACTCGGTTACAGTCTGAACAAAACCAAACAGCAAAACCATCGTATCGAATTGCCGATTGCCGAAATTTGCGGGAATTATTCACAGCGAACGGTATCGATGCCGAATCCGAGACAGTCTGGGCCAGCTGCTCGAGATATTGTTCGCGCTACCTTAGAAGACACGCCGTTACAATGTGATTTGAATTGAAATGACGTGTCTTCTATAGTGATAAAACGAAGAAGACACGCCGTTTTAATACACTTTACATCACTACGAAGTGTCTTCTAAGCTTGCACGAAGTATAGCCGCGCGTCGTTGGAGGGTGACCACCGCGGCGAGAAAGCCAAGTGAGCGTTCCTCTTGCTCAATTAGCGGTGGACAAAACAAATCAATTAGCTGCCTACTCTAATGCTGCTGTTGGTGAAATTCATCCGTCTGTAGTGAAGATCAACAGGATCAGCAAATTAAAATTATTGAATGGAGTTCTCATTCTAAGTTATTATCAATTTTTATATTTGTGTACATGATGTGTACATTCCAATCGATTCTAAATTTGGAAAGATTTATGCCTTCCTTGTAACATTCTTATTGAATAATGAGAAAGTAACAGCGATAGTATTTCAATTAATGGATAACTGAAATTACAGGATATCAAAGAACAAGAACCTGTTATTAAGAACAAAAACTAGGTACACAATTTGAATTGATGACCGATAAAGACTTAGTAACATAGTAGATTAATATTTCTTTAAATAGGACAAGAGATCAATAATGATGGGCATTTTTCAGGCATTCTTTAGGCATGAGAGGATATAACTAATATCCACAATTCACCCGAATAACCCTCTTAACATAAGCTCTACTTTACATACGCCTTTCACATAAGCAATTCTGTAAGCAGTGCGACAGTTATATGATTGAATGAGTTCAATGAAAAACAAGAACTGTAGTAAAATGAATAAATAACAAGCTAAAATCTCGATATGTATCCTTCAACTATAAATACCTCTATCGGTATAAAAATTCCTAAGCTTTTTTCCTCATTCTCAAGTGCATATTTATCATGAGGAGTACAAGTATTTTGTATGAATTTAAAAATATTATCTGAAATATGCATTTTAAGTTTATTCTTATATCCAACATTGGATCTACGCCAGCGTTTCGCCGATGATTTAAGTGATCTTGAAAATGCATGAATAAATATCAGAATCGTTATCCGCGAAGGAATCAGTTTTGTAGTGAACCGTTTGTGGCTTTACTGTTGTGCTCTTAGCGGGAGCGTGGACAGTAAGTAAAAGTGGACAACCTTCAGCCAAGTCCGGGGCCGGCGACAATCGCCTCAGCCAGCAAGCACGCTTTGCCAAGACACGAATCGATTGAGAATAATGTAATAATAATATCAACGCAGATCACAGTCTATACCAACTGGAGTGTTATATCGAGCGGCCTCAATCACAACATGACGTTGTCCAACTACTCGCCACTGTTAGTTAGCTGGCCAGTACTTCTTTTATTTCAGTCCCAAATTGAATTTCTTTGTGGCTAGCTGATTCTCCGATGATAATGAAATGATCCCACTATTGAGAAGGATCGGCTTGATCATCATCAACTGTAATATGTAATATCTATACCTGTCCATCTTAGATAAGTCTTCTCCATAATGTAACTTTGATACGTGACGCGTACGTGTTCCAATTTGAAGATGACCGTATTGAGCTCTTTACACAATAGTTGTCTTTGAATTTTCTGACCCTGGTCTGCGATAGTCTTCTGAACTTTTCTTGTTGCCACTTTTTTCTTATATTTTTTATTCGATCTCATACCAAGCTAATTGAATACACTGGATAAGGATTGCTATTGAGTAAAATTGATATGTAAGGTCTTAAATAACCCAACTTAGAAATAAAAGATTGCCAATATAACCTTTTTTGCAGAAAAAGTTTTTCCATCACGGCTTATTTTTCTCTCCGGAATTATGAACACTTCAATCAATATATGTACGATATCAATAGTTTAACTGAATTATACTTCCATTTCAACATTATCAGCTTCTCACTCCAATAATTATTCATATTCATATTTATTTCAGTACAAAATAATACGATCTCAGTGGAAATAAGAAACACGCCATTGCCCAGAACTTCTAAATTTTCGTTGAATTGAAATATAGTCAAAAATTTTCAGGTTATAATAATATCATCTTGGAATCATTTTCTAAGCGCTAACTATTTTTCGACCAACCTTTTTCACTTTTTCTCCTTGAATAAGACCTTCTTGAAGAGTCTTCGATGAACTTTAATATGAAAACATGACGTGGTAATTCTACTGAAAATCGAATCGCTATAGATTTTTTTTTAGTAAGTTCTTGTTTCTCTGAGGTAATATACTATTCGATGAAAACATGCAGCTGATGGTTGAGTGATATATAAGTCAAGGATACGATAGTTATGGTTGTTGCTATCAGAGCATCGATAATAATCCATTGTTTAAGAGCAATCAAAACTGCCGCCTTCCAACTAGATTATAGAAATGACAGTTTCAAGGCTCCACTGTTTGGTTATGATTATTAGAAAAAGAAATATAATTTTCTCCACTGTCACTTCGTCTCTCAAATATCACTGTCTTGATGTATAAGCAGGTAGTGGGTCACACTAATGCACCTGCTGACGAAATAATAAGGCAAGAATCATGTAGTTGCTTCAGACGGCTTTTGATGCATAATGTCAGCTCTATACTCTGAATGACTCCTATCCAGACTCCCCATTCACGTAACTGAGAGACCCGATTAGCCGTTAGATTAATGGTGTTTGAATGAGGCCAGCTATTCAGTAGCGAATATGGATAAATGGCTTGTAGTAACAATGTTGAGTTTACCGTGAAAGTGTTGAAATCTACAAGTTTATCAAGATTGACAAAACTTAATACAATCATGGAATTTTTGGATTGCACTCATTCACTAAACACTGTAATACTTGATTACTTGATGCTCTCCAATGGTTCATTCAGGTAAAGAGTGGTTTAGAGCTGAAATCTTTCAGTTCATGTAGGCTACAGCATTTGTAGTATTTTCTAAATTTTCACAAATTTGTCAACTAGATTAAGAGGTACTTTTTATTTTTCAATGGATATTGATAAGCGTGAAGAGCAATCAACTGACAATGAATTTCTTTAATACAAATGTGAACGATAATAGTAAACAACCATCCACGAATAGGCTCTAAATTTGATTAGCTGATAACCCTTAATGCAAATAAAGTACGCCTATGTGAGGATTGATTTTGAACTGAATTAGCTTTTTCAAAAAAGACTCTAAAACTGAAAAGTTGAGAGCGTTTCTGAAAAAAGAGCAAAAATGATGGTATTGATAGAATAGTGATTAAATAGTATTTAAAATAGTCACCGCAGATGTCAAATATTTATTTTGAATCAGATACGGCGGTTCTGAGTTAGCCGGGAACTCAATGTCAAAGGAGCTCGCAGTGCAAGTGCACTTAGTGCTGTTCCGAGATGAAAAAGTTAAGTGGGATTATTATTAAGATGTTCCATAACTTTTTTAAGGATGTGGACTTTTTATCAGCATTGGATCAAAATACGGTAATAGAAACGTGTGTTGATGTTACCTTCAGCAAGGTCATGTAATCCTTACTCAAGCGTTCAGCTTCTTCTTCCACTTTCACTCCTTTCTGGTTTTAATCAGGTAATAGCTGTTGGTTGGCCACAGACCGGCATCAACATCATATCTGTCCAAGCAGAGAAGAAATTCTGGCAAGATGGTAAAATGACTCCAACTCGGACAATATTGGTTGAAAAATTGAAACTTTGGTCTCAAGTAGTAGGAAACATTCCGATCTATAATTTGAGACTAAATTTATAATTTTTAAACCAATATTAACCGAGCTGGAGTCATTTTCCCATCTTGCCAGAATGTCTTCTTTGCTGATACTGACTATATTCACCCAACCAACAAACTCCCATCTCAAGACAACGTAAAGTCTAGATTGTCAATACTTCTCTGCATTGGAATAAATAATGTCAGACTGTACATAGAAACTTGAATCGTGTTTTTTAAGGAAGCCTGCAAGTTGTAGCCTAAGCAAGCTGGAGTGGAATAGATGTTGTACTTCCTTGTTAACTTTGGGAAAAATTTAGTTTTGTCATCAGATAGCTTTGAAAAAAATTATAATAACTCCTTTGAAGATTGCATTCATTGATTGAACAGCAACATTCATCCGAAAATTAATATAATAGGCCTAATTAACCGTTTGATTGTAGAATTTCCAATAATTTGTGTCGAATAACTTGAGAACTTATTGTTTTGGAAAAGCTTTTTATTAATTAACAAATCATTGATGAATCACAATAATTTTATTGTTAAAGATTTCCACGTTTTCAAAAATTTAAAGGATTGCCTGTGTAAGTAATGAAATATTTTAGTAATAAGCCACGTTTCCACCGGAGTTAATAACACAAATTTTAATAACTTATCATTATATAGACTTATATATTATATAAAAGTAATTAACAATTTTGTTATTAACTCCGGTGTAAACGTGGACTTAATATGCCTATACAAACTTTTTCTTTCCATTTTCACTAACAGCTTCAATTTTAAATACGAGTTTGGAAGAATACTCCTAGCTATCAGTAAATAGGCTACTTGATGAAATAAAAAAGCTAAATCTAGTGTATGTTTGATTGAAAGATTCTACGAAGAAGTTGGAAAACGTCGATTTTTCAATATGAATACTACACGATGAAAAATACTATGTTATAATATTTCTGCTCATTTTTTAAATTCCTAAAAAAATTTACTATAAATCTAAGCTTGTATAGCTTAAATGTGTCCTGAGTTATTTCCTTTTAAGAAATTTAGCACTTAAGTATAATATTTAAGCTACTGCATTGCTACATCGCAAGCACATTATCCTATAGAAACGATCATTGGATATATCTGCAATTCATAATTTAAGTTTATGAATTTATCTCCGGCAGGGATTATTATGAGACTCAACCCGAAGTGGTTTATTTCTGAAAAAAGACGGAGAAGTACAGTACAAGATAAATCAGTAATTTATATCACCGAGTAACTGAGAGGACACCAATAACTCCTCAACGTACCGTACGTGCTCTTCCATAATTAAGTAGCTCTGGTGGGTGATAGATGTATCGCGTTGTACTTGTGGGATTTTTCATAACAATTATCATATCATAATAAAATTTGTCATGGGAAATAAATGGAAACAAATTTTACAGGTTGATTGCACTTGGATATTGAACAAACAAAGCCATGAGGTATTTCAGGAGAATGAATGAGCCCCCATTATTGAATTGTGATGAGCTTAAAAGGAAAAATCAGCTAGCGCCAATACTGAAGAGTAGTCACATCACATACAATGCTTTGGAAGCAGGTTTGAATACCTTCACTTGATTAGTTGTTCGACCACCTTAAGTTTCTCATAATATTCTATGCGTAAGAGAAAGTTGAAGAGTGCCACAAAGATTATAATTCCAAACGATCAAAATTAATCAGACACCGTTACATCAGAGACGTTAACCTTATCAGAATAATCATAGAGTTGGGAAGTATTTGGTTATCAAAGATTTTAATGATAGAATGTAGCCGTTGATTTGACATACAGCCGCAACATAAATATAATGCTAAGTTCATAATTGCATCAACTTTTGAAATCACCTGTAGAAAATTTGAATTCGGGGTCTCATAATGTGGTGATGGAAATCTTTTAAATGTCGTTAATGCATCAAGGTTTCAACTATTTTGTAGATTATTTGAAGTGGTCTACTGGAGGTATGTAGATGGAAATTTGAAATACACATGTACACCTTATTAAACGGTTCTACGACCTTATCAAACAATAAGCCGAAAGTCGTACAAACAATAAGTTGGAAGTTTTAGCTCCCAAGTCCAGTTTTAAATATTATATTTCATAGGTCGAATATACTATACTTTGTATTAGGCCACAACCATCTTTCACAGGCCAGGACACGTCGTTGGGACTTTGGTTTCGGAGGCCCGAAAACCAGTATTTAGTATTCATCCATCTTTTGTCATCACTATCTTCATTTCTCAAGATAATAATCCAAAAAATTCTCTAGCTACCCTAATAGAGTCATTTGCAGACCTGGAGCACTCTGAGAATGATGAAAACAATATATAAAACAAAAAATATCGTTTATTATGGACTGGAAATTCATTAGTTCTAGGATTGGGAGTGCTACTGCTACAAATAAAAAAGTTGTGAAGTTCTCATGAGAATTATTATAGCTTCAATTTACTACTTGAATGTAGTCTGATAGTCTACTGTCTGTTCTATCATGTACATTATCGATCATTTCAATTGTTATTCACTACAACTTTTCATGGACGAGTACGGAACCCTAGGTAATCACTGAACAAGTTCACTGAATAAGTTGAACAAGTTCAGAATAATAATATTACATCTACAAATCGTCTTCTTCTTCTTCTTCTCTTCTTCTTCTTCTTCTTCTTCTTCTTCTTCTTCTTCTTCTTCTTCTTCTTCTTCTTCTTCTTCTTCTTCTTCTTCTTCTTCTTCTTCTTCTTCTTCTTCTTCCTCCTCCTCCTCCTCCTCCTCCTCCTCCTCCTCCTCCTCCTCCTCCTCCTCCTCCTTCTTCTTCTTCTTCTTCTTCTTCTTCTTCTTCTTCTTCTTCCTGATACCTCGACAGCGTCGAGGTAGCCTCGGACCACCGCACATCTTCAAATGCAGCGATAAGCAAATGCAATAAGCAAATGCAGCGATATTCAATCATTGTGAGCTTGGCAGATGCTCATCTCCTTCAGATGAGAGAAAAGGCAAACATAAAGCGATGATAATGAGTGGTAAGTTGGTCCTTCAAGTAGTGAACAACGAACACAGTTACACGGCATCCTCTCTCATTGAGCCATTCCTCCACCTCCACCAGCAAGCATTCAGTAGCGTGTTCAAATCCTGCGAGTTTCCTTGAACTGGATTCCAGCGGTGCTCATTCTAGACAAAAGACAGTTAAGCTTCCTCAGCCCGATCCGTCGAGCTTAACTGCAATAACGTTCATTGATGCTGTGCTGTTACCGACCACGATCCTTTCACTAAATATAATAATACGTCGTCTTGTTTTCCCATCAACTCCCGCATTCATCTGTTTGAGTTCCTTGATGATAATTGGCGAAACATGGGGAAAACGTACTTGATTCGATTCGATAATCAAATAAAGGAGTTTATTGACAATACTCTCAATAATTATCCATTTGAAATATTTCAGTGCTTGGAAATCAACGGTATTCTTTCTTTGTGACAAAAGTAACTTTTATAAACCACGTTTATTCACATGTTTGTGATCGTTTAATTGCTGGCATTAACATAAACTTAATTAATGTTTGCAGAATGAGTGAAATTATTGAAGATTAATTGCATGATGAACACTTTCATTGATTAATGTTTCAAAACAAGTATTTTACAATGAAGTAACAATAAATTGAAGTATGAATGTTTAAAACTTATAAATATAGATGCATTATATCAGATAATCTATTTATAAATATACTATAGATCAGACTGATTATACAGTCTCTATAATTAAAACTAGTTACTAGTCAGTTTATAGAAAAGCATAGCCAATTGTTCCTCAGCTTGGACTGAACCTATAAACTGTTTAATACAATAATATCTGTCGACACATAATAGAGTAAGAGGTGAAATATTTGAGTATTTCATAGTCCCTCAAAGTCCCTAAAAGCAAGACCTTCAATGTAGAGAAAAGCCACTTCTTAGATATGAAAGAAGTCAATGTAACTTACTCTTTTGCTGGAAATGAAACAGAAAAATGGAAAAGCTTTGAAACCGGATGGGGAAAAAAATAAACAGTGGTTAGAAAGGGCAGTTTGTAAACTTCATGGAAAGTGAGCAGTTTGATTGTAGCTGGAAGTTTTATTGATGATAGAGACATAGGATTCCAATCTGTGGTTGTTTAAGTAAAAGAGAGGTAAGCGAGAGAGAAAGTGCTGGTTTGTAAGAAAGGAATGGAGAAAGAGCGATGGTTTGATCGCAGCTTTGGTGGAGCTGAATATTGAAAAGTAAATAAATCATCTATCTGGCTTTCTAGAAACCGAATGCTTATGCTAATCATGAAGAAAGTGAATCGGCTTCACGGCAATAAACTTACACTGTGAACACAGTGTTATAATATCGTGTTATGTTAGTAATAATTTCGTTACTATATTGAATCTTGGTGTATTTCTATCACTATCGTGTATTTTGGTGATTATTCTCATAGTGGAACGGGAACCCTTGTCTTTTGTGGCATGAACGTCCTTGATGGTATGAGTACTTTTCTTAAATTCATTCACGGTGATATTGAGCAACGTTGTGTTTTTTTACTTGCACAGTGAAATTTCATAGGAAAAAAACATGACCGGAATTAACCAACATAAAGCAGGAATTATGTACATTTCAATCTTTCTTTCTTTGATCATTGAACCATGCATAGACTACATTTATATTTTTCTATTTTTTGTATATTTTATATCATTTTTTTGGAATGCGAGAACGCCGACAACCGACAAACAAGTTAATTAAAATTTTGGAGAGTAGCCTATACTTTCTTGAGACTTGAGTATCACACTACAGATGATGCACAAATTTGTAATGTAAGTTTTTTCAAAAATTCTGAAAGTGTTATCATGATTCATGAAGCATGAAAATACTTCAGTGGGCAACTGGGAATCTAGGTCCAGAGTCTATATCAGATTCTCAACTATTTCACATTTGATTTCCTTATAACTCCATTAGAAACAACTAAATCCATTCAAATTCCGGTTTAAGTTCGCCTCGAAGAAAGTGAGATTATTCTAGAACAATGCAACCATTTGTCAAATAGCATCACGCCAATGACACGGACTTGAAGTGAAAGACGCCAAATTGAATGCACTTTAGAAAGCAAAAGCTAAAATTTAGACTGGATGTTATCAGACCAGAAAGTTTGGGCGGACCGTGAAACAGGGAGGGTCCGCTGATAGCTTATTCTTTCCACGCACTGTGAGTAAAGTCTGTACAAGCAAAGAAGACCCTCCAGCAAGATGATAAAATGACTCCAGCTCAATCAATATTGATTTAAAATCTATAAATTTGGTTTCAAATTGTAGGAAATATTCTGATCTACAATTTGAGATCAAATCAGTAGTTTTTAAACAATATTGACCAAGCTGGAGTCATTTTCCCATCTTACCAGAACGTCTTCTTTGCTTGGACAGACTACAGAGTTCCAACTATACTGGCACGCAGGTGAGTGCCGCATAATATTATTTGCAATATAGGATGCCACCCAGCTTTCTCTGCACTGGATCCAATTGTTCTATGACGGAACATTTCTAGTTTTTTCCAATTACAAATCCGTTAAACCACCTGCTTCTCTTCCTTTCAGTACCTACTCATATTGTTTTGACAATCTAACCTGGAATTGACATATGCTATAGAGGCTTGGGGTTTTTCATCTCATTCCTATGAGGTATTCAAGGTACAAAAGCGAGCTATAAGAATTATTGAAGGTCTTTCAATGAGACATACTTGCCGAGGGACGTTTAGTAGACTGGGTGTAATGACGTTTTATGGCATTCTAATTTATCGATCTGCCATCTATATAAGAAAAAATCTTAATCGTTTCCAAACTATAGGAGAAAGACATCATTATTCGACAAGGAATGGTACAAATTTATTACTCCCTCAACATCGCCTTGCTTTGTCGGATAATAATATAGATATTGCTGGGATAAAAATTTATAATAAGATACCAGATAGCTTGAAATTGATTGAGAGTGATGGTCTGTTCAAGAAAAAACTTAGAAAATATGTTGTAGAGAATGAGTTCTACTCATTAAGCGAAATTTTGTCTGGCTGAGAACTCATATCATGACTTGTTTTGTAATACCTTACATAAGTTTATTGTACTTTTTATTTTATAACTATAATAATGACGACTGTGATATACAGGCACTTTTGTTGCAAATTGTATCTATACAGAGAATAAAGGAATTTATTTATTTATTTATTTTTATTTAATTGAAATTTAATATGCATGCATTCAACACTATGGGAACACGAGCAACAATAGCGACAACTTTCTTAACTTGAACTAAAGGAATACCCCAGGAGAAATTCATGTACATAGTTTATTTCATTGATGATAACAATAAAATCGGGATTGGGAGTGACCTGAACTCTTTTAAATTTACTCACTGCGTTTGGAATGGTCTCTATTCATTCATGAAGTATCACTCCTACTCACCTGTAATCAAAAAACAATCATTAGTTCAACCCTCTATTATACTCGATAATATAGTGCTTAAACATGTAGTTACGATTTCATAGTATTGTTGTCAACAGAAAAGTGGAATTTTTGCACTTCATTCAGTTTGATTGTTACTATTGAATCTTTTTTTATTTTATAGAGTTTGGTATTTGAAAATTTGTATTGAGTAAGATAGGTTAGATAAAATTTGTTTATTAGTCTTGAAACTATATAGCAATAGTAATCACAAAACAATTTTTAGACTGTCTCTCAATCAAAGAACATTATTCGAATAATAAATATCATCTTTGGAAAATGAATGATCCATTCATAATATTTGAAATGGAGATTATATTGTTGAACGATTTATTGAAAGTGAGTTCGTATTATTCTTGAAAAGTTTTAAGTGTTGGGTTATTGGTTAAAGTTTCAAAAACAATTATTGATCAAATTCCTTACACTGTGTCTTCAATCAAATTTCTTGTTTATGAGTAGAATGAAAAAATCCATTCACATTTTATTATCACCGGTGCGAAAGAAAGGCTATCGGCAATAGCCTAAGCGTGATGAAATCATAACAGCTTTGATTTTACACAAAATTGCTATTTTCATTTCCAATGATGTCTTACTATGTATGGATCGCTCAATTACGCAATTCCACATTTAATGCGTGAGTTGAAGCAGTTATGCAACTAAGGGTTAGGGATGCTGGTATAGGCTAATCCTTTCTACAACTTCACTTCATGAGACATGGGAATTTGATGCATGGAATGTAAGACCCTCAGCTAAAGATTGCTTTTAGCGAAGTGTAGTAATAAGTTTTTATGGAACTGCGAAATATTTCTTTAAGCAAATTAATCCAAGGGGAGAGAGGGTTAGGCTGTTACTTGAATGTTACTGAACTTGAACCCTGATGACCTTCTCACAGAGTGAAAAAAGTAAAATGAAAGAAAATTTCAAAATAAATGAAGAAAGATCAAACATGCAAACAGGGTTCTTTCACCCGTTCCAAATATAGTGAGAACAGCTTATGTATTTATTTCCAGTGCTGAACCATTCGGACGGCGTAGGTTTCAGATCAAACGTGGGTGGAGCTTGCTTTCTTATATTATTATATTTTTTTGCGTTTACACAGAAAATGAGATAGTATTGGCTGTTTGAGAGTCACCTCCGTCCATCGTCACTTATGCTATTGAAAAAATGTATATTTACTTGCAATATTTACAAATATAAAAAATATCATGCAAGAAACTTGGAAATTCATTATAATTATTGTATTGTGAACCTTGTATACTATTGACATTGACTTTTTATGAAAAAATCCCCTATAATCGGTTCGGGAGAAGTGAGAGTAATAATGTTATAATAGTCGTTTACACAGAAATGATAGGAATGGAATTACAAAAAACTCGATGGAGCTTGAGGATAATGCTGAGGTGAAATTGATTAAGTTATTATCATGACAAATCTCCTATTTTATCTCATGGAACAAGAGTTATTTTCTCCAATGATTAGCCTCACTTATGGGTTTTTTCTAGGTGTCCAATTAGAAAAAAATTATGTTTTCTACATTCCAACTAGGATTCCATAAAGCTTCATTGTATGAATTCCTTTGATATCCTCATATTAGTTGGATAGCATAGGTTATCTTCTCACTAGTTCATGATCAAGTTGATTATATTCAGAAGTGAGTGAAGATTAATCACTTTTTGCAGGTAAAAACAGATACGGTGAATGAAATATGTTTGATAGTTTAACATGTCTCTCAATCACATAATAGTTCCTCTATCAACAATGAGTCATTTAATAAGTAGGATGGGAGAAATAACTTTTATGTATTCTTCTGGCATTTAGATTAAACATAATTGATGTTTGCAGAATGAGTGAATTTATTGAAGATTAATCGCATGATGAACACTTTCATTGATTAATGTTTCAAAACAAATATTCTACAATGAAGTAACAATAGATTGAAGTATGAATGTTCAAAACTTATAAATATAGATACATTATATCAGATAATATATTTATAAATATACTATAGATCAGACTGATTATACAGTCTCTATAATTAAAACTAGTTACTAGTCAATTTATAGAAAATCATATAGCCAATCTTCAAATGGAAATTTCTTGCTAAAAATCCAATAAATAATTTTGTAGGAGAAAAAGCAATAATTGAGATCAATATAAACTATTCTGTTCTTGAAGTACAGTAGTCTGGAATTTGAATCTCTATAGAATAATTTTCTTAACTTCTTTGTCTGAAACTCAACTACTTAGTCAAAAAATCTTAAATGCCGCACGTGAGAGAATTGTCTGTAAGGGGAAAGTTGTTTGACTCTCAAATATGTATCTGAACTAACTAGAGAACAATAGTTGCCACAACTATGTGGAACATGGCTAAAGTTCTCGTTTATGTGGATGTTTCGCAGCGAAAGTGAATTTGAACAGAGAATTTGAACGTATTTCAATGTAAAATTTGATATTGAATGGTTGATTGAGATCAAATTTACCTCTGAGGTTCTATTTTAACAACCACATGGAGAAATAATGCTATTCTATCACCTACAAGAATCCCTTGGCAATGACAAGTAATGTCAATCATTTGCAAAATAAGAATATTCAACCCTGGTCTCTTATGGGTGAATCTTCCAGCAATATTAATGAATTTTCCTGGTCAATCTTCAAGCAATTCTTTAATTGAATCAATTCGACAGAAACCAGATTTTTAAAATTAGAAAAAATGAATACTATCATCTCATGTGGTCAAAGATCTGATGTGGTGTGTCTGGCTGCTCGGTGAGAGTACTTGTGCTTGTGATGTTGCTAACACGGACTGCTTCCGGATGGGTGACCAGAATGTGACCAAGGCGAGTGGAACCAACCCTTAGGTAGCTCCCCCTAATAATGCATATTCTAATTTCATTTTTCAACAGAGACATTTGGTCAGAAAAAACTTTTGCAAACTCAGAAGCCTGACCGCTACTTTATTGATACTATCAAGTATTAAAGAAAGGTCAATGATGCAACAGAAACATCTGGGATTAAATAAACAGATATCGAACAGGTCGATGACCAAGGAATCGCAGGATGTCACAAACGCGTGCACCACGTAACGGTGTGACATTGCAGCGATAATTTTATTTGTTTTGAGTGTGTTTGGGCGTCTAGGCGACAGCGAACTTGGACAAAACCCACTGGTGTGACGTAGCTGGGGCGCCCACTCTCGTATCTTCCGGCCTTATATAGTTAGTCATCCCACCATCCCGTCCCCAGCGTGCCATTAGTGCCTTTTGGCTTCCAGCTGATGTCGGCAGCTCACGTTGCAGGCGATGTTCGATTAGAGCTGCATATAAACAATGGTCTAACAGCCTCCAAACACAATCATAATTATGATACAACGCCAACATACAGGCGCGAAGGATGCGTTGAAAATCGTGAATCAACGCTGCTTAATCTGCGATCAAGGCCATACAGCAAGATGATATTCTACAGAAAGGAAGCAGGGGTTATTTTTTAATAACAACTCACTTTTGATTGTACGGTTTCATTTTGATACCAATGTTCGAGTGCAGTGAAAATAATAGCTGGTGATTGTGGTCTAATCAGAAAATTTTCTGGTACAAAACAGACCATTAAATGAATAACATTTCATGATAGATTAGATCAACATTTTAACGGCGAAGAGTAATGTGTTGTCCAAAAACTATTTTCTAAACTAGAGAAGCTTTACACACACTAACCACACTGATTTATTGATTAACAATGAAAGGTTTCAATAATCAATAACTATCAAATATATAGTTTATTAACTATCGTTCTCTGAAGATAATCTCTTAAGACTGCATGAGACTGCTGTTAACAGTATGTCTAACTTTCTACACATTGTTTACTTCCTTTAAGAAGTGTTATCAATGTTTCCGAGGAACTATTACCAACATTGTAATTTTTAGGCATCAATAGACATCAATGAGACTGACTGAATGGAATGTTCTAGAGCGAACATTCATTTTCTAGCTATATTTATAAACCAATGAGAATATAAATAATCTTAACTGTTCCTTGTCTGGTATGACAATTCTTAAATAATGATGTTGATGCTCACAGATAGACTGCCAGTAGCTATTTTCTACGCTTTCACTTTGATTATTTTGTTTGTCTCAATTCCGTTTTCTGTCTAACTTCGCCATAACTTAAAATTTTAGAGTATTTACGCAAGATTCACTTCTTTAAAGAAGTCGATAAGGTTGAATAGTTCCCATTAATTGATTGATTGATAGCATCCCCAGAAACCAGGAAATCAACCATAAATCATGCCTTGCAGCCCGAGAGATTTCAAATAGTGAAATAGAAATCGTCTTTCATCAACACAATGTCTTTAGTCACATTGAATGATTTGTCATTGACCTCAACAATTATACTTGAACGTTCGAATATTTGTAAACGTGATTATTTGGCATTTACTTCACATTCGTTGAAATTTTGTTTCTCATATTGAGAGCTATAAGGTTAACAAAACATTTTGATTACCACAAAATAAACTTCCAAGTGAAAATTAAGTTTATTTCAAATGTATTTGATTGGAGTGAGATTATCACGAAAATGCAATCAAAAACGAATACATAGTAGACTATTCCAAGATCCGAGCAAAACAAACAAATTTTGCAATAGATAAAACATCTCGACACCGAATATTTTGTTAATTATTTGGATTTTTTCAATAGCTTCACTTTATTTCATGAAGAAACAAGAGTTTTAGTCTGAGTCACAAGTGTTCACGTTGTCGTTAATTCAGCCTCTTATTTCTTGAAAGCTTGTCAGATTTCAACGACCTTCAAGTCAACGCCTTCCTTATTGATCTCAACAATTATATTGGATTAGAAACAAACTTCCAAATCTAGCTCTGGTCGTGCCATTCTTCAACTCAAGATGTTTTTTCAGAGCGAACTGGGACCACTCTGCCGAATTGAAGATTTCAACTAATTGACTATCCCTGTCGCCGTATCCTCTCATTAACATTTATAGCAGCACATTTCGGGTGTTAATTGGCTCACAGGCCGGGGCAGGATTATGACCCCACAGGACTGTCGATTCGGATTTGAGAGATGGAATTAGCTTGATAAATATCTCAGCGAAGGATGTGAGACAACTAAAAGCCTTTCGTATCCAGAACGAGTCTGGAATTTCGCTCACTGGGCTCCTCTGAGAGCATTTTCCAAGAGCTCTACAAACTTGACTTCTTCTTCTCCTGTCCTTGCGTCATTTCCGATCCAAACGTATCTGCAAATTCATTATTTTTTGTCATATACGTATGTTTATATCTTTCTCCAGAATATAAAAGATTCACTAATCATCCGCTTATATACAATGTCTAATGAAGCGAGAAGAAAGAATCTTGTTAGAAGACTTTTGCTTCTGTTCTCAAACAAAAAATGTTTCCGATTCCGGGCACTTTTCCCATTACTATCCAAAATCTCTACCAACAAATTTCGGTGCTGTTGACATGGATCATTTATCATCTGCAATAGCAGTTTCTCATTTTGATTGATTTCTCAAAGTAATATAATTCTTGCCCAAGCGGATACTAATTTTTCTAATTTTTCTTTTTGTTAAAAATTAATTTCAATGCTAGGCTACATGCTATCTAAGCTCTGGAATCAATTTTTTTTAAGGTTCTATCAATTTAAGGTATCAGAGCTGAAATTTGAATCATTCCTTGAAATCATTGAAACTCTCTCTTCTCATTATTGTATTGTGGCATTTCATCGAAATTGTTAATTCACATTTATTATTCAATTCTAATTTTCAATATCGTATCGACTTCATTAGCAAAATAATATAATAAGAATGAGCTCACTAATGTTAATCTTGGCGTGAGAAGCGTATACGTTGTTTGAGGGTAGAGCAGCTTCTAAGATCCTCGTATCATGGTTTCACTAACAATTTAATTCAACTACATGTATACAACTATCCATCGCATCAACGAGTCTTTTACATTCAGTACATAGAGGCAATAAGTGGACTAGTCCGCTCTACGTTAATATTAGTTACAAGTTTCAAGAGTGATTTACTTAGTCTCAAGAGTGAAGATTGAGAGTGGAAGAGATTTGTATAAGAGCCTGTTCAACCAACCCCTTCAAAATCAATCCTAAATTTCCAAAGAATAGGAACAGCTCATTTGAATGCAAATTAGTAACATAGAATTAGATAATCTATAGACCCTCATCGCGATTTTCATGAGGATATTCACCTACTTTTTATGTATTTTCTCCTAGGAAGATTTTTTCAATGAATAAGATGGAATAAAGGAAAATAACTTTTTCTGTGATTCAATTGAACAATCCGATTGTAATAAGTGGATCACAAATTGGTTTTTTAGTAACTTACAGTCACTGAGTCATGATTTCTCTCAAACCTGAATGTCAAATCATTTTATTTTCTATTTATAAGCATTACAAGGATCTATGGAAATGTTTTTAGAGTATTCTAGACAATATTGAGTTAGAAGAATGAATATTGGTTAACTAGACTAGATACAATAACTACTATGGATGAATCACTACAATGAAAATCAAGCAGGTGCAAGAAATTACTCTTTCAACTATCTATTGAATCTGGTGTTACACTCGGGCATCGACCGAACTGATGAAATTTCCAAACAAGCAGGCCGACCTTACAAATAATGTAAATAGCCTGGCGATTATGGGCAACCAGTTGCTAGTTTCGCAATAGCAACCAGTTAGCTGGCGTGCTGATCAGCTGGCCAGTGAAACAAGTGAAAGGTGCCAAGTGTTTAACTGCGGCCAACTATGAGGAACCTCAAGTGGAACGAATAACCGATTGACTACCAAGTTATATCAAATGAATTTCTTCAATCATATCGTTCGTTCAAACTGCATACATCGTAATGGACCTTATACAACGCACAGGTTGTCAGGTATATGCTCGTTGGTATATGCAGGTTGGATGCTCGTTTCTTCAACGGTATCGTTAGTTGAGAAAGTTTATCAGAGCGTGAATGGTTATTATATGAGCTGAAAAAGTAACACCAAAGTGATACTGTTTGATTCAAATTTGATTGCTCTGTAGGAAAAGATTTTGGAAATTGAGCCATTATATTGTCGAAAAATTCAGAAGAAACGTTACTCCTTCTCCATCAATCACTCAAGTTTGATCTATATTTATTTTGGTGAACGTCATTCAAACGTGTAGTAATTTAACAATTTAGACTGTCAGTGCCTCTTAATATTCTCGCTTTTGACCTGACGTCATAGATGATTACACATTAAACAAAAGATACAATTGTTCAACTTCTATTCTATTTATCACTATCAACAATTATTTATGAATACTGTGAATTCAACTTCAGTTCGGAAGGAGAATGTGAATGGAAGGGATATCAATAAATTATGGATTTGATACAGTCAGTACTATAGTCTTCCCAAGCAAGGACATTCTGGTAAGAAGGAAAAATTACTGCAGCTTGGTAAATATTGGTACACAAATAATGAATTTTCAAATTGGAGGAAACATTCTGATCCATAATTTGGGAACAATTTTTTATTTTTGAACCAATATTATGCTGGAGTCAATTTTCCATCTTGGCATAATGTCTTCTTTGCTGGGAAAGACTATAATCTCCAGCCATACTGGATTGAAGAAAAATGCGATACGGTTCCAGCTAGAACGATTTCTTATTTTCTGATTCAGTAATTTTTTAAAGAAATCTCATAGTTCAACGGATTTATATGAACTATGTTTAAGATAATATTTCCATACTTTTAGCACATTCCTTAACAAGACTAAAATTGTTAGATGATTCGATTGCACACAGATAAAGTGCAAAGGAAAGAGTTCTTGTATAGTTGTATAGATGAAACAACAACCGCAGAAAACGTAAAAGAGTGAATAGTGATATGAAATAATCCGGTCTCTATGTGTGGTATGGGAGTTGAGCCAACATAATCAACTCAGCTCAGGAAGAGGAATGACCAGCGATTTTTTAAGAAGTGTTTACTTACAGGTACTTGCTTTTTGCCCTCAGAAATATTTATCTCCTGAGAAAGTTAATTCCTCGGATTATTCTCAAGTTACTGCAAATATTTCTTTTGGAAACCACTATTTCAGTCCAAGAATAGTGCATGTGAGGGATAAATTGGAATATTCCTCATATATCTCATTTGTGCAACTCAAGTCATAAAAAATGTAAATATGCATTTCTTGCTATTAAGGAAACTTGGAGCGTCAAGTCAGGCTCTCCTATCCCTACAACGGAGATGAATTAATGTAATTTTTGCAACAATATGATTTATTTAAAGTCAAGCTATTGCATAAAGATTCATTCGACTTGATTATACGCGTTTTTCACGGTGATATCATGATGCTATCTGGAATCCAAGTAGCTTATTGCCGCGGGTCACTGTTACTTTATTTATATGCAATTCCTAATGATTATTCAGACATTGCCGAACTAAACGGTTTAGGTAGTTTGGACATTAGGCCTGACAAGCAGTAGAGTTGAGTCATACTTGTCTTTTTTCTGAATTATTGGGTAACAATGTTATTACAACAGTATTGGCTCGCGATTCAATGGAGACGCCGCGATGCGAAAAATCAGTGGGAGATCCTGAGGTCCACAATGACACAATGGCTCACGCGGCAACAACTAGTCTCTCACAAGAGAAAGTGAAGCCAACGAGGGAGAAGAACAAAAAGAAAAAGGAGAAGATGGAGAAAAATGAGAAGGAGACGAAGGAGGCCTTTGCTCAATGCTTTTTGTTGTCATTCTATGCATAAAATTATTATTACATTATGAACAGGCGTCCTTTGCTGGACTATGCAACCACTTCCGTTCTTTTTCTTACACTATTCGCCTTCTCTTACTCTCTTCCATTCTTATGGACTCATCTCTCCTTGTTACTCTTACATGCCTCATATGTCTCATACAGTACCGAAACCATAACTACCCACTCATAGTCTGCCAAATTATAAGGTTTAATCCAAACTAGAATAGAGCTCAACTAGGAAAGTGAACTACAATATACGGTACTACGTAAGGCAAATCTATATTAATGGCCAGTTATGTAAGTGATCCAGTTAAGCTATAATAGGGTAAGTGAATATGCAAATATTGGAAGTGGGTGGTCTAAGATAGTAAAAATCTGGGTCATGCTGGGTTGATAACAAATCAAAATAGGCTTAAATTATGCTTACCTATTGGAAGAAAGGAAACTATTTGTGAAACGGAAATATCAATGTGAGATTTTTTTAGAATTTTATAGATCGTTATATTATATTCTTCGAATACTGGTTTTGATGGAGTTTGATGTGGAATCAAGATCACACAAGGAGGATAAGCTTCATCTCTATCAACTAATTGAGTTATCTGGCAGCTACCTGATTGATCTTGGTCATACCTGAGTGATCTATTAATTCAATCGGTTTTTTATTGGGGAAACAATATGAATGTACAATGTACATCACAAAACTGTACCTATCATAACCTATCATGCACCTATCAAGTCTATCTACAATCATGACCTGACGTAAAAAATGTAAAAGAATCAAAAGTAGGATACGGTATGTAGTAACAAAAAAGAAAAAATCTTCAAAGAAGCTTGTAAGGATAGGAGTTTGTTTATTGCCTACAATCTACTACGGATAAATTTTAATCGAAAATACGATTTGGAAATCTTTTCGAATGTGAAATTAATGTGATTCTGCCAGAGAACACACTATTAACTAATTCTCCTAGCTTCTTCCTAGTATTTTATTGCAATTTTTGTTGACTATGACTATAATTTATCAGTTTTTTATCACATTATGATCAATAAAAGTTCTTCCACACTTTTTTTACAAATTGTGTACTTTATTGTATGGAATAACCACAATCGGTTTCGACATTTACTATTTCAAGCGTTGTAATGTCACACAAGATAATAGTTGTGGTCGTTATTCTTATACACTGTATTTCCCAACTCATTCCTCTTACAAAACTATTCATAAATCTGACTGGGCGAGATTCTCACCTTGAGAAAAAAATAACTGAGAAGCTCGTATAAATCTTAGGATCACATTTCTTGGTCGTTAACCAGCCTTGAGTTTACGAAAGTGAAAATTGAATTTGGGAGTATGAAGAATGAATTTCACCAGAATGTTCAGTTTTGCTAGGAAACAATATAGGAAATGAATAGTGATAGTTTCACACGTTAGTGTATATTATTAAATAATTAATTTTTCACTCTCGCAACCAATTGGTTTAGGGAGGAGCACATCTCGTGTTGTGAGGCATGTGAAAATTATGAGCTGAGAGTGCATGTGTCAAAATATGCACCCATGGCGTTGGAGCCTACCTGTCTCTTATTGAATATTCCAAACTGACAGAGTTGAGAAACTCACTCAGTGAATATCTATGATCAACTTTGAACTTTAGTCCTGAACTACTATGGTATGCACTTTAGAAGCTAGCTTAAATTGTTTAGGAATACTATTTGAAAATTAAAAATATGACAACCGGTGATTATGTACGCTTTGTAATTTACTGCTTTGTATCGGTAATAGAGAATATTCTATTCTAGAATATCATTTTGCAGCAGAGCATATAATACCCTACTACGGGAATGAAAAATGGCCCACCAGCCATGTGTTGTTTTTTCCATTGCGCAACTGAAGAGATACATGTTATAAGGTAGGAGAAGACTACAGTAGTGATTTGGTAATTAGGTGTAATATATAAATCCAAGCATGTTACTCGGACTTCCTCCATATCTCATTTTTATTCCTTCTGAATTATTCTACAAGTCATATTGACATCATTCATTACCTGTATTCCAACAACACTTATAACAATATTTTGACGCTCAAGAAATCACAATTGATGGTAGAATAAAAATAGTCTACGATACTCCAAATTCCTTTTAGATGTCCTGAATCGAATCCTAGTGATTCCCCATTAGCGCTTCAAGAGCAGATATGAAAACATTTTTTTAATAAATTCTTTCCACTTTCTGTATGAGGAAGGTAATTTATTAGAGTACAATTCTTTTTTTAAGTTTTAGCTGTAAAGTTCACATGGAAAATACTTTAAATTTTTAAAAATATCGATCCAATATGAGTGTCCTAGAGTTTCGTTCAAGAGAGCTGCTCTTTGGAAAAAGATGAAGAAAATCTTGATCGAAATAGCAGGACTATGAACAATACTGAACGAGAAAGAACGTTGATATTCTCATCTAATCTATATTCTCTGGAGAGCCAAGTACATCAGTACAGATCTTGAAAGCTCAGTTTGTTCATCAGTTTAGCATGCTCATAAAACTCTTGTCAATTATTCTTGGTTCGAGCTGTAGAATTTCTCCAAAATAACAATGTTTATCTTCAAATTTGAAAACAGAACAAAGAGTCTGAGCTGAAACAATGTTTACTTTTGATGCATGAAAATGTACTTACTTTTGATGCATGAAGATGTAGTGCAGGTAAAAGCTCGTCCAAAGTGCAAAGTAAACTGATTTTAAAGGAGTTTGTCTCCCTACAAACAAATAGGCCTAACAAATATTTGTATAGAATTAGAATACAGAATCCTCACAAGGAATTTTTGCGTGCTTGTAAGTTTTACATGATGTATCAAATATTAGAATACTGATTATCGGTCCAGTGATAAAAAAATCATAAATTTCCATGAATGAGACAGATTTATGATTGAGACCCTGATGATAATTATGTAGAGAACACAAGTTTCTTGTTGAAGAATTCTTGGTGTTTCATCATGAATACTTCACTTTATTGTTCATTATAATCTTTTTAATTTTGTGATGTTGAGGAATTTTCAAATCAATAGCTGGATATAATTTCAAGAATTATATGGGTTTCTCATAAACTTTATTACGCAGCCAAATATAACTCATGGATTAAACGAACAATCACAACCAATAGAATTTATCTATCCATCGATCAAGCTGCTACCTACCTACTGGAAAGAAGGAATAGTAGCAGTGAACCGAATAGTCATAACGATAATGAGGTGGCGTCTCCCTTTCATATGTATCCTACTCATAAGTTGAAGAGGAATCGAATAGTATACTTATGATTTAAGCTGTTATGAGTATATTTGCGAATGATATTATGCTGCCACTGTACAACAAAAAGTTATTGTATAGATACAATGCTAATAATAAATCTGTTCAGTTGATACGATGTGATGAATAATTCTCTAATAAATCCTATTGATATAGTTCGCACAAACTCAGAAGAAACGCCATTACAATACATTTGAAATTTTAACGGCAGATCTTCTCAGCTTCCACGAAATATACGTGTGTATATCGCCCACTCATGAACTGAACAATTCCAAAGAATAAAGCTTGCTTTTCACTCGATGATAGTTTAGTAGCGCTAGTATATGTCGACATTTTCTCTCAACATGGGAAGAAGTTGATAATATCAATATTTTGAACGGATATTGAAATAAAGTCTACTGAGAATGCATTGATTTTTCTTTTATTTCTTCATTTCTTTTATTTTGAAAAAATATTGCAATCTAAAATTTCTCATAAACAGGCTCGAAAGTGCAATGTCACGCGAGTGGATGACTTCAACTCATCCGAAGAACAAATCTGTGAATCTTGCAGTAAGCTACGTTGGAGAATTGATATTATATTACTCGTATTTTATAAAATAACTGGCTAGTTATAAAAAACAACGTATAAAAAGCGGTATTGTTGTTTTCGCCAATGTAGCGGGTGAGACACTCATACTTTTATTAGAAAAACACAGTTATTAAGAGAAGATTAATCGTTTAAACGCCCTTGAGTCGACGTAACAGTATTAGGCCTATTTGTACTTTTTATGTGGATTCTCAAATAGTACTATTACGACCGTACATTCAACTATAGGCCTGCATCTCGCTGCAATTCAACTACTGATGCTCAGGTAGAATTATCAGTGATCGTGACAGTAATTTCAGAGCCTATTTGCAATAGCGAGGTATATACTAATATTTTGAAGTGTTGAATGATGATTGCTACTCAGTAATCAACTGACTAATAAAGCTGCAACTGCAATTATAAGTAATCGTGAATCGTTCAATCATTCTCTACATTCTCAGATCTTCCAACGTGTTTCATGGTTCTCCTGTGAATTCTTCAAATCTCCATGTAAGTTTGAGATTTCCACAAATTAAATCAGTAAAATAATTGGAATTGTTGAAGTTCATTCTATTGAATGTGGGAAATCTTCAAGCTCAATCAGTGTGTAGCTTGAATCAAAAGAATACTCTGGATCTATTTTTTTAAATTAATTTTTTTTCAAATACTGCAGTAGCTCCTTTTCTTCAACAATTATATTGAAAATTTGATTCATCATAAAAATGTGAATACAAATTTTCCTCAGTTTTGATCAGAACAAAATGACTATTCACTTGGGTTCAAAGTATCAACCATTCAACTTTTCGAAAGAGTTGAGTGAAAGATTAGTTTATTAGAATACCGTACTTTGTAGGCCTAGTGGCCTACTATTGAATTACTGTAGTCATGAGCAAATGAGCATCCAGTTCACCAATACGGTTTGGATGAACTATTGTCTTTATTTGAAATGTCGATTCCAATTCAGATTGGAATTTGAATTATCTCATTAAACTATTTCTTCAGCTTATTGAATATGCATGGTGATGCCTCTTCTACTTCCTTTTAGAAAATGTTCGATAATGTTTTATCAAGAGTGGGCTTACAGCGATTTGTTAACGGTGGATTGGCACAGTTTTTCGATTGTATTGAGTCAATCACTCGATTACAAAGGTGAATAACAAAACGAACAGTTAACTTTTCCAGCTGAGGTTCAAGTGGTGCCGATTTCGAGCCTATCAAAGGCACCTTCCGATTTCCTTGTCTGGCACATTTCGTGTCGATATGCGCTTCCGTTCAGCACCAAAACAGTGTCCACGGTGCAACCATTGTCCATATAAACTACGATTCAGGTAGTACAATACATGGCGACAATCCCCAGTGTCATTGTACGATTGGGCTCTTTGTTGGGCTCTTTATCGAGCCAGCTACCTAAACTCTAATCCCACATCACTTCAGCTGAAAGTGTTACAAAACTGGGATTCTCAAAAGGTGTACAAGGATATAGGTTTATCAAGAAGAGATTCAGCTTCTTCTGACAAGTTCATTGAATCAATCTCATCTAAGATGAGAATAAGAATAAGGAACTTGAATGGTACACTTTTTGAAGAGATGTGTCTCTATAAGAGTTTTCTGTTTTCATTTATCCTTATGAATCCGTCAATGATGATTTTGAACTATACAAATTAATTCTAAAAGCTACGGAACACTGGCGGCTCGTGACCACGAAACAGGTGAAGTGCCTACAGTAAAATATACGGGCACTTCACCTGTTTCGTGGGTACGAGCCGCCAGTGCTACGAAATTGATTCAAATTTGTCTAGAAAATCTAATGAGATTTTTTTTCAATTTTTGAATATTGGGATGTAAGCTCATTGGGATGAGAGGCCAACACACCAAAAGATGTATAAGAGCTAGTAGAAAAATGATTTCATGAAAGATGGGGAAGGCTTATCGATCAGTTTTGACTGGGACATTCTGATATATTTCAAGGTTCATGCTTTTACAACGGTTATTGTCAGGGTTCGTGATGATGAACAAACGTTGAATGTTGCGGAATTCATTCAGCAGTAGTATTTTAATTTATGCTGATGAAGAATTAAAAATACGAGACCTTCAAAACCAACTTAACGGCTGTCTTGAACTCGACATGACATCCATCTGAGAGAGTGCATACCTTTATGTCTACCGCTTCTCAAATACTGACCAATCATTATCAACCTTGTCGATAATAAATTCATATTTCTTTCGATCCTATCAACTTCCAGTATATTCACGAAAACACGTCTACTTGAAGCTGTTCCATGCTATAAATAAAATTACACACCTTGAAAAGTCAGTAGTATTTTTGTAGTTCTCCGAAATGACCATTGATAGTTTCTATAGGATCCAGGCAACACGATTGAAATAAGGATCGATCAAATTTCAATGATCCAACTGCAGTAGATTTTTTTAAGTTCAGGACTTCGGAGCTCATTATGCAGTAATACATTTTTATGCAGTAAGGTTTACAAATGCAGGATATATACAGAATATAAATGCAGAATATATGTACTATGTATTATTATCGATTAGGAAAATACATTCTCTTGTCATCTAAAATTTCTAATGACAAGGAATTGTTACGTAATACCTTCATCAAGTGCTAAAATATACTGATCCACATTTAAAACCTTTTAATGAATAGAGAATGATAAGTAATCAATGATTACACTGGAGTTGATAGCTGTCATCTTTTCATTGCTTCCTTGAGCAATAATTATTGAACAATTTCAATATATCTTGGATCTAATGATTCTTAAGAATTGAACTTGGATTTTTATTCAAAAGGAGTCCTTCTAGATTTACTAGTTACATTTTTGGCAGTCTATACGAATGGACTCAACGTGGACACAAAATTACAATTTATTTCATCACACTATTCAAAAATGATATTGCTTTCATGTAATACAGTGAATCAATTCATGGGAATTCATTCACGAGGAGAGGTTTATTTTTCTACAAATAGGAGATAGGAATACTTCTAGGAAAAAATTTTGCTAGATACTAAAGAGCTGCATAAGTTTTCAATCAATTTCTCGAAACGTCATGGCCCATTTCACCTTGTAATACTTCTCTAAAGGTTCTAATTACGGATTGTTTGATTGATGAATTAAAAAGCTGCCAGGTAGTAAGAGTTTTTTATAATCAATCGATCCTGAAATGAAATCTAGGTGAAGTGGCCGGGAGTCACGCGGCATACTACTTGATAGGAGTGGACTTTGATGAAGTGAGAGGGGGAGGGGATGTCGGAGCAGGTGAAACCAACATCGAGAGGGCTGGACGGACAGGCTAAGAGCAAGGTTCCAGCTGTGGAGAGAAAGGAACAACACTTTCAAAAAGTCTAATAATCAGTCGAACTTTCAGTTGCCTTGACGAAAACCGCAGCACTCTATTTATATAGACGCTGGTGTAAAGTAATAAAAATGTCCATGCAATCAAAACAGTGAACCGCATCTCAGTTTGATACTATTGTTGGACCGCACATCAGTCAATAAAACCACTACTTAAGTTCACACCATTCACGTCTTCAGCATTAAAACAGCTCTATATAACGCACTGCCGTTATCTGAAATAGGCTATCCATGGTTTGTAATTGTGTCGTAATTCGTTTATGGAGCACAAGGTGGTTGGGAGGACATTTACCTCGAAGCTCGGATGAATTCCGATATTTGAAAAGGTCGATCAATTTCATATTCATATTCATATTTATTTGACAAAATACATTACTCAATGGATAAAACACAGACAATATTGTCAAAACGTCTTATTTCCAAATTTTGTTGAGTACTCCAAATTGAGGTTATGTTCACAATTTTCCATGCTTGCAAAATAATCTGAGAGACATCAAGAGTTCCAATAAAATGGTCCAATTCAGGGAGGTCGTCTAATCTAGTAAAATGCGTTCTCGAGGACACTGGACACTGTAGAGCACTCCAGTAATTTATTAATTCAACTATAAATTATTTCTAATATGTACTTCAACCATAAAGTAAAATATTCCATCGGAATTCGCTTGAGTCGTGGAGGTCTTTATGTCACGTTGGCATAAAGTTCATGGAATACACGTCTCCAATTATTTAATTTTATTTAGCATATTTTCTTTCACATGTCCGAGTAAATGTACTACCAATAATATTATTGCAGCCATTTTTTGTTTTTCAACAAAAAGGTAACTAATTATTCAAAGGAAGGTTCAACGACTATTGCAGAATGTTTTGCTAATAAAATGAAAGTTTATACCGCAGTAGACAGTAATAATTATTATCATTTACAGCTCTTTTCAGGACAAATTATTATGGTGAAGGCAGTAGTAGTATTCCAAATAACAAATGATAATAGTTGAAGGAACATCTCACCACATGTAACACCCCTCTCACCACAGATTAGAGAGAATAGAGTCTTACTTTCAAATCTAGAATAATTTCAAACCAGATATTATTTAGTTCATTATTTCACTGGATGCTCGAACGTGCAACAGATAGATGTTTGTTGACTCTTCAAACTATTTCACATTATTAATTCAAATTCTGAATAAGTTTTTATTCAGATCAAACATTTTAGGCCTATTGTTATCTTATAATAGACTCTACTGAAATGAAATAGGCCTACTTATAACTCTTCAACAGCCTCTCAACAATCGTCTCGAGAAGCACATGTTTTCTCAATCCGATCAACAATCGTCTCGAGAAGCACATGTTTTCTCAATCCGATCTAGGAACCAATTTCAATAATATTACTGGTGGGGGCTTACATACAGGAATCACACAGTCTTTTAACTCATATAGTGCACGATAGTAACTTAATTCATTCGTTAGTTCTCACCTCAGGTCAACTAAAATAAGTATTATTATCATTGGCTAGAATAGTGGAGGCGTTGCCTGGCATTAAAAACTTACAACACAAACTTCAGCGACCTTCAGCTACACACCTTCTCTCCCTGATGACCTCTCAATAACCTATGCGGTATTGTGAATTATATTGCATCGTGACCGTGAGTGGAGAAGTGAACATTTGAAAATTCGAATTAACTATGTCGATATACGTTTCAGTTTCTTGATGAATGAGAATGCATTATTACCAAACAACAACGGCCTCGAAGCCCTAAATCTTGAATGAGTTTTTCATATTGCATGTTAAACTCTGCTATATAAACACAACCTTAGCCCACCCTCCTCCCCTGATATGTAAATGAGTTAAACGGAATCCATTTCAGAAGTCAATGCTAACGGCAAGGGTCCCAAACTGTAAACTGAGAAGACCTTGTTCTCGATATTATTCATTATTTATTTCAGTTATTTAGTTCAATTTAATCAATTCATTCATTCATTGTTCAGTTGTCTTGAATTGATATCTTAGCTATATTGGATTCATATTTACTTGATCAAAATAATCGGTAGCGTAAGAATGTTTGGAGTTGGTTTAGACTTTAGGTTTGTTAGACTTTAGAATTTAAGTATGGTACCAAAATCTCTTGTTGATTCTTGTAAAGAACCTCCTCAATACCACAAGAAGTGGTATAATAGGCATATAGTGTTAAAATTTATTGAATTATTTATTTGGTGTTTTGCTGGGAACTTTGAATAAACGATTATGATTATACAGTGGTTTGAATATATATTACGAAAATAAAATTATGAATACAGTGCAACTTCTCCAACCAAGTGATTTTCATGAATATGATCGTATTGCTGCTGGACGCTATTCTCTAATGAAACATGAAAGTGAAGATCCAAAGATTCACCTATTCCCTAAATTAGTTAGAATGAGTTATCAATCTCAATAATAATTGTTATGAGAATTTGTTTCTTTTAGAATTTTAGTTCTTGAAAAATCTTCGAATATATGAATAATCAATGAAACAAATTTTGATATAGTGCATAGAATGCAATAGTAAGTTTCATTAGTAATGTGCAACCCCCAATTTCACTTGACATGAGGTTGTTGATACTTGATGGCAATCGCTGATTCTATAATATGCGCAGAGAAAATTGGGGAAAAATTGGAAGGATGTAAATATAACAAAAGTATGCAATCATCAAGTCCTTCTTGGAAGCATAAACCTGATAGGGAAAGTATTATACTCACTAATTCACGGCAAACCATATCCCTCATTCATAATAATAATGGTCCAATGAATATGAAAAATCTTTCAATCTAATTATAATCATTTGATTGAAGCTACAAGTCAACGATCTATTCAATCGTTTACAGTTAACAATTTTTCTCTTTTCCAGTAGATATTATGCTACGCGCGTAATAAATGACTCGTGAGATTGAAAGTGCCGCTTTGAAACATGGAAAAGTATGTGGAAATTTCTTTTCTTCTATTACATGGTCTGCTGCACAGTCTAATGGATGCACCTCCTTGCTATAACTTACTGCCTAGCGCTAAGTAAGTTCAACATGCAAATGAGGTATAATGCTTTAACATCATCTTCTTAATCTTAATATCACACTTTCAATTTCAATTTTACTTCTTCCATAATAATTTTTATGGCGGATCATGTGAACAAAAGGTGATGGCATTGTTCTGATCTTTTATAATCAACTGTTTCATGAACGTACTCGAGTTCAACTATTAGGCTACCATTACCACCAATCTATAGTTTTCATTCATCATTATTGTTTTCGAATTCAGAGTTCAGTTGGCCTAACTTAAATCGGATTGGTTACTTATTCGCTGAAGTAAACTGATTCTCTCTTGTTAGAAGGAGAAGTTCTTGATTGATCCCAGATATATTATTACAATCCTAAATTTCGGAGAACATCTTGAGCGGTCGGTCCTGGCTAACGCAGTCGTTGAACATTCATCTTGTTATGATTATCAGATATCATTCAAAATAATTAATTTTCAATTAAATTAAATTCTATTTTGGAAATCAATTCAAGTTGTTTTGGTAGTTTTCTCGACCAAGATTAGATATCAAAGTCTTCTCTAGTGTATAAAGCCTTCTCTAATGTATTAGAATGTATTAAGGTAAAAAGTGTTGGGCCCACACTACCTACGTACAAGGTATTTTCTGAATATATTTTTGTAAAGATTTTTATTATTTGATTTTGTTTTAATAGTTGAATCTCGACTACTAATTATGGATTCCATTGTTTTCCTCCTGCTCCCTTTTCAATCAGATGAGAGTTCAAAATTAATTAATTACCTTAAAATTTAACTTTCCTTTCTTTTCTTAAACAAACCTTCGGTGTGTTTCAAAATGTCTATTTTATCTTTTTTTTCACACGAAGCGTTTCAATCTTTCGTTATCACCCCTTTCATTTACCATGAAAAAACCGGGGGCTAATATGGCCATGACCACAAGAAATGAGATTCTTTTAATTAATTTATCAATTATTTATCAATTCATTTGAGTACAAAATACAGTGAAAATTACTGCATTAATTTATTCTATTATATTACTGATAATCATATTATTCTACTCCCATTCATCGTTCTATTTTTTTTTTCAATCTTTATTAGCCTCATCATTAATTTTTACGATTGATCTGTCCCAATCGCTTGGAATTTTTTTCAACATAATTACGATTCTATTTTATTGAAATCCGAGATGGAACAAAATTATTTTAACCAAGGAGGTTCAACCTCCTTGATTTTAATCAACAATCCGTGAATCAGTTCAATAAATTCCAAGGCAGCTGGAATCAAAATGATAAATCACTTGTTTATGAGAAAGTTATTGAGGAATGATATGTTCATTTTTAACCGATTTAAAGTTGAAAGCCTCCAACCCCAGCTCGAATGGCTATGTACTGTGGCTTACAAAAAATTTAAGGCTAATTACTAGAGAAGATAAAAAAGTGAATATGATACCCTCTACTACCCTATAAATACTTCACATCTCAATTATTTTGATTCAAGCTTCAGACAGGATAGGCTGCAGCGCTGCATCCTCACTTTGTCATCCCAGGACAAAAATATGGGCTAATATTATGAGCTCATACTATTTTTAATTCCATTCCCTCATTTAATTATGATTCAAATGTGATGATGTATAGCTGACGCCAAAAATTTAGGCGGTTTCGCCTGTCTCTTCTACGAAAAACTTACTAATAGCTGATGAATAGCTGATAGCATCTATTGTCTCTTTTGATTTCAAAATCCATCATCTAGGCATAGCTAATTAAAAGCAACAGCTGCTGGAGCGCTTGTGAACTTGTGATTTTCAGTCCTAAAAATAACAGTGTATCCAAAATAATTGCCTAAATAAAGTTTAGTCCTCCACCATTTCCATGCAAATAAGAGATAATGAGTTTTCTAGGCAAATTTCCATATTTTGAAAATAATTCAATATTAATTATTGTTATTAGAAAATTTCCAACTCACTTTTTGAAATCTAGAATTGAACGGCTATTGCAATGTCAAGGACCAGTGAATCCTTAATGGTTTGGGGTGGTGGGGGTAGCGAAAAGTTTGCACAAAAGTCACAATTTAATCACTCAAACTCAATTAATTCCAATTTTGTCACTTTTTTATAGGGCTGGTAATCACGTTAACTTGATGAAAAACTGTCAAAAATTCACTGCACCCTTTCAATAATTACTTTCACTGTCAACAGATGGCGTGATAGCCGACACTTGAGCACACACCTCGCCTCTCCCTGACGGTCTGGAATCAGACGACAGACTGAGGATTAGAAAGTGAACGTTACTTGCCGATCGCGAAGTTGAATCGGCGCGGCAAGATTCCGCGCGCATGCGCAGAGAGGATGTAGGCTAGTACGGTGCTAGGCTAACTGTTCCCAAGGTGAGCGATGCCTGCGCTGTCTAGCGGAAGACTTAAACATTTGCTCACAATCTCATTATCGTACTTTTCTGCAGAGAGCGCAACTGTACTTGAAGGTCCGTAAACCGCAAAAGCTCATAATATGACCTAGCACATTTTACACAAATCCTTCTATTTTGCTATGAGTAATTTCATTTTGAAGATTCGAACTTGAAAGTTCACCAGTATTATACGATGAATTATTAGTAATTGAATGAATGTTTGAGAAATTTTGTATAGGCCTAATTTTAGTCACAAGCGGACAGGCCGTTGTGGATATTCGAGAACTTTCTGTGGATAGGAGTGCAACTGTTCAAGGGTATAGAACGAGTTGATTCAGATTCACAATATAATAGCCGAACTAAATGGTTCACCTGTTTCGATAAAAAAACCCATAACAAGTTCCACCACTGATACTAGAGAACTTGATGTAAGCCTATTCTAGTAGCCGTGTGAGTTTCACCATGTTAAGTTGCAAATAGTATGAGCTCTTAGCATTGAAACAAGAATTATTATTCTTCCATGAGAAAGATGTTGATGATCATAATCTTAGTTATCCAGGAGAAACATGTTGATGACCATAATCTTAATTAACCGATGAGTTATAAAAGAATCAATTTTTTTATTTTCTCTTCAGTACTAGGTCCCAATCATATCAATTTCGAGCAATTCCAATATTTCCACGTGTTTTTCATCTCTGCGTCGAATTTAAACCTTCAACTGGAATGGAACACCTCTAGCACCTATTTTCAGGTCTCTTAATACTGGGCTCCAAAATATTCCACCCAAAGCATTAACTATTGAAAAAAGATCCTCAAAGGTCTTGAAATAGGCTTATACTTCTTCTCTGACTCCCACCCTAAATAACCATCACTGGAAATATGTTTTATGTTGTCAAATTTAGAATATTTTTTCATTAATTAATCTTATAATATTGTTATTACTGCCAATAAACTAAATAATGTCATTATGTATTTTGCACGTAGTTGAACAATTCGAAGAAGAGTATTGATTTGTATGAATTATCATATCATTAGAAAAAGCTCCATGTCATTCCAAGAATGATATGAAATTTAATTGATGAAATTCAGAAAAATATGGAAAGAGAACAAAAATACGGCGAGCCTTTGATTTTCTTTGATACTAATCTTTCAATTAGTAAATCACAGTGACGAGTGACATTTAGAATCACGTTGGAATGTGACGAATTGTAGCTGTTATCACCTGCAGTGGCGGCAGATAATGTTCTGAGACGATCTACTTTTTCTATTTCTTGCAAGTCTTACACTTGTCTGACATTAATATAGTGTTGTTAACAAGACATAACTATGTATAGGTAAAAACTTTTGAAAAAGTGGGTTTTCACTTGATACAGCTACATGATAACTACTGGCCTATAACAAGGTTTGACTTGTAGGCTAATATTGTATTCTACACAAACGTGAAATTTGAATCATTGGTAACTCAAATAAATAATTATAGATTCAGTTTTGCAGATAAGGTGGGAATCATGAGACATGGGCCTATCTGGAGCATGAATGAATGAGATGGAATTTCTCCAAACATGAAATTTTAAAGATCTTGACGGCACTGTAACACAATTATTTTTCGATCGTAGAAAATAACTTGAAGACCGATAAACTTCCATAAAGAGTGAGATCAGTATGAAGCAAGATTGATTATTATTTGCATACTTAGAGAGAGAAATATAATGTCGTCAACTGGAGCCAGAAAAGGACAAATCTTTCAAGGAAGGGCTGAGCGGGAAATGGTGCCAGGATGTCTTCGGGACGTGATTTCCTGTTCAATAATAATGCATATTGAATGGTGGTGAGCTGGCGGGTTGGATTTCAAAAGAGGGCACTGCACCTTGAATGTTTAATAATATTATTTTCCCAAGTTATACAGGTATTGCAAAGAATAGCATGACTTCAACCCCAGATTTACCTTCTCTGGGGTTTAACTATAATGACATATTTGCATTGAATCGCATAAATGGAGATTTTGTATATGATGGAAAAAGATAAACCGTAAGGACGAATTAAGAAGAGACAATTAATCGCAAGTAGGGTGATGTAACAAGACGAACTAAAAGTTTCCATGGAATACACTCTTCTTATTCCTAATGAAACACCAACTCATGAGCTCATTATATGATAGATGGAATTCAGTGGAGAAAACCCGATCCCGATCGTGGACTACTTGTTCTACTGTTTGTTTTTTTTTTTTTAGTTTCCACCTATATGAATTCAGAAGAGCATCAACAAAATCCCAATCACTGTGTAAAAAATTCAAGAACTATCTCAATTTCCCATCACGGGAAATTGTGGTTATTTCCGCTGTGGACCTTTTTCGAAATTAATAAGTCATACGCTAATGATAATAGAACAGAAGTATAATCAGAAAGATTTTTGTATTCGAGTGAAAAAGAAATCACGATAGCTAAAAAGTAAAAATTAGTCTGAGTTGTTAAATGAAAGCCTGAGTTGGAGTCGAGTTATCCAAAACAGGGAATTTTAAAGGATTTTTCAGGCTTGTAGTAATATTAGTCATTGTTGAGATTGAGGATCTTATGAATTTTGAAGTTCACTGACTTGACTAATGCACGATAATATTGTAATATTTTTAGTTACATACCTAGGATCAGTACTCCAGTGGAACATTGATGATCTTGGCAACGTTTGGTACATTTTCACCGATCGAGAAGAAAATAGATTCATAAGCGGAATAATGAAAACCAGAATAAATATTAGAAGTATGAGACAACTGTGTCACTTGAAGAAGATAAATATGATAAGTACTTATGACATAAATTAACAATGGAAAACAATTATGGAATCAGCTATGAAAAAATATATAAACTATGAAAGTAATCAATGGCAACTCTTTCCATGACAAACTACGTATGAACATAACTGTTCACCAAAACTCCAATCACTGAACCAATTAGGAAGAAGTGATAACAGGTTCCCATATAAATGTCTCACTTCTTAATTTGGAAGATACTGATAGCAAGGAGCAAAAACCTTTGGAGAATCAACAAATGATAATAATAGTAATATTATATTGTACTATGGGACTGGAGCTCAACATCCTTCTAGTAGGTACTTTGCTTCAGCAACTCTATAACCAGGCGCTAGCTTACTCTAGCGGTGAATCTGTGAACTTTCTTCAAGCATTGCTTTAGCAGGATTGAGATACGTTGATAAAAACGTTTCGCTAATCGTTTTTTGTCAGACAGAAGACACAAATAATCGAGGTTTTTATATGAATGACAATCAATATATGATGATATAATTTGGTTGATTATGACAATGGTCAATAATGATATATTTGTAATTTCAATTGGGCTTCCTTAGCTACCTATAACTAAACTTATAAGATTACCAATCAGGCCAATCCATTATAAGTTATTTTTATGGGGAAGTTCTCAAATCAAATACAGTAGAGTTTTCTTTTTTTATGTCTAAGGAGTCCAAGGAGAATCTCTGAAGAGGTTTGAGGGTAGTAAATAAAGCAAACAGATCAAGTTAAGATAACCAACTTAACGTAGGTACCTATATACTCTTACTGCTGAAAAAAAATTGAATTATAGTTCTCTGATGAAAATTCTACAAGGTTTAGGAGATTAATTGGCAAAATTTGATAATAAGACGATCTTACCTCCGGGCTTCCAGCATGATATGTCTTCGAACAATGATATATTAAAAATTGAATTAATATTATCATAATTTAATATATGAAACAAATATTTTACAAGATTTGTATATTGATTGAGATCTATAAAAATTAAACAACAGACATTCAAATATTGTAACCTACATTCTGTGAGAATAAACTTAAAAAATTGTAGAAAATTAATCGAAGGGAGCTATGATTATGAATTAATTTATTTTTTTATCAACGAATAAATTTAACGATAACTCGTCTCAAGATAAAGCTTTCTGAGATTTTTATATAAATTATTCTAAATTTAAAGGATTTTTTCAAAGATCGAGTGATTAGCAAATCTTTAAAACGGAATCTTCTCTCAGTATTTCACTAGGCTCTATCAGAAAGCATACCTACAGACTTTAAATTTGTGTTGTAATATTACATCCCAAAAAACTTTTCAGATCACAATGAAGAATCTATTATATTAATTCTAATGAATTGCTTTGAAAAAATTGTAAATTGATTAACTCAATGTAATCAATTTTACCTTTTTCCTTATTTTTCATTATGTTTTTCATTATTTTCCTGAACACTAGACTATTTATCCCATTGTTTAACTTCAGCTTCAATTGCCAATCTGCATCTGGGTGGGGTAACCACCTGATAAATTGTTACAAGATGAACAATCCTCACCAGTGAAGACTTGACAAGCTTCTATTATTTACTTATCGTTCACCAGTATGATTTAGAACATTGTCCGCCCCTAATAATAGACTAATGCCAGTCGTAAAAGTTCAGAATAAAATATGCTCAATAAAACAAAGCGATGATGACAGAATGAGTAGAGTGAGAAAAAGTACAGAAAGGTAGGGGGAGTGAGAACTGAGAATTGCAAGTTCTCTTAGAACTCTTACTCAACCACTATATCAAAGTATTTGATGAGACTTTCAAAGAAGATAATAAAGATATTCGAGCGGCTTTCATACTCAAATTTCTACTCTTCTATTTCTCCACAACAATATGATGAAACATGTTCTTACATACTTCAAGATGAAATGAGGAGTTAAGTTGCCGGAGAAACTTAATAACTCCATTCAGTTCATTTTCATGTTTAGTTTGAATAATATATTATGGGAGCTTCAGTTAATAGTTTATGATAGTTTGCAAATTTTTGTACGTATCTTCGTACGTATTGGTGATGAACCAATAGAAAATCAACAAAGGACTATTCAATATCCATAATCCATCGTATTTATTGGCAGATGTCAGTAAGCTATCCTTTCCTGATTCTTGAACAATTATACATTTATTGTAGAAAACACTGTTATCATAATATTATTACCAGGGGGAAAAACTAGAATAGCCTAATCCTAAATACTATTTCTATAAAAAATGTTGTTTGGAATTAAGTAATGAAATCATATCAATGGTTCTACTCCAACACATCCAATCAAGGTATTAGAGTACACTGGAGGTATTCTGTATAGTATAATATCTCACTGGAAATTCACAACTTTATTTTAAAGAAACGAGTAGACACAATGAATATTCCGAATTCTAATCCACGTTTATTGGAAAAGTTAGAATAAAACATGTATAAAAGCTTATGCTGGCTTACACACTGAGTACCGTATTGTCTGATGTCTCAAGCCTTATGTTTTTGGAATTTTACACCTATAATAAGATTATGCACAGATATTATATTCGAAGAGTATTTCGAGGGGTCTATTATTCGAACGATGATAAGAACGAAAATTGGTCTTGAGAGAGGTCTATTATTCTATGATCTTAAATATATTATAGAGTCTAATTATACTGTACTGATTATACTAGTTATAAGTACCTGAAGTCAAAATTCTCTATTGAGCAGGAAAATAATAATCAATTGTCAATATTGAAAGATTGAAAGAAGCAATATAGAGAGTATGGCAACTAAATTAAAGGAGAAGCTAAATAAGAAAATTGGTATTCATGCTAAATAATGCATTTAATACTTTTTACAAGTTTTTACCAAATTTCTAAGTATGCTAGAGTAGTTTCGGTTTTACAAGACACCAATCAACAAGGATAAAAAGATGTCATCAAAACGATGCTGTTGAAAAAGAGTCTTACGAAACGGATAATCATCTCGGTTGGAACCGCTACTTGAATTATTATTGCGTACATAAAAAAGATTAAACAATCTTATTGTCATAGACTTTAATGATGGGATGAAATTCAACGCTACTTTCTGTTTACATTGCGGTTGTGCAGTCGGATTTTTTGTGGCAGGGTGCACAACACAGAGGAGATTGTCTCGGCGACAGTATCTATTCCGAATTTGAGTGAGCTGTGATGAAAAAAAAACAAGTGAAAGCGAATAGGCGTGAATATACTAAAGAGATGAAGTGAAATGTGACATTTCATGGACGCAACCGAATCCGAAAGTGCTGGATGGATTATTATGAGAGTACTAGTTAGCTAATGGTATGCTCAGGCAACCATCAACTCTTACATTGAACAACAATTAGTTATGATTTCATCCTATTCAGTGAGCATAAAATAATAATTAACGATTAATTAGTGATCGATGATCTTAATGAAGACAGCCAAAAATTAAAGTCGTTCAAGCATTCCACCATAGTATATATCGGGAACCGATTTCATATCCCCTCTTCCACATCAGGAACATTCCAATAATTGGAATTAGTATTCCAGCACAAATAACAACGGAAGAGTTTATTAAAAGAACCAAAATGGGAATTGAGATAAAGTCTAGAAAAAATTATCTATTGATTTCTATTCATTAGTTCCTAAACATCTTGGAAATAATTTAAACATTGAATCAAATATTATAGGCTATACATAATAGCTGAAAATAATTTTTTTTAAATGATAAAAACACTCAAGACAAAAATAAGCTTCATCACACATAAACAACCTTCCGCTTATCGAACGACATGTGCCTTTCCCAATCTACAAACTTGCAGTACCTTACCTACGACATGCATGATCACGCAGCGTACATCATGCAGTGTCGTATGCGTTGTCGTATATACGCCTGCTGCCTCTGTCAATACAGGCAAGTGAGGGCATTGCGCCGAGGCGTGAACACGACACCAGTTACTTGCATGCAATCGGCACGCGACCAATTATTTATTTTATTAATCGGTTTACCACGTCTTCAGATTCCTCTTCTCACCGTGTAACAAGTTCCTAACGATAACACAGTGATAGAAGCCTCTAATAACGCATGAAAATCGCACGGAAGCTCCTGTACCGGACTGAAATAAAAAGTATTAGGATGGTCGTAAATTTTGTTCAACGTATTGAGAGATGCTCACATGATACGTTTAACGTTTATAACGAGGAATGAACACGATACTTAGATTGCATGAGGGTATAAGCTCCTCTGAACAACACTGGAACTTGGCTATATTTCTACAAACAATATTTGCTGCTGTAAATATGTTATCCTCCAACCAGCTACCACGTTAGGTTCTTCTTTGTTGGGACGTCTTTGATGCATGATACCAGAGGATTACAACTATCATCTCAAGAATTCATGGTTGCAAGTTCTATATCTTGGAAATTCCAGTCCATGAAATAACCAGAAGCTTTGAGACTCAAAACCAAGATTATGGAACTGAGAATAAGCAGCTTTCATGAGAATTATTTCATCTTAAAAGGGAATTCAGCATGTGTAAGCGCTAGGCTCCTCAATCGTGAATACTCCACAAACCCTGGAAAATTATTGTGCTAAAATAATGAAAAGGTGAATGAAGAATTAGTATAGAAGGTGAATTGTTGACATTAGTATGGAATGAGTAGAAAGCATGATAAATTATCATTTCCAAGTTAGTTGGTTAGTAATAGTAAATTAGCATTCCTATAAATTATATTCGAGCAAGCATTCCAAATCAAACCCAGTTATTTCTGTTAAAATAACAAAATAAGTCAATACGAATAACAGTAATTTTAATAGAAAAGATGCAACACCGATATGAACCTTTTTACAGAAGAAGTGAATAAGATATTGAAGGAAACAAGAGGTATTCCATTCCTTGCATAGTTTAGAGTCCGTAAATCTGGAGAGGAGCAAACATAAGAACACAAAACCAAGTATGTTTTCAAAAACTATCTTTACCCTGGATACTCCAGTCTAGGACGATCCACGAAACCATTGCCACTGAAACAATAAGTCGAATTTTTAATTCTATTCTCACCTAGTATATCATAGAAGATGTTACCTTCACACTGAAATATTATATGTTATACTAGCCGGCAGGCTCGCTTCGCTTGCCTTCTCTGCCTAGCCATGGGGCTCCGCCCCCTGGACCCCTGACAGTATCAGCAGTGTCAGTGAGTCAAAAAGGCTCGCTTCGCTCGCCTGCATAACCTCTTCTTCCTCTTGGAGACCAGTTCGGAGGGGTGTTCCTCAGGTTTCAGTATTGGGACCCCTTCTATTCTCAATATTCATTAATAATGTTCCTTTGATTTTTTCCAGCTGTTCCTATGACCTATTTGCCGATGATCTAATGATCTATGCGCAATGTTCTAAAGAAAGCATTCCTGAAGCAGTTCAATCCATGAACCAGAACATTGAATCACTTCTGCAGTGGACCAATGCCCATAAGTTAATTCTCAATGCAAAAAAGACCAAAAGTATAATTATTGGTTCTCCTACTCTCCTAAGCAGAATTGATCAGGATAGAGTCCCAGCAATCACAGTTGAAGGTAATGTTGTTCCCTACCTGAAGAGTATGCGAACTCTTGGATTGTATATAGATCAGACCCTCAGCTGGAAGGAGCAGACCACTCACGTGTGTAACAGAGTGTTTGCTGGTATGCACCAGTTTAAACGTTTGAAAAAATTCCTGCCTAGAAGCACACGTATCCTATTGGTCGGATCCTTAATTAGACCCTTTATTGATTATTGCTCAACTGTATATGTTGATCTGACAGAGGAATTGAATGGTAGGATGCAGCGGTCGCTCAATTATGCTGTGAGATATATTTATGATGCCAGACGGGATGAGCATATAACACCCTACTACATTCAATTGGAATGGCTGAAAGTCAGGAATCGGAGGAAATATTTCCTCCTGATTCTTGTATATAAGATTATAGTGCAGAATGAAGGACCATCCTATCTTCGTAATTCATTCACTCTGTTGGCTACTGTTCACACTGCTCGACAAACCAGGTCACATCAGTACACTCTTCAAATCCCTCATCACCGTACATCCATCTTCAACTCTTCTTTCATCACTACAGCCTGCAGAGAGTGGAATGCTCTTCCTACTCACATTGTTTTCTCCACGTCTCTTCCCTTGTTTAAAAAAAGATTGTATGCTTATTTGCTTGGGGTTGATGAGTGACCAGTCCTTCATTACTTATCTCTTATCGTCTCTCTCTAAATTATTTTTCATGTTTTGTATTAATTCAACTTTTTTCATTAAATCATAACTTCAATTCACCACAATTGAATAGTGTATCATAATTTTTGATTATTCAATTTCAAATGGGATTCCGCTGCATTCTCAAATATTATAATACTTATTCTACCTTAAAAGTATTTATTAGTTTTCACTTTAGTTTTATTTTTACTGTATTAGTTACTCCATCATTGATTTTGTATTTAGTCATTTATTTTCTTTTTCAACGCTACAGTACGTTATTCTTTTCTCTTTTTTTTCTTTCTTTTCGTTTCTTGTAACTATTATTTAGAATATGTGTTACATAATTTTTAGGTATTTAGTGTAATATACTAATATAAGTTTACATTACAGTCGTAACTTTGAGATGTAATGTATGTTGTGTTGTGCAATGGGTCTTTCCAGACCTAGCACTAAATAAAAATCAATCAATCAATCTGTCAGTGTAAGCTGAGACAAACAGGCTCGCTTCGCTCGCCTGCAAATTCCGTTCAGAAGGGATTCAAAACTTATTGAACACAGCATTTCTAGACCTAATCTGGACCTGTTCAACAAATTTCGACATCTTCTACCAATTTATTCTCGAAAAATCCAAGAAAAACTCCGAAAAATAGTAAAACGCTAATATTGAGCGTAACCTTGGGAACTATATCGGACATAATTTGAAACTTGATTCAATATCTTCCAAATTAGTTTATCTATAATCTTGCTGAACCATTGAATTTACTCTAAGGATTGGTCGTATCAAGGCGGAGGATATTCAACCCGCAATACATCCACAATTTTGAAAAACCTGATTACTGGCGTAATCTTGAACGGAATTCAAAAATATCTTAACACAACATTTCTAGACGTTATCTGAACCTACCTACCAAATATCAACATTTTCTACCGATTGGTTCTCGAAAAAATTGAGAAAACGCCGAAAAAAATATAGAAAAACTTAAATATTTGGTGTATCCTTGAAAAGTTCTTAAAATCCATTCTTAGCGCGCATGTCCAACTGAACATGCCTGCCAAATTTGAATGCATTCGGTTCATTGGATTTTTAGTTCTGGTGATGAATGAATGAATGAATGAATCAGTCAGTCAGTCAGTGCCATTTCGCTTTTATAGATGTAGATTTTAGATTCAATTTGTAAGAATCATTACATCATTTACTCATTACATTACAACATTTACAATTATATTATTCTGAAATAGAGAATAACAGATTTTTGAAGAGTTTCAGTGTTGCTACTCCGCAATCAGCTAAATTTTTTAATAATCCTTGTTTGATAGAACTATTGTGATTCTAGTGTATTGTGGTTCTATAGAACTAGTGTATTGCACTAGGATGTCTGGTGTGTCTGGTTGTTCAGTGAAACGGTTGCTAGGTGATTGTGATGCTAGGTCACAAACACTATGGACTGCTTCCAGATGGCTGACCAGATTGTGACCAAGGCGAATGGAATCTACCCTTATTAGTACGGTGCAATTAGTTCAAAAAAGACCGAACCTCAACATCCAAGAGAAAGGACGATTCCTACGCCAACTTGTTCTATACAACCCCTTTATTGTTTGGTAAAAAGTTACACCCGTATGAGCGTCGGGTTTTTGGTGGAGGGGGGATGAAAGGTGCAAAATTTCAGTTTTTCGTGAATTGTAGCCGAACCAAGCGTCGGACGAAAAAATTTCATGTATGTTTTTCCTAGAGAACAAAATTTGGAAGAGATTGACACCAATCACAACTCTGTTTCATACCTGTAATTCATTCTATTGTAACTTGGTAACTATTGGGAGTACAGTTAAATTCTTGGTCTAGAAATGTAGAGTGATTTATCCTCTAAAAGATGGTATATTAAAATTTCCTGTTCAATGCTTATTGTTAGAGAAATTTAAATAGAAATTAAAAAATGAGCGAATTTATCAGAAAAAAGTGTGATAAAAACCGGTTGTGTACCTTCTTATGTCGAAAGTTTCGCAATTCTCATAGTTAACCATCTGAAAGAGCAAGATTTTCTCTACATTCTTGGTAGTTTCAGATTTTTCCGTTCACAACTTACCGATTTTTCAATGAGCAGGTATTATTATTCAAGGGTATCATTTAATCTGAATTTTGGAATTTTCAACCGAATTTTGATTATAATATATGAATTTATACCGCCGTGATGTGCAGAAAATGATGAGCTATTGCACGATAGAATCCGACTTACAATCAAAAGTTATGAGGGAACATAAATGATTAAAAATAAAGGGATGCTTTTGACCAACCCCCATGAATCCAATGATAGTCTTGGTTGTGTAAACCATTTTTATGACAGTCTAGGGTTTCAAGAAACAAAATCTAGAAGTATGAGCCAATCCGAATATTTTTAGTAATTTTTTTGTATGATAGAATGTAATTTTATGGGATTTTGGGGATGTAAGAGTTTTTTTAAATCGCTGTAGCACATGAACCACTGAACATAGAAGTGTGAATTTGGTTTCAAATTGAAGAAAAATGAATTTCGCCGAGAGCGATTTTGAAATACGGATGCAAGTGTTTCCAATTCAAAGTTACAAACTTTCAAAGTAATGGAATAATTCCTGTGAAAAAAATATGGAGTTTTCAAAAAATTGTAACTTTGAAACGGTTGATGAAACAGAGTTGTGATTGGTCTCAATCTCTTCCAAATTTTGTTCTCTAGGAAAAACATGCATGAAATTTTTTCGTCCGACGCTTGGTTCGGCTACAATTCACGAAAAACTGAAATTTTGCACCTTTCCCCCCCCCCTTCCACCAAAAACCCGACGCTCATACGGGTGTAACTTTTTACCAAACAATAAAGGGGATGTGTAGGACAAGTTGGCTTAGGAATCGTCCTTTCTCTTTGGATGTTGAGGTTCGAGTCTAATTGCACCGTACTATATGGGTAGCTCCCCATAACAAAAGCCATATGCATATTTTTTTACTAGGATGGATACGATGAAACACAAAATAATGGATATTCCATTAAACGCTAGGTTTTATTCTATTCTTACTCTGAAAAATTATAGAACAAAAAATTGCTCCTATTATTAGTCATACCTTCTTCTTAAGGCTTATCATTATTTCTTGTAGTTCAATTGAATGAGAAACCCATCAGTAATTTACCTCAAAAGTTTAAATCTATTACATAAAATTCCTTTCTGTCTTCAATAAGGTAATAAAATATTAGATAACCTCATTCAGTTAGTTTTCCATCGCCTCAACTCTGCATTGAATTTGATTTCAGAAAATGAATTTAGAGTTCCAGAGCTCATTGAAATAATATTTGAAGCTATAGAGGGCGAAAATTTATAAATGACACAATCAGTTTCAAATTGATCTATTCAAATCATTGAAATATAAAAATATTATTCAATTCTAACATGTAATATTCTGTTCCTTTCATAGCCATAGAATGTAACTTACAATAATAAGTCCGGAACATTCGATAGAGGTCAGATTCCCGGAGAGAATATTGCCCAGGTCATGGCTGAAGTTAGTAATCTGCATGGACCTCATACTCAGAATTTCAAGTTGTAATCTGTATGCGTCAGTGTAGTTACCATAGAGACATGAATAGTTCGAACAGAGAAAGGTCAAAGTATAGTAATACGATATTGTTACGAAATTTATAAAATTCGAACGTCATCATAATTTGTTATATTGAAGTGATAGATGTAAATGCAAAGTGGCCTACACACCTACATGTGCCTTCAATGAGAAAACATGCTGTTAATGTTAAACCAAGTCGTGAAATGTCATTTCTTTTAGTTTCTATTGTAAGGGGAATGAAGCGTGAAACTTTGTACAGGCCGAATAAGCAGCAACTTTACAAGGCTGATATTTTATGAAATATCTTGGATTTTTTTCCTCTGTTTATATTATTATGTACAGAATCAAAATATTGTTTGAAACATTGTATGGTGTTGATGAACGAATCTGTCTCTACAAATTCTCTCCACTAGAGGACTCTTACAAGTCCTTTTTATTTCCCAATTATTCCAAATAAAAGTACTGTTGGAATGAAAACGCTGAATAACTCACTGATAGAACACAAAATCGATAATACATGTAATATAGAGAAATACAACATGAAGGAAATTAAAATAGAAGAGAATTAGAGCATTATCACTCGATCGAAATTATCACAATATATGAAAATGGGATAGAGCATTTTACACAATATTTATTTATAAAACTAAAACATCTATGATATACTCAAATATTGCTTTCCTTCCAATTCATACTTCGTGAATTAATAACTGATCAATTGAAATAAAATAATAAAATGTCTAAATGTCATTATCTACTGATAAACTTCAATAAATCTACTGAAAATAATAAAATGAATAAATAATTCTTCATTCAGATGAACTGAAGGGCTACATAGAAGTTTAGGCGACAAATAATAACCTAATTTGATATTTTTCTTCATCAAATCATTCTGACTATTTTTCATATCTATGTTTTGGAACAATATATAATCTTCTACACTAAACTTTTTTAAAAATTTTGTTTTCAGAGAACAATCCAATTTGATGAGTTCTTAAAAACAGAGATCTGAACAAAATCATTATTTCTTTCATCCGATGTGAATGTTGACTGGTGACTTTTCTACGTAGCGTTTTTGTTGAACAACATTGCGTGGCTTCTGTGATTCATTCAAGCAGCTATTTCAAGTAACGATTGGCCAATCGGATAACGGAAGGTAGCTAGCTGGTCAGTCTGATTTCAACACATATTTGTGAGAAACTCTAGACCGAGTGAAAACAAGGTGTCACTGTAGTCTTGGTATTGGTCATTCTTCCGATAGCTTCGTAGAAGATGTATATAAATACGCTTTCATCTTGATATTGCAAAAGATGATGCCAATATAAATGTTTGGAATCGAGCATGGGATTTAAGATAGAAGATGGAGATGCAAATTGGAATCCATTTCAGTTGGATTCCGAGCTACTGGCTTATCGATACGTGGCAAAGATTAAAAGAATTGAATCATTAAATTCTATTAGTTCTATTTAAGATATACATTATTTTGAAATTCACAAATGCTAGAGGCTAGAGGCTGAAAGCTTGATAGGAAAACAAACCTCATTCATAGGTAGTAAAATATTCAACCAGATAATAACAATTACAATGCTTAAGTTGAAGCGTTTCACTAAAATAAAAACCACTTTTATAATTTGTCAATTTTATAAAAAAATCTAAATATAATTCAGTTACTTATAAATGGACTTTATTATTGTAAGATTTGGGATTTCATAGTATCTGTCATAATAATGAATATTATGTTACAGTTACAATAGGCTCTATTTTTAGGACAATACATCAATACATTAATTTCCCGTCTCTGGAGGAATAGTAATTGTTGCATTACACTCTAACTGATTAACTGCATGTTATTCAGAGGTTTTCTGTGCCGCCAATTGGTTGCGGAGACTGGCTTATGGTTGAGAAGATCAACGTGCCAACCACACGTTACCTCTATCCTGGTTGATGATTATTTGCTTTCTGTATGGTCTGTCCGGCCGGGGGGGGGGGGATTCTGGCGGGGTGGAGGGGGTGGCTTCGGTTCGGCTAGTGTTGGTTCGGGGACTATGAGTTCTGATTGAGAATTTATGGCTTTTGGGCCGGTATTGGCCGGGCTGGGGCCGTTTTCCCGTCGTGCCGGGGTGTCTTCTTGGCTTGGACGGGCTGTATAGTAGAGTGAATTTCAAACTGGCAACCAGCTGGTAGGCCTAGGCCCTTCATGGGCTGTTGAGCCAGACATACATACATACATACATTAATACGTTATTCGTTTTGAAATAACGATCAATATTACTGACTATAATTTCACCAATATCAATATCGACATTTAGATTGCTTCCACATTTTCAGTAAACGGAATTTTGTGGCCTCAACTTTGGTACTGTATTACGGGAGTACCATTCATTCCTAAAACTCTATTGATACCCAACAGATTAATAATGCAGGAACTCATAGCAATGTCCAAAATATCAGTTCTTGATCATTATATATGCAGCATTACTTGTATCGTGCAAGGAATAATTGACAATTCACAAGACATTTAGAAAGGATTTAATGCAATTGAAGATGCAACGCTGGCCTTGACATTTCACTGAGGGACAAACTTAGTGGAAAGGTGTTTAGCATGACTCTCAATGTGGAATGAGCTGTACCTTATACTATGTTAAATACTATGCCTAGGTATCACGATTTCCTACAATATGATATGATGAACAATCCTTTTTTGTAACTGTGTCTATTTTTTTTTTTTAATTTCTGATTGAATGTAAAGCTATAGCCTAACCTAATGAGAAGTTCACTACTTCTTATTCATTACAAGAAAACAGTACTAGAACATTGGCTCTCTACTAGGAATACTGTAGTTGGTTTCTGAAGAATTTGTTCTGGTACTCTTCAATGATTATTGAATCATTAGGAATTCCTCATAAGACAAATAGAATAACAATTCAATAGATTTGGATTAGGATTAGGATAGAATTTTTATGATAAGGATTAACAATAGACAGATATAATGATTTGATTCTAGTTGATAGTAATAGATTTTATAATTTCTCATTTGATTAGACTATCAATAGACTATCAAAATCATGTATGAATTAAAAAAGTCAACTACAGTATAGTCTAGTAATTTTTGTCATTTTAATTGTGAGACAGATATTTAGAGCCGTAAAATACACTCGTTTATACTTTTATTGGTCACGTTCTCTAAGCTTGGCATAGCGGCAGGTCAAGGAGATATGAAACATCAGGAGAGAAGCAGGAATCCCAACATCCTGAAGAACGAATTCCATTACTATGCGCAACTTATCTTCATTCAAATACTTGACCTTTCTGAAATATTATTTTTACACAACAGAATCTTACGTAGGGTGAGCATCATAAAGTTTTTAACAGACCCAGAGTGTGATAAAAAAGTGTGTAGATATTAATGCATTTAGAGGTATGCAGATGTTGTGAGATGTTTTTACACTTCTGAAGGAGTATGGAGCAAGGAAATGGATAGAATTGTAAGAAACACTCAGCAACCGGTTAAGGCGGCCAAGGGTGTCAAGACTATTGAATGCTATATTCGTTTTTCTATACGTGCTCTGATAGTGACTAATCTGCATCCAATATCACCAAGTACGTTCAGACTAGTTGATAGTATTCAAATTTGATTTTTTTGTTATTCATAGAAATATTCACATCCGCGTGAATCTTCACGAAATATCCATGATATTTAAATCGAATTTAAATTGGATAAGCATAAAAAACCTACTGTGGCACAACCAATAGTGTTTATAACCTTAGAGAAGACAGAATCTCTCATTTAAATGATATATTTTATTTTTTGAGTGTGTGTCAGCGGTTTCTTGGAGTATTAATCATGCCCAATTTACCACAAGATTCGATAGCACTTGAAACCTTGACCGCAATAGATGAGAGTCATTGGAAGATACAACAGGATCTGGATCATCTGTCACTTCTTTAATATAGGCTACACATAGGTACATTTAAACTAGCGTAGGCTAACCCAATTATACTCATTGGTTTTTCGGAGTGTAAATGACTCATATAAGAAAATACATACTGGAGAGAATTAAATCTTAGCAAAAATAGGTCTTCATGAATTTGAAAATGTTATTGATCAATGTTCGTAGATAATAGTGGCATTTGATGATAAACAATGAAGTGAAGTCGTCGAGACATTCCACCGAGATAAATGGAGTTGTACTATTCGAAACGAATAAATTTCTCCAAACATAATTCTAGAGACTGGATTTCCAGAGAAATATAACTTCAATTGTCTTGCATTTTTCATTGATGTACAGTAACAGTAGGTACTCTATTGTAACTTACTCGATCAAAAAACTTTTATTTCAACTTCATAGGCATTGTGAAATATTTAATCCTGAATATGAATCTTTTGGTCACTTCATAGTCTTTCAAATACCCATAAACCTGAAAAATCAGGATCAAAACACTTCAAAATCGACGCTCCTACTTTTATACTGTCTCACCTTTTCTCTTCTCATAAGCAGAAGCACAGAAGATCTTGGATGTAATTTGTATGGGGAAATTGTCTAGTTGAGGAGATTGACAGGAGACAAGGATGGAGCCATGATGATTGACAAGAGTGTCTAACGGATAACCAAAAGTTGTTTATTTCTGTGAAGGACAGTTTCGGCCGCATTCCAGGCAAGGACGCAAAAGCTGCCTCTTTTCCGCAGAGCACTTAGTATCACTTACTAGGACACCTGAGGTTGGTAACTTCTTTATTCAACAGAATTACTTTAAAGTGGGATACTTAAATATAGCCTGCTACATTTGAAAACAGTCGTATTAGCCTATATAAGTATATAAGTTGAAGAAGTAATAGCCGTTATATGTTCAGTATGACTTCTGAAATCGATTCAAACAGACGTAATGGCGTAAAAAAGAAACTGTACTATTGCTACTGTATCACCAATTCGAATTTCTTCTATAAGAATCCATAACGAACATACAATTTCGAAGAGATGTATTGCTTCGCTAATATTGCGTAAAGTCACGAATTCTGAAGACAGTCTAGAGAATTATCGTTGAAAGTGATAGCTGGTAATAAAAACATATCCCTTCACTCATACAGTAGCCTACAGTATTACGAAGATAATTTCAATCACATTACAAGAGTAGTTTCTTCTACAACAGTATAGGTGGGTCCATTCTATTCTTCAAAGAGAGATTGTAGCAGTACTGGAGCATTAGTTTTTAACATAATAAGAAGTCGTAGAGTGGAAAAAGATTTCTTGTTTGTTAACCCTAAATAATTCAACAAGACGTTGAAAAGTCTGTCTTTTATCTCGCATTTCTTATTTTACAGCGCCCTGATATAATTTCTAGATGGAGTAATTGAATCAAATTTATTATTTGATCTGAGAACTCCTCTATTTGGCTTGAAATTCATAAAGGAAAATGATTACTGATTTTACATCGTTTCTCATGAAGCGCTTAGCAGTTTTTGAAATAGATTGAAGGAACTGATTATCAGTTTGCCCTGCATGAGAGCCTTTTCTAATAGAGTTTATGAATCTATTTTTTAAGGATTTTAAAAATAGTTTTTCAGCACTTGATGTTATTCAATCATCAGTAATGTTGTTTCTGCATTCTATAGATAGGCTAAAATCGGCTTTGTTCCAGAATACGAGCAAAACTCTAACAATTCTGCATATTATTATTTCCAACTAGAGCCCAAATCGGCTTTGTTTCAAAGTTCTCGGAACATCTTCACATCCCATGTTAACCGAATACCGTGATTTCAGAGCCACGACGACTTACCACCCAAATAATACCATAAAACAGATTCTTTATCTTCAGATTCCGAGTTCAAATCCAGAAGTTTATTTGTGGAGTCGAGTCGTGAGATCTGAAACGTGCAGTGTCTGAAACTCATCCCACTTAACGTGAGTAATACTTGAAACGTGAACTTCAACATCGCTTAGCTGTCGCTGAGCAATAAGCTTAGTTGGAATTATTCATAAAAGATATTTGAGAGAATAATCACACAAATATATATTCTCGATAATATGAAAGAAATTTATGTTCATAAGAAAAATACTATCTATTCCATGTTAATTAAAAAATATGCATATTATTGCTCTCTTGGTGAAGAGCTACCCATGATGTATAAAGGTTTTCCACTATATAGCCTTGGTCTCATTGGTCACCTACATAAGAGCAATCCATAGTGCTTGTGACTTAACAATCTTAACATCAAGAGTATTTATTAACTTTAACAACAAATGTAACTTTGTCTCTATTTTTATTCACTGCCTTCAAAAGAGAAGCTTTAAGGATGAGCGGATTAACAAACAACTGGAAAGCCGATTAATGAAGAACTGACATTAGTTGGTACCGTATTGTGAATAGGCCTATGCCATTAGCTCAGTGCACTTATCTCACCATCAACAGACACCGGAAAAAAGTGAAGGTACTTGGCAGAATAATTGAGGCGGACTGGTTTGTTTTGAGAATTTCAGTCAGTCGGTGTAACATCGACCTAGCCAGCCAGGCCTCTATAAATCTTCCCAGAGCTCATGCGTCCTTGCTAAGAATGCAACCGCGACCTACTTCTAAATCAACTAGCGTTATTGACGTTCCTTCTAGTTCATCAATTTCAATTTACTTTCATTGTTCAAGTGATAACAAATATTAACTACGGTACAATATCCAGGAGTTTCAGTCCAGGCTACAATTTCAATAATAATCATTAATATGAATAATGATAATTAAAATTGTCAAAGACCAAAATTATCAGCCAGTTGTATAATGAGGAGGTGTGATCCTTCTTCATTTTATACTGTAAATCATAAATTTATCTATTTTCTGTACATTTGTTAATTGATCAAACGCTGTAACTCTGTTTTCAAATTCAACTTAAAAGCGTTCTCAATCATTATTGTTCCATTTTTCTATTATAATAATTAAAAAAAAAAACATAATAAGAGTTCAGAGGGGTTGTATAGGTTTTATCAGTGAGTTAAAATTGTCAGGAAGATACAACGAATCACTCAATTTCTCCTGAAGGAATGTAGTATTTTCTCTTAAAATAAATAATGTTCAACTGAATATTGATAGTTTTTTTATGTATTAGATACAGTTTTTCGATTCTATCAAAGCACTATAATATGAAACTTGAAAGATTTTACCTCTCTCATTTGCTGAGTTGATGTGATTTATCAATGATTGATAATATTTTTTTTTATTGTGAACTCAGTAAGCTATCAATATGGCTAGTAAAAACCAACATATCTTTTTGATTTCTATCATGGTTATATGATGAATCCAATCATAGCCCCCTTTAACATTATTAATAAGCTATGATTCAATGCGATACTGTCTCACGTGATGCCTGTACGAGTTTCCTCAGACCTGCATCTTTTAATGAGTTCGATTTCCAATTCATCTATCATTTTCCCTGTATCATTCTCCATCCCATCTTTCATATGTGGATTACCAATAGAATATCGTCTGCATAGAAAATAAAAGAATTCAACGGTGGTGATTTAAAAATTTGAACATTATTTTGTTTCTCAAATTCAAATAAAAGAATCACAGTTACGCAAAAAATCTAGCTGGATACTAGATTTTAACGATTTGGCGTTTTTAGCCGTGATGTACGGGAAAGCACTTTTTAATAATGAGCTGAGATCACAAGATGATAGAGACGGTATATCACCAAACTCACCAAGATTTTCTAGGCTTGTGCAATGGAAAGAACATTTCCTATCAGTGTACACTAGATTGGATAAACTTTCGAATCCGGCAGAGATCATTTCCGCTCTCTCTTTCCCATTACAAGTCATAAAACTATGATACAACCTTAATTCACTAGCGCAAACTGAAAAAATAGATGGATATCGGAGCTTACAATGACTTAGAAAAACGGCACTATTCTGTTGGATAGAGAGACGACGTTCAAGTGCGCTATATTGACTTTTGATGACGCCTGAGAGAATCTGCTTTTGGCAAAGAGATGAATGAAAGAGATTACGAGTCCTTAATTAGATTTGCCCTAATAACGCTGGAGTATGGTGCTTGTCGCCTTGTATAGGATAGCAACGCAATATACAGCTCGCTTTCCACTCGTTAATGCCAGGACCATCTCCAATCCTTCGACATTCTCACCTTCTCTCTTATTCGACCTTAAAATGATCATCTTCGATGTTACGGGTGCTTCCTCACACAGATGCGCGATCAAGTCGACCGAAGAAAATGCCTATAAATATAACGTTGCATAATTTTAGTTGCATAATAATTGTTAACATTTAAGAAACAGCCTTGTTCCTACAACAGGATTCGAGAAGATGACACTAGAATTTCTAGATCCTGATCTAATGTCAGTCTTCCATTCATATTTGAATAATATATGCTAATAGTAGGTGATATCGAAATCGAACATCCAGTCAATCATTTGAAAACATAACTGGCTAATATTTTGGATTGATGATTCTCAAAATAACTTATATACAATAATTTTAGATAGTGAGTTGACACTAATTTTAGTTTGTGAGACATAGACTAAGGGGTAATGAAAACTGAATCAGAAACATAATATCAAAAACTACCTCAAGAAACTGCGTTAAAAACACAGAGAAGGAAATATTTTTAATAACTTCTTCTGCATTTCTCAGTTGTTACAAGTTTACAACAGAGAAGGGTGATCCAAGGTGGTAGAATTCAAAAGATGATGATACTATGGAGTAAAAGTATTCAACCTAGTAGACTGTAGTGAAAGCTCCAATATCCGGTAACCTATTGTCTGGAACGAGCAATTAGTCGACAATTCCCTGCAGCTACTCGCAAAGAATTCAAGATAATTGGAACCATAGTTCACTGTTTAACCAATTTTCAAACGATCAGGAAAATGAACTTGTTTAGCCTACAGAACAAACCTCATAGCCTCTGTTTTCTCGACGGTAAAATAATGCTACTGCAGTCTGGAGGTGTTCCTCTTCCACCGTTCTTTTGTAGCAATTCAATACAAAATGAACACTTTCCGAAATAAACTCACGTAGTTCTTGAACGAAACTTTTCGAAACTACCTCTCCCTCCTCTAAAATTCTATCTACCACTCTTTACCTTGTCGAAAAAAGAGCGTGATCTTGTAGTTCTACTTTCCTGATAACAGTGTTTTTGAACGAGGTATTGTCAATGAGTTAATAATCCTGAAAATACTACTGCTGTATACGGTGATTATAGAAGAGTCACTGTACTAGCCTTGCTGTGCTCTAGTGGAGTAGAATTGATTTGAGACTCTCAACCTAATGCTCGAGAAGAGTCTGAGATCGTGAAGGGGACTAACATGTTTCTAGGGTGGCACGGTAACTGCCAATGATGTTCAGTGCTCACGCAGTATCCAGCTGAATAATTCACGTGACGCGTGACACTCCGCAGTGACTGTAGTTGCCGCCATGACACGTATTGGTCGCCTATTGAGAAGCATTCACTTTTACATCCAATCAATTAGACATCGATGGTTCATTTTGCTTGTGCTTTCACCGAATCATCACGAGCTACCGGGCATGTGACGGATTATTCAAAAACTGAATACTTAATGATTAGTCTTTCAATACAGAAGATTCTCCTCAGCATTATCGCAGATAAGAGAAGAATACCCCTCACATAGGAGTGGAGAGATTCTTCATAATAAGAGGAGATAAGCTTGGAATATTCGTCTACGGTAATACTCATACAGTAAGTAAATCTATGGTACGGTAGTGAAATCAGTGTAATCGATGTGAATACAGAGACTATCAGATTACGTTTACTGCCTTAGAGCCCATCATAAATTATTATTCTTTAATGATCACATTGGGTTACAAGAGCTGTATCATTAATAACTGTCTTTATTACATAGTTATTTTCATAATAGTGATTTTTAGCTTTCATTATTCCAGATTATCTACTCTATCATGAATTGTAATGTCTCAGATTATGCTTATTTCAAGTACCATTATATGCTTCCTTTGTCAATTCTATTATTGTCGGATCGTTCTATCACGTGATAATTTGCACAAGTTTTAGTTCAATATTCAATTTAGAGGAATCATAGACTAAAATTGGAGTTCCAATTTGGGTTTCAAAGTTGAATACTAAGGTATTCCATATCCTACAATATAATACAGAATAGATCAAATTCGATAACAATCATCGACGTATTTTCATTCAAGTGTTTTAATAGCAGATGGCCAAAACTGCGAATTATATATATTGATAAAAGCTTGATTCTAATGCAATAGTAATAGTTCACTGCAATTTCGATTCGAATTTTTTCTAATATTGGTAACTTGTAAGAGCTGAAAAGTTGGAACTGATGATCATCAATACAAATAGAAAATAAGAAAAGAGGTCATAGAAATTCCATGAAATAGTTACTTCTTATGGAATGTTAGATCGATAGACTCCAACTTGCTTCATTAAAGGGTTTCCATCTCACCTTTTATAATTTGATTGGAAAAGATAGGTTACAGTGACTCATAAGAAAAAAATGTTGTTTGTTACTAGCCAATTAAAAAAAGGATAAAAACCCCAGCTATAAGTGATTCACTCAACGCGATCAATGACCTCTCTGCTTTTCAAAAGAGATACTTCTACAAGGAAAATACATACTACCCTACTTGATGAGAAACAACAAATGATGTGCTGGAATGGAATTACTGAAATTCATTAAATATTCCTGTTCTTGATATTGACTCAATTCTTCTGATCAGGCTACACTAAGCAATGCAACATACTGATATTATACATACTATATCCCCCAACTTAAGAAAAAGATTTTCTAGTTCTTTACTGGCATCAGCATGACAAAATAGGAAAACATTTCATTTCATTCTCAATTTAACTTATTTATCAATAAAAAATAATGGGGATTGAAGTGGAAGATTGTCAATAGAAAAGAAAATTGTTGCAATTCTTTTGATCAGGCCACACCAAGCAATTTATATGAGCTTCTACAACAATTAAAAAATTCTTAAATAATGTATAAATTTCTAAATTATTTTCTAAATATTTCCAAAAGACTGGAATTGTTCTAAAAGATTGGATTGGAAATGCTCTGTTCTTATTCCCAGCTGAATCAGCTAAATCATAACGAACTAATCCTGAGATATCATCCCATCATGAAGACTAACATATATTTTAAAGTTACTCTTATATGGAGCTATTTGGGGAACAAATAGTGATGAACGAATATTTAAAAGTGTTTACAAATATTGAAAATTGACTTTAAAAAAAGGGTAAATTGGTTTTTAAATAGAAATTCTTCTTCTGGAATAGTCATATGATTGGAGCCACATCATCAAAAAATATTCTCCCTCTTACCAAACAATATTAAAAATTGCTCTTTGAAGAACAATTTGGACTCGAAAAAGTAATCTGAAGGATCACAATCTCTAAGCCACCATTAACGCCTCGCTTCCATCTATAAGGAGTATTCTTCAAATTCATAGGCAAGAGTTAATAACTGTTATATTGTTGTTCTAATCGCTAACGAAGAACATCTACTAAACTGCAATCAAGTCTCCTATTATTACTGGACAATCAGAGCCAGATTTGGATGTTCTGTCAGTATTCAATTTTTGCTATGGTGAGTAAGTGCTCACTTGATATGACTCACTCACATGGCCAAAGGGGTTCACGCTGGGCTTCCCATCAGACTAAAAACCATACGAGATATTTCTAGCTCTGAGTGGCTTCAAAAAGTGACTTAATCGGGGAAAAGAACAACGACCGTTCTCTGTTTATCTCAGACTGGTTCTATTCACTTTTCAACGTTTTTCCTTCTCACGGGGAGTTTTTGTTTGCGTGGAGCTCGTTATGCTGCCATTACATATATTGTCGATGAATAATATCAAGAGGTGAATAACATCATTTTCTTGTCTGGAACGATTTTAAAAAAATAAGAAAATACTGTAAGTAATGTAAAATGTTAATACAAGGCAACTATTTTCAAGAGGTTTAACAAACATATTCATGTGTTGCAAATTTCAAAAGTTTTATTGAATTCTCAACTTCTCATCCTAACGACACTTCTTTAGATTAGGGAAAACTTATTTATTTCAAGGTACAGTTGAATTCACAGAAATCTTTGATTGAAACTAAACTAAACTTTGATCTTATTAAAAAAAATGAAATAATTAAGACTTCGGACTTGTCTAAAAGGATCAAGAGAAAAATGAATAATATGAAATATATTCTATACAGATGATGAGGGTATGATCATTATTATGATTAGCGTGGATCTGAAATTACGTAGCCTATAGCTATTAAAATAGGATGTACGATTAAGAAAGTGACTCTCTAGGCTATAATTTTATTCATCCTAATATTATGAATGTATAATGTTTTTCATACGTTATTTATATAAGGCCTACTGATTGAAGGCAGCATGGTTTCTTGTAAATATCAATCGAGGATTCCATACCTGGAACAAACAAATAAAGATGAAAATTAGGAAATTTTAGTCTAAGAGATAATGGCACTCAATTATTAGTATTATTATAATTTCCTACAATGATGTAAAAATGTCTTACTTCACGAATAGTTATCTCATATAATTCTTAGGGATAGTTTTTTAGAGACTTCAATTGAGAGATTGATCTTGTTCGGTCTATTCAAGTGGAATTCACTGTCTTAATCCATGAAGTAGTTTCCAGAGGAGAGAAATTTTGGTCGCTTGGTCGAGGCCACTCACTCCCTATCTATCTTTTTAATGCCTCCGCATCGACCGTAATCAAATGACTGCTATCGTATTTCGAGCCAGTTATTTCACAACAGAGTTGACTAGGGACACAATATACCAGTATTCGTCAGACTGTAACGCCCGCGCCTTACTGGCCTAGCAAACTCGATAAATGTAAAATAGCATTTCATTCTGTCAGTTTTGAAATTATTTCGACATGCCCGGGTCGTTGGCTAGGCGAAACGGCGAAATGTCCACGAGGCATTTATGCTATCCGCGTGCACCGATAGGCAGCTGAACGCACACTGAATTCTAAATTGATTTGAATAAGAATCGCTCAAACAAATTGAAATCTCATGGCAGTTCTCAACGTAGTTTGGAGCGGAACTAAATGAGTTGACCCCTTAAACAACTATATCCACATCATTCAGCTACCCAAAAAGGAATAAGCCTTTACTTAATTCGGAAACCATTGCATACAGTAATCAAATGTGTTTTAAGACATATTAACGAAATCTATCATTAATGCATAGAAAGTTTTCTGATGTATTTTGAAAAAACTCCAGTTGACGAACATATTAATACGATCACACCACCTCCACTTTCTATCGTTTCAGTCTCATGTTCATTTTCTTCAGGAATCTTTCTTTAAAAAGTCAAGTTGATAATTTCATATATTATTTAAAACTATCATCAAAGGGAGAGAATCTATTTATCACGAAATATTCACTATCGCTTGATAGGCGTTTTCTTTTATGTCATAGCCATTATACAAATCTTCTGAGTAAACTTATTCCACAAAATATTTTTATTGATATTACAGAATGCTATATCAAAATTGCAGATGAAAATAAAAGAGTATTGTGTAGTAATATTGAGTGAAGTATAAGTATTGAGTAGTATTTTATAGGAATGTAACCATAGTAGTGTTTTACTTAAATATCAAACTATAGTATTTTTATTTGCTTTTGGAATTTTGATTCTTCAGTTCTTCCACCTTAAGTAATAATCAAACAGTCAAATATTTCTCTTCCGAGTGGATAAGATTATTTAGAAAAGTCCATTCTATTCAATTGTAGATTGTGAGATGAACAATATCTCATGTAGTTAACAAGCTTCCTGATAAACTACCTTCTTCTGATACTCCAACTACAAACTACTCTTTCTATCATTTACTTCACTCGAAACATACTACTTATCCACTATAGAAGTTCCACCGGTCAGCGCCCATCGGCTGAGGTCAATAAATCCTTGATTAGTTTTCGTCAATGAGAATAACGGAGGTCCAAGCGTGCATTGTGTCTTCCAACGAAACAATCGACCGTGTCCAGTGTATGAGATAAACTATGCGTTTTTTATTGCGCTCCGAATCTATTATCAGGTGCAGGCGAACAACAAACTCATCAGCATCCGACTCCCTCCGGATTAATAGTTATCCTTCCACCCTTTATTGTGACCACGTCATCATGCCATGGTATCGGCCTACTGTGGCTCACAAAGAATCATCACTCATCCCGCGATCAAGTTACAGAATCACTGGCGCTGATTGAATTCGACAACTGAGAGAGATTACTTTAATCACCATTTATCATCTATCCATTGCTGGGAATAAAATCCACAATATTGTTATTCCTGAATAATATAATTTTAAATGAGGATTCAATAACTTAAGGATTGCGTTGTTGTTCATGTAGGTATGTCGAATTATTATATTCTCACGTAATGTGTATGTGTATAATTAATAATTATCATGAAATAATACATAATGTTGTGATAAAGTTCATGAACCGTTGTTCTATAGTGGAATGTTATGTCAAAACAAGTGTTAATCGCCTTTCAATGCTTGAATTCGTTGGCTTATTCTGTATTTATATAATAGGAAATTATGAATTACTTTTCCAACTTGCATCACATGATCAATGATTAATAAAGCTTGATATGATTAATCCAAATACGCTCTCTACTCCAACTGAGCAATATTATTGTTTTAGAGAAGGGAATTGATCAAAACTCATTTACAATTCGAACTTCACAAAATACTGTTTTTACTAGCTGTTGGCGATATTTTATTCTATTCATTACCAGCAATCTGTCTCTCATTTTTGTTCTCCTTCTGTTCTAAGTTTCCTTTCATGGTTCTCTAGAGCATCAAATTTCTCAATCAAATTCAATTCTTCAGTCTCTGAACATTATTACCGTGTATATTGCCTCTTGGGAGAAGCATGCTCTTCTTTAAATTATTGCAGTACGGTTAAATTTTATGATTTTGAATGGATATTTATGTAGGTATTTGAGCTGTTTAAGGATATGCGTTCATGTATGAGAACAGGCGGATCCTAGACGCGTTATGAGCGTAATTTACTATGCGAGGACAGCTTAAGGATCGTTGATACCCACCAAATGATAAAAATTCAAAGTAGTTAGACAGAGGAAACAAAAGCGAAAGCAGTCAAAACCAAAGGTAATCGACCTGCGACGGGTGTGCCCTGGCTCCACTATAAGGTATGCTTCTAATATAAATGTCGTCTAGAAGCTAAGCATCCCACCATGGCTTTCATATACACACCGTTCCGATAATGTCCAATAAGATATATAGTGAGTGCCCTGATGCATGTCAAAACTTCAAAAACAACTATTAACTTTGTAAGTATTCTCTCAATAGGAATTCACTGAGAATCTCTTCACAAGCATTCTCATTATCCTTAGTTAATTCCTTCCTTGGGCGTTTTGTTAAGTGGATAAATATGTAATATAAATATTAGCCAGCATGAGAAGAGCCTGAAGACAATATTTCAGCAATTTATTGTGCTTTATTGAAATCCATAGAAGATGAACCACAAAGCAGGCGCAATAAAGTGAAAGATTTATAAATAATGGTCTAGTCTAGTATTTAACAACATCTGAACAATAAATTCATCTCATACGTCCCACAGGATGCACCATGATGGTGAATGGATGTTTAGAACAAAATATCATAGAGATAGAGAAGTTGATTTTTATTTTTGAAGGACAGTGGATCATTTATTTTTCCTTATTTTTCCATATTCATCCTATTCGAAAATTAAAATCCAACGCAGATAGAAAAAGATTGAACCTCAATTCCAAAGCATTAAGAGCATTAATCAATTGCTAATGCAAAGGGTGAGCGTTGAGAAACATTGCCGAATTCACATAATTTCATTTTATTCGACCAATCTGGAGGAAGCGGTTCTCACGTTATCTGAATAGGCTTTTTCATAAGCATAGAACATTCGTAAAAATTACATCAAACTCATTTAGATACAGATTGAATCTTACCGCATACATCGATTCCAATATCAGTTTTTCAACCAATATTACATACTTCGATTCCCATAATGCATATTTTACTGATACCACATGCTAATGCAATGGGTGAGCGTTGGGAAATCGTTGTCAATTTCCTATTCAATGAAGAGTTATTGTCTTTGAGCCTAAACGTTACTTTATTTTACAGAAGTTAAGGACACCTACTTCATAAATAAATTTCAATTTCAATTTGAAACAGCATGCTTAGAGATGAAGAGAGAGGGGGTATTTTGGGAGTGATAAGGATAGACTAATATAAATCGGAATAAAAGGACAGAGTAGTAAGTGAGAATGAAGTAAAGTGAGGCATGAAGAGTGAGAGAAGTAAAATTGAAATTTGAAGCAGCTTACTTAAAGAGTGAGGATAAGTGAGAGGGATAGTTTGGTAGTGATAAGGAGAGAGTGATGCTGGGATTAGGAGAGAGTGCGAGTGAGAAGAAAGGTGATTGAGGGGATCTCAGCACCCAGGACTGACCAACTACAGTACAGCAGCAGCTGGTATCCGACGGATGTGTGCTCCGTTTGTGGTTACCTCCGCTCCACTGCAGCATTGCACAACCATATCACTCTCCTTCTCACACTCACCACGCATGCATTACACACACTCATTATCTCTCTCCCTCTTATCTTGGGCAATACATTCTCTGCATTAAGAAAGCCTACATCTTCGACCGAAAGTGTTTTTATCGCAGAATCTAGAGGCACTCATCGAGCTCCATACTCCACATAGTACAAATCCATCGCCTCGAGCCCAATGACCTACAAATTGATAGTGTTCCAACACCAAGAGCAAATTATTGGAGAATGGTAGTCGGTTTCAACTACGACTGACTAAAAAAGCTGGCTCATTCCGTGCATTCAACTAATGACCGTCGAGAAGGTACTTAGCGAAATTGAGCAAGCAATCACTCTCTCTCACAGAATCAATGAGTATAGAGGATTAAAAATATTTTTTGGTTTGATCAACAGTCTATCAAAATATTTCTTTTTAGAAAATTCATGCATCTACTCATTAAGTTTGCTGTCCAAGAACCAGAGTAATTCAACAATAAAAGTGTGTATTTAAATATCTTCCATAAGCCAGTTCGATATAAAAAATAATGAATTTGAAGTAATACTTATTCCTGAAAATGCTAATCAAAATGTAATGCTCCTATGATATTTATGATAGAATCTTTTGTATTTGCACCCTTAGGAAAGAATGAATATACACCCAGAAAATCAGCACAACAAAGAATAAGGAAATAAATTCACAGGAGACTTTGTCAATCAATTGGATGAATCTTCCAAAGACTATTAAAATCAAATTATCAAACAAAACAAGACTATAATTGTTGATAATTTAAGACTATTAGAATACTCTTATTTTGATATTCTTTATTAAATAAACGAAGACATGAAATTTTTGTAAGTTTCATGAGTTTCAATGAGAATGATGCAGTTGTAAAATAAAATGAAACGCGAATGGTTCTCTTCTCTATTTTCATTCCAAACCATTTGCATGAACTGTTAATTATAGATCAAAAGTCATGTTCAGTTGAAGACCTTGAGAAGGATCATTGTTTCTACTCTTTATTCTTTGCAACTCAAGAAAATCCCAATAAACTTCAAATGTTATCCAGCTTTATGTGAAATTATTATGATCTTCCATGATCAATACAGTAACTTATTCCAGCTTCCATGTTTAGTCTCACAGTATAGGTCCTCTTCTTTTCTCTTGCACGACTCTGAATCATCCGTATATAAGTGGATTATGATATTATGAGAATTTTATTTATAACAAATAAATGAACTTATGGACAGAAAAACGTTGAAAAGAGATTTAGAAATAGGCCTATGTTTTCCGTTCATGCTAGATTTTATGGGTAGGCCTATGAAACTGGAATTTTCTTCAAGCAACGATTAAATGAGGAATGACCAAGCAAGGATTTTACAAATTTTAATACCATTCGTGGCAAATATTGCCAACATTTTAAAAGACTTCATGCATCAACTTTTATTTTCAGAATAAAAGTTTCCAAATGGTAGTAATAAGGCAGATAAAGTAGAAAAAACCTTTTTAATACAGTTTCTATACAGTTAATGATTTTCTAAATACAGTAACTATTACATTGATTTATATAGCCACTGTAGTAACTATGAAATTGGTCATATTATCAAATGTTTATACAAAGTGCATCACAACTATATTTCGTTGTCTTTCTATTGACATAATCCCTTAATGACAAATTTTAAATATTAGAGCAGGAAAAGAAGTAAGCCTGTGTTTATGTCATTGACGGATTAGATTCATTCTGCTTGTATCAAGATCGAATCAGACAAGGAAAAATGACGAACAAGTTTCCTATTTGGAAAACGTGTTTCTGTTCTTGAATCTATTCAACTGATCGAATCTTTTCAGCCTATTAGTGTGTTCATCAAGCATCGTACATACAAGAATTAAAAGTCACCATAAACACATTTATAAATGGAACTCGGTCATTACTTCAATAAGGTGATAGTTTTTCATGTTGTTGGGATGAACTATGGCAATACTTTCTTCTAACACAATACTTGGAAGGACTGAAGTGGGGGATTTCCCAATTAAACCTGAATTGTCTGCTTGTTTGTTTCTTATGCAGCTTCTTTCAACTCGAAAAGTAGTGCATCTCCTACCAATAAAGGACTTATTCCTTCGTTAACTTGACAGAATGACTTATATAGTATGACGGATGACCGATTTGTCATTGATTACAAGATAACAATACATATCTAATTACAAAAATCTATACATAGCAACAATTCTATTATTCCTAGATGAATATTTTAATACAATCAATGAAGATAAAAAGTGTTACTCTCGTAATCCTTTGTTTGGATGAGTAGGCCAATAAGAGGAGCACGAGGAATACTAATATTATTGTGAGTTTCAATCACGATTTTGTTTTGTTTCTTACCTAATTGAAAACACAGCTTTCTTTTCTTGTGGCTTGAGAGACCCGAAAACGTTTACAATACTGCATTTTCTCAACGAAAATTCCCAATCAGTGCATCAAAAACAACAAAACATTGTGATGCATGATGCTATTTTCAAAAATTAGAGCATTATTTGATAAATTTTATTTTATATTGAATACGATCTATTCTTGAGAATAACTTCTCCACTCCTCTTCCACTATGGTCTCCTTCAAGGAAAACCCTACTTCATTTATCAACTTGATGATATTAATACTTATCGAGTTCGAGTAGACGCAGTAGACAGTAGACTCTAGACTCAATGCAAGATTTTGATTCATTAACACAGCTTCACAGCTTCGTTTTCTTTCAAGTTTCTCAAATCCCTTTTCATGGTTTCCTGCCTTTACACAACCATAAAAAACTATCATTTATGAATTTGGAGTGCAACTGGAGTCACTTTACTTGACCTATGATGGTAATAACTGTCGACAAACTTCATATTTGCAATAAAATTGCGATCAACTCAAGGAACCTTGTGTAAGGAATGCTTGACGAATCCGTAACAGTATAAAATCAGATTAATATTTCAAGGTTGGAATAGACTAATCTACAGCATTGGCATCTAATTTCATACAGACCTATTTGTTTCTCTTGACACGAGTTCATTTCCTGAACGCCCGCGTAAGAGCAAGGACAAGACTGCTAATGCTCGCTAACTGTTATCACCATCAACAGTAATAATAACTATTTAGACCATGTAATAACAGTTACAAACATGATAGCCAGTTCCTTCTCCCATTAATTGAATGTAGCATTAACAAACCGATAAGTTCTGTCACAAGAATAGTTACGACCGCGACCGCCAAGTCGAAAAAAGTTTCTGTCTCAGCCAGCCCAGGTGACATCAGCCACCAGATATGATAACTATTCCGGGTGAGGAATCTATGGACCTTGATGAAGGAATCCGAAACAAATTATCATATACACGAGTTATTGCATTCCTGTTCAATAATTCTACACACATGCTGAATTCTCATATTCATTGCTATTTTTCATTAACTTTTTCGAACGTAAACTAAAAAGTAAACTGTCCAAACTGGATTGATTGAAATCGAAGAGTGTTTTGTTTTAATCCTTGCTTAAGATTAAGCGAATTAGTTGAGGGGATGGAAGAGTGAATACATGCGACATATTTTTCTCTTTATTCAGCATCAGTAGTAACCTTGTTAATTGATAAAACATTTTTGCTAATATTGTTCCCCTGATCCCTTGTTACCTCGAAGAGATAGGAGGATTCTCATCCCCAACCCTCGGAAATATAATATGACATCTCAGCTTGAATATCAAACATTGTAAGTGGGATAAATTTCTGTATTGAACCATAGTCTTTATTAACAAGCAGTGAAGTGCGTGATTCTACATGAGCATGAAAATTAATACCCTCAATGAATTCTATGACTTATGAGTAAAATTATTTTCTCATCGTGGAAGAGATTGCAGAACCTATATTATTTGGAGTCTGTCCTCGCCTCTTTAAGTCAGGCACGCCTTGACTTTCTACATTTGAATATCGAAATTGTTGCATGGCAATGATATCGACACATTAGAGCGTTGAAGTATTCCATGAGCGAGAGAAGGCGTACTAACAAAATATATACTTTATTGTTTATTGCAAAACAATGGGCTCCAAAGCATTGCACAATGTTTGCCGAGTTTGAAAACTATGTATCTTTAGCTTCACTATTACCATAGTGACTAATTTATGTATTGTATGATTGCCAATAGGATAAATCTTCACTTTCGGCATCTTCTTCAATAGTTCATCATCCTTGAAAGAAAATGTTCGCGTTCCTCAAGCACACTACACACGCTCCTGTTGTGAGAATTGAACTGGAAAAGCTTGAACAAACTATCAAAGGCTTGAAGAATTCATTAGCTGAGTTTTATCAAAGGAGGAAGATCATTTCTATCATCTTAAAATGATATCTAGAATCAAGAAAACCTGATTGATTGTTTTAAAAAATATTGTGCATCGTTTAGTGAAAATATAATCACATAGGCCTAGTTCTCTCATTCAACGATCACAGCCTCAGTAATAATAATAATAATATTATTATAGCCTCAGTAAATTTGTAAGATTTGTATCTCTCTAGGAGAAAAAATGAACCAACTCTGCGAGATAGGCCTAAGCATGAATGTCAATTAAGTAAACTTATGAGCTTTATATTTTTTTCAATTAATTACAAATATATCAATCTTCATCTATACAAAGATTTATATTCTGAAGACTCGATTCAAAGTTGAAGTTTCTTCTTAGTAATTCTACATGAATCTATACTCTACAAATCAACACTATAATACATTATATTCCATTTTGTAATAGCATTCAAGGAGTGTCTAGTCCCCCAAATGAGTGCAACGATTCATTTCATTCACATGAACGAGAACGAGGATATTTTAATCAACAATACACTATCACCTATTCAAATTGCATGGCCCATGTATACTCTCTATGAAAGATAATAAGTTTTGTGAGCACATCGGAACAAAGAATCGATTGAAATTTGATTCTGACGACATCAACAATGCACGAGACTTGATTTGAAAAGCCAACTAGTCCTGCAGCAGCAGGGTCTTGTCCAAGATGAAAATGTCATGCTTTGTCGTTCGCTACACGAAATTATTGAGGTCACTGCAGAGAGATGTGGACATAAAATTTTCTAAAAATTTGTGACGCAGTATGTAATATTCAATTACGCTACTGCATACGTATATGAGGTGAAACTATGAAAGTGAACGTAAAGTAATTGGAAGAGAGGCATCGACAATTTCATGCTCAATTCCATCGAATCAGAGCAAATTCAAAGCAAACATCTGTATCAGGCGTTGAGAAACGCTCGTACAATTTCATACGGTAATTTTCTAACGTTAGCACAACGTTTTTTATGCATTGTATCGGTGAACGCGTGACTTGCCTACAGACAACGTAGATACAAGTGTGACTTCCTGCGTGCGTGATTGTTCTCGTATGTTGCAAGTCCCCACGTATAGCAACATATAGTAGCAGCCCAACTGCAATAGAATCAATCTATCGGTTATTAAACACCGCTATGTCCACGAAGAAATAGCATTGCGTTCTCCTCGCCACAAACAATAAATTTCACTCCACTACCACCGACTTACATAGCAGATTGCAAAGAAATAGGCGGTCGGTGTATATCTGCTATCAATGCTCAGCTCAGTCAAGACAATCAGGAAGCGGTCTGTGAAATCGAACCGGTTTGGCTCAAGAAGTTTTCTACTCGATATGACATTGCAGGCCACTCGCTGACTGTCCTGACAGAGCTGAGCATTAATAACAGTTATTCGCCAACCGCAAATTTCGTTAGCATCTGTGTAGTACAATCAGTTTTATAATCGGCCATCAGTGTAAAGTAGATTCGAGTCAAGGAGTAATCCTATACTCAACCTATTTACGTCATTGTCTTCTAATTTACTGCACTGAGAATGGAAAATATTGAAATTAAAGTGAAAAGTATGCTTGTTTGAGGGAAAGATTGATATTCTATTGTTTTGTATGCATATATTAATTTTGTTGCTTACTATAATTCTGAAAATATCTTAACAATCCAATTTTTGTCATGATCAGATTAATTATCCTTAGTAAGTTCTGATCGAAATTGATATTTCCACTAACTCTATTGTGTTAAAAGTGAATTTGATAAGAGAGCTTTCAATTCGCTCAAAATTTCAACTTTAAAAACATAATAATAGACGTATTGACGTTTAAGACGTTTTAGGACTTGATTGTTTGTGTTTTTATCCTATAAGTAGGCTATATTGTATTCTTTCTTTCAAATGAATAAATCAATCATCACTAAAAGTGTACGTAACAGCATTCAATTCACGTTCACATTCTTCAACCACTATTTTTAATCTCTGAGAGACAAGAAGGCGTTGAAGAAGTAGAAAGAAATGGATTGATCTCCCAATACCATAAAAACCAAACTGATCACTCAATCGATGCAGAAAAGCACTTCTATGAGTATGAGTCATAGTTCACCGACATTCATGAATTGACAATAAAGTACCAGATCAAATAACATAACAGAGACTTCCGCAAAATGACGAAAGGTAGCAACCACACTCAAAGGCAGGATACCCTATCAAAATATCAGACGAAAATCTATTACACTCATAAAGTATAATTATGTGTTGAATATATTTGATCTTACACGTTTTTTTCTTGATTATTTGCATGAACCTTGATTGGTGACTTCATAGAGTGGTCTGGAAAGATTACGACACCACTACCGAATTCACCCATCCCATGCTCATTGCTTTTCTAATTTGATATAAATATTGAAATGAGCTGCGCCTTAATTTATCATCTTCCAGTTGTTGACCTTGGATTAATACTGGTAGCAAACGATCATTTGTCAACCACGATGGACATTCTGTTTTAGACAGATATAACCAAAGACTAGAGAGTTTAGAATAGGTAACTTGAACTAATAACTCGGTTCTATTCTCTATGGATATATAACACGTGGTAACATTAGCAGGGAACTGCAATCACAGATTCTACGATAACCTCTTGCTTAGCTAAGTCTGAGAAGATTGATGTATTTTCAGAAGTTTGTTTTATTGTAGGCCTATAGATTAATGTCAAATGCCATACAAATATGTTGTAATGAATCGTATATCTAACTTCTTAAACAACAAGTTTAAAAGGAAGGAATTGCTATTCTTGAAATCAGATAATAAAGGCTGTAAATTTACAAATTGATCCACAAATACATGAGATTTCGTGGTAATGCGGATGAGCCTATCGTTATTGGAGTTTCTTCATTGTTTATCATTTCCTCAAAGAAATTATCCAAGAAAGTTGAGGCGGAAACAAATAAATAAGAGGTGGAAATACATACACTAAGTTAGAATTCAATGAATTGTGAGAATTTTATAATATCAAGTTCAGGGCCGGATATTCAAGTTAGAATTTAATCCGAGAATTTCAGAATGTCAACTAAAACTAAATAATATATTTTCATGTACCTTCTATCTTTGGAATTGAGAAGTTACTAAAACAACTCTTTTCTGGTTTCAATAATCATGAAAGTGATATATTGGCAACTGGGAGCTACATGAATTTTCAAATCTGCATCCAATAGACGAGGTTGAACAATTTCCAGTAGTGCTACCCGCTACCCTCTGTCGCTCTCTTTGGTACATAATTTCTTCCAATTCGATAAGGACGAGGTAATGTTTCTAAGCAGCTGGTAGAGTATTTCAGTTAGATATTTTTTCAGTCATACAACTGATTAATACAAGACACACCACTTAAAATAATAAAAAAAATTACTAATTATAGAATTTCGATAATGTTCCTATGAAATATTTTCTCCTCGAAGAAACAAGTATAAAGTAATATAAAATATCAATGGGATAAAATTCTTATTGACTTTTTATTTACTGGTTAGTTAACATGAAAGAGAACTATAACTCAGCCGCTGGTTGGCCAATATTATATAACTTAACCACCCATATCACTGTCATTTTCACCGGGATACAACCCAAGGGAGGAGGGGCTTTTAATAAGCGACAAAATATTGCCGAATGGAGCTGCAGCATTGAGAACCGATGGAGTGATACTAATGCACTGAACTATACTCGGGTTGCGCAGTCCTATTTGCTCATAAGCGGGGACACAGTACAAAAGTGACAAGCGCTATATTGACACAATCGTCTATAAACTAACCTGGCACACAATATCTCAGAAAGGGTTGAACCATGGTATGGCTCGTTGGCTGCCTGTACCTTGACATTATCCGCTGCTACAGCTACTGCTGATATTGTTCTTGCTATAGCAGACTTGTACGAAACTGGCGGTTAGCGGATTATTCTTATCAACGCTCAGTTCTATCAGGATAGTCGGAGAGCGGTCTACGAGAGCATTTCATGTCGATAGCGACCTTAGCCGATTAGTTTCAACCTCGTAGACCGCTTTCAAACTGTCCTGAGAGAGCTATCATCAATAGAAGACATTCGACAACCGCCAGTTTCGTTGGCATCTACTCTAACTTGTATAGTCTGTCCAAGCAAAGAAGACAATCTGGCAAGGTGGGAGAATGACTTCAGCTCGGTCAATATTGTTCTAAAAATTATGAATTTGGTATCAAATTGTAGGGAACATTCTAATCTACAATTTCAAAATAAATTTACAATTTTTAAACTAATATTGACCGAGCTGGAGTCATTTTTCCATCTTGCCAGAATGTCTTCTTCGCTCGGACAAACTATACTTCCTATAGCAACTCACCCAGCCACCGCTGAACCGTGTGACCTCTTGTCCGTACCAACGAACGCCTGACAATAAATAATGGTTCAATTTCAAATTGCGCAAACTGCTATCAAATTTATCAATCGAGTGCAATTTGCAATTGTGTAGTAGCTGGCTGGATTTTCAGTGACCGTGAAGCTTGTCCTTAACAGGGTGTGCTATAGTAGATATGGTGCCTGCCATTAAGTAGCATTACCACAAAATGTTGTAGTTGTGCAAATGGCAAAGCGGAATAGTAAATCACGTGTATTTTATTTGTCTCGCCTACTCAAAATTTATGTGTTTTGTTGATACAACATGCTTAAAAAAATTCTAACAAGCCAGAAAAGAAAAATTGATAATCTATCAGGAAATCTAGGATTATTCTCTGCAAACATTACTAATAGTAATATAGAGTAAATTCATTTTTCAATCAAGCTGATTTTGAATGTTACTGCGAATATTGAATGAGATGAGAACTTGAATTTCAAGTGTTAAATTTTCCAGTTAATTGGACCTGAGGTTATCAAAAGTTCAGAGTTAAGTATTCAAATTGAACAGCTTTCCTTATAGTGTTCAACTGGAATTTCACAAGCCCTTGATCTTCAATTATCTATAGCCTATCTGTATCCATTCATCCCAATCAAACAAATTCTCACTTGTTCAAATGTTTGATGTATCGATCATATCATTTGTTTTCTCTGATGAATCAAAGAGGAGATTCTACTACATATTTTTTTAGAATTCAGAGGTACAGCCCCACAGGGTGCTATGACACAGGCTGAGTCATTGAAATTCAAAGGGCGAGTTCCGAAAAACGTTTTGGGAAGTCTTCCTAATTACATTCAAGTTCGGAACCTCATTGAAATATAGTTATAGTCTTTCTTATATGGAAAAATCCCAGGTCCCCTTATTAATAAGTGAAGATTGAATATTGAATAATATTCCAGTTTAGAAATTATTATTTTGTTTTGCATCGGCAAAGATTATAAAAGTGTTGTTTTTTAAAACTGTATTTTATTATTATTGGATAATTTTCCCGCAGAGATAGTTATATGATATATCCCAAAATAAAAACAGGATATATCCAGTGAAATAGAACAGTTTTGAAGAAATCAATCACAATTGATGATAAAATTGTGAGAAAGAACAGGACTGCTCTCGGATATTCAAACAACTATGGATATTTTCTAATACCTGAAACCACTAAAATTTCACAGGAAAACTATGGAGTTCAAAATTTAGGATCAGTGCTTGATGAGGCACCCCTCTAGAATGAATAATCAAACATAAATGGGAGAGTAAGCAACATCTAGCCCAAGGTAATTATATTCTAATTACCTTGATCTAGCCTACAATATTGAAATAACAACTTTTTCAAGAAAACGTCCAAAAAATTGTGAAATCAGATAAATATCTTATTAAAAGTAGTTTCATAGCCACATGTCTTTACTGTGAGCTATTAGATTATTCCGGTGAAAGTTGAAGAATGTTGTGATATTCGATCAAATCTAAATACTGAAATAGAAAGTTACCACTTCCGAAAATGAAAATTGATATTTCTGTGGATTCAGAGCATATAGACTGTCATTCTAGATATTTTTCTGTCGGATCCAATAGCAAACAAGAGTCAACACAAACAAGTTCATTAGAATTTCTCCCAAACACGTTGAAAATAATCTGGAGTTTAGCGCGTTGTATTCATTTCATCAAGTTTCCGAACCAGTAGCCCCAGCTTTGACGCATTTGATAGAATATTAAGTTCAATTTAATGATAACATTGTAATTACTATCACACTTCTACTAATGTACGAATAGTATCAGTCACAATTTTTCGACAAGCATGGATTTAATGATATTGTATTAGTAATTTATTTAACTTTTCTGGTAGAGCTCACTTGCATAAACGATAATGTACTACATTTTTCAAAAAATATACAAAAAATTGAAGTGTCACTTAAAAACTCGTAGTCCAACAGATGAAGAACATATTTCCATCACTGGCGGCTCATGCCCACGAAACAGGTGAAGTGCTGTACAGTAAAAGATACGGGCACTTCACCTGTTTCGTGGGTGCGAGCCGCCAATGCTTTCCATGTTCCTATGAATAAAAATATTCTTTATGGCTGTGTAAGATGATAATAGTACTACAGAGAACGTTCTATCAAACTCTCATTCAGGCTTCCATTCAAGCCTATTAGATTTAATGGTATTAGAGTATGTTCACCTGTTTATCACGCATCATTTTCAAGTAATAAATTGTTATCCAACCTGTCATCTCGTTATTCGTCTACTTTCTAATGTACCGAATATACATTATTTTAGTTATATCCAGGAAATTCATAGGTAAAAGTTGTCTTCGATTTTGATAATATACTTTACTATTCAACAAGTGGTTTCATTTCAATCTTTCTCTCCCTTTCCCTCTCAAATGAATTATTGCCTTGCCTCAACCCTTTCACTTGCATCAGTTTACAAGAAATTGAATTCTCAACTCTCACTTGAACCGTACTGATTATGATAGAACAAAACACCTAGATATTCGGCCCCAAATGATTGGGTGACATAAAAAATGAGAGTTATTTAATGGCTATTTTCCGTTTCCTATATTGAGCTGTGATGTGTTTCGAGGTGAGGCTGTATTGCCAAATTAGAAACATGCGTAGGCTATTGTCCTCACGGTTGCCTGATAAAACAGGATTTTCATTCAATCTAATTTGAATTCTGTTTTTTAGAGAACGCACACCTCATCCGGAAGCAAGGCTCAAGGAAGACTCACAGAAAAATTAGAGGTGGAGCTCTTACGCGATCGTAATGTCATCAATATTTATGCAGCCTTGAATCATCCTAAATACATAAAATAAATTATTGGTTGGTAATGGTAAGCCAACTTTGATTAGTGATTTAAAAATTCTCCATTCCAGTTGTAGACTTGGACCGAATGGTCCTGACAGCCATTCTTATCCCATCTGAAATCTATTGAAACATTCCTTATCTTACTACCCAAGCACAATTCTTACAGATACCGTTATATAATGAGCACCAATGGCAAAATTACATCCAAATAAATGAGGTTGAATGATATATTCAAGTTGATACAGGAATAAATAAATATATGTCTATTATTATTGAGTTCACCCCATTTCCAGCATAAGAGTAATCCTCCTGAAAAAGCCACCAGAAAATGAAATTTAAGATTTTTTTCTGCGATGTGAGTGGTATTCAACTATTTATTCGATTCCCATCCAAATAATAGAGAATACGGAAATACAGTATTCAGAAAAACTTCAATCTACCAAATAATAGAGTACGTATTATGAAAGTTCAATTTAAGAAAAACTTGATTGGCAGATTTCTTATAATAGCCTACCTTATCATTAAATAATATTAAAATGACAATCAAACATATTTTTCGACATTATTAATTCTTGAATCACTTTTATTCCAAACATCATAATCCAAACTTAATTGAGTTGAATGAAAAGTTGACTTGAGCTCACTTACACAAGTATTATTCATGAGGATGAAAGGATGAGTTGTTCATAAATCCTTATTCAACTATGACGAAAGTGAATATGGAAATACAGTATTCAGAAAAACTTGTCCAGTTGCATTTGTTGCAGACGATGATGTGTTAAAATGTCGAAATATGATTGCACAAGCATTCATAGGTGCTCATCTAAATGCCAGTTCTTCTTGTTTTCTGATGGTATAATAATATGATAGGTTCTTGAATGTGTGCAAGCGTCTACTAAAAATCCACTGGGAAACTGGAAAAGTGACTGATAAATAGAAATCGAAAGTCGAAATGTCTCATTTCAGTAGAAGCATTATCACGTAATCCCAGCCAATAAAGCTTTCAAGAAATTATTTATTACTTTTATTAATCTAATGACAGAACTATCGTCTTTCCAAGCGAAAAAGACATTCTGGCAAGATGGGAAAATGACTCAAGCTCTGTCAATATTGGTTCAAAAATTGTAAATCTGGTCTCCAATTTTAGATTAGATTTTTTCCTACAGTTTAAGACCAAATTTATAATTTTTGAATAAATAATAACCAAGCAGGAGTCATTTTTCCATCTTGCCAGAATGTCTCCTCTCCTTGGACAGACTATACCAAGTGGAAGAAAAATAGGCACACCCCTCACTATTTCTGACATATTTTTTATAAATTATTTCCAAATACCAATTTTTGCCGAAGTTTTTTCCACTTCAAGAATGATCTGATAAGAAAAAAATCTCAAATCATATTCACAGAAGAAACTTCAGGAAAAAAACACTAAAACAATAGAAGTGTTCCATTGGCTAAATTTGTAAGGGCAGTTTATCTGTAGGACTCCCTTCTCCCTTTCTATTATTCATTTATTCTACATTTTTAGTTTATTTGCATCTAAATCAGCTCCATCTCGAAAGACCTCAACAAAACATCCTAGACTCTTAATCTATTTTATTAAAATTTTTCCTCAATTTCCACTCACATTTATTTCATATAAATTACAATACAATCGAAATGATTGTTATTTTTCATTGAGAAAAACAGTTTGTAGTTATTTTAAACCACCTTTCTCTAGAAAATAGATTTGAGACCCACTATTAAATAAACTTTCTACTATTATATATTTCTCTATTAATTCATATGGAATTCTTATTCTCAAAAATAACGAACACATGAACCCCCACCTCATCCTAAACTTATTGTATTCCTTATTTAGGTCACATTTCTAATTTCTCGAGTACAAATCTTCTAAATAATCTATAACATAAACATACTCTTCCCCTTATCATTCAAACCTGACGTCATGAGCAGAACAATAGTGTGCATTAAGGACTTTATAGAGCCCTAGTGTGTATTGGTATTCATGAAACTATTTAGCCATTCCTTGAGAACTTGAACTGGTTGGCGGGCACATAAAGCATGAACGATTCAAAAATGAACGAGCAGCTATGTGCCAGCAACGGTCACGTCCCCACCGGCGGGCCCCGCTGCCAGAACAAATAAATTGTTTAATGTGCACTGGGTATTCGCTCTATGACAGACGTGAATGACCGTTGACGCACAACTATAAAGTAACTGAATAAAATTTACAGCGAAAACTATTTTCCTTCAAGCACTCAAAAATATTTAATTATCATCTATTCTCTTCAACTGGGATATTTATTTGCAAACTTATTAATTGTGCAACAAAATCTTTGTTCAAGTCAAATATTTCTCTTAAGTATTTAGGCCTTCTCATCTTATTTGAAGATCCAATCTATAATACGAGTAGAAACTTGATAATGTTCACCGATAGACACCAGGCTCTCTCAAATTGAAAAACATATTTCAAGCAATAAGAACAATGTGCATAACCAGCACAAAACAATAATTGTCGTGCTAAAAACGTGAGTAATTTCACAACAAAGTGTTTATGTTCTAATTCTTATCAATCTTTTCGCTTGAAACTATCTAGACCAATAAGAGTGTAGCTTTCAATCCTAAAAACTTCGAATGTGAGTGAACAATGAGTTGACAGTAATCTTCAATCGAGCTGGATTATTGAAAATTATCTAAATTGAGTTTGAAATTATTGTAGAGCCCACTAAAAACATACACTCATTTCTCCTATTCACAGAGATTAATTCTCTACACCTTAACCAAATATTCAACTCCGTTCATAAATAATTATAAATTAATGTGAGCAATTTCATTATTGGCACAACATCTTTACGAAAACGATTGAGGATAGAATGTAAAATTACTTATATGATTTGTGTGCTATTAAGTTAGTACCGGTAACTTACTGTAATTGGAATATCCACTCTGCCAGGAACTGCGTACTGGAATTCAAGACTGTCTACAGAAGGAATCCAAGCTTTACAATTCGAATCTAATTTCAATTTTTCTCAATATCTAGTATTATTCAGCTCACTTTTGAAGATGAAGACTGCTGTCACCACCAAGGAAGCTAGGGTGATGATTAGCAAACTGAAGCTATAAATAAGTGTCTAGTCAGAAGCAAGAAACGATTCGGTTGGAGCGATTATGCTATTTATTCAACAGCGAAAGTAGCATTGTAATGCTTATGGAAAAATATACTTCATAATATAATAGAAGGAAATGAATACAATGACAATCAAACAAGTAGATTGGTGTCGAATGGACTATTACTGGCAATCCTATTCTGACACGTTCACCGCTAGGAGATTACTCGCCTTATATTCGGTACTCATTGCTGTGTTCACCTGTTTTTCTTCCCTTCTTCCCTCACCCACTCACTCACTCTCTTTCTTCCTTATTTTTTATCCGCTTACAAAACAGCAGCGTTTTCCAACCTCAGAACTTTCACCATTAGTGTTATCCACGATGACAAGTGGAAAATTCAGATTAACACTCTCCGTTTCATGATTGAATTTTCAACTATCCAAGTCGCTCACTCCATCCCTAATGGAAAATTTAAGCTGGAATCTTTGGTACTGTTGTTATCTCATACTAATCTTGTTGATCTCTCCATAATTTATTGATAGAATGTGATTTTTGAGGTGCAGGAATTTTATTATTTAATTATGAAGTTTATTTCGAAGAGTTTTATGATTTTTAATTTTCAAAAATCATTAGTTATTGAATCAGTAAAATTTAGTAATTTAATTTAAGTAAGTGGTTCATGGTAAAAGTTCACCAACCAGAGATACCAGTAATTGATGTTGGAATTGAATCATTTATTACCCAACACTCTTGTTTTGACCACTTTTTATAAGAAATTTTAGCTTTTGAAAACTATGAACTAAGAAGAATTGAGATTGTCACTGAAGGAAATAAATTCAAGAATATTCTCGACTCATTCACAATCACTACTTCAGCGAATCCATTTTTGTAAACAATTTATAAATAACTTCTCTGTATTCTAATAATTCAAGGACAAAGAGTGATTGTTTTTCAAGCGTTGGTCAACGGTGGTTTTACTTTCATTGATGACAGTGGATGCAGCCTCTCATTCATCTCAATTACATATTTTAACAATTAAAATGATAAACAATTTGTAGTTACATCATCAAAGATGATGTGGTAAATCTCAGAATGAAATAGCTCAGGTTTTATTGCATGAAATGATTATTTTACAGGCAATTCCAATGTTAATTAAATAGCTATTGCAATAACAATAACTTCGTAAGTAGCTCTATGAAATTGTTTAACCTAATTGTCAACCTAAGGGTTCAGAAAAGGGATGAAATAATATACGTAAATAATAAATTTTAAATGGATTGATATGAATCAATCATGATTATGGATGATTTCAAAATCCTGAACATAATAACCCATAAATATATTGATAGGAGTAAAACTATACCCACAATTTCTCAAGAATTATTAGGAATAATGGAAAATTTAATGGTGGATCTGAAATTCATCGAATGAATGGACATTGATTATTGATTGGTTCTCAGATATTAAAATTATTTATAAAATTACTATCCTCATTCTTATTTGTTTGTAATTTCAATGTAATCGGAATATATAGTTACACTCTTCTAATGATCGAGCATCTTCTTGGAGATTTACTATGTTCTCACTTCCAGACATTTTCCTATCTTATTAGACTCAGGAGAAAATTTCACACTCCATCAACTACTTCTTAAATGGACTTCTTAAATCCATACTTAGTCTCCAAAGTTGGAGGTGGGGAACAAATATTGAGTTTTATCAATCATAGGCTCTAACAATTGAATGCAAAGGGGGTGAACTTCTGCATCATCCCTTTTGACTGAAGATATAATATTAGGGAAAATACTCAATAGCTTCCCATTTTTTGGCTCCTACTATTTTCAGGTAGCGTGAAATTAGACTCAAAACACTTTTTTACAATTTTGAAATGTTTTTTTTGCTGCAGGATATTCCTCGCCCCCTGGTTGCGAGTTATTCATTATTACCTTCTTCATCTAAATTCCCTCTATTCCAAATCTCCTTTATTTCATTGGTAGGCCAATGTTAGAATGAGGTAAGGGTTATCATTCATTTCAATTTCCAATTACTTTATCAAGTATATTTTTAAATAATAAATATTGACAAGGGGCGCGAGTATAGAGTCTATATGCGCGAGATAAGAGCCAAATAATCTGAATCAAGATAAATAATCTGAATCATTTCTATCATTGTATTCTCAATGAGAAATGTTTGAAAACAAGAATTAAATTCCCTTACATAACCAGAACAAATTTTCATATTTCAATTCTAATATTTCGTCCAGATAAATTCCAACCCTTTTATGGATCAAAATATACAAAATATTCACGTTGATCTACTATACTATGAGCGATAGAAAAGATAATGAGTATATTATAAAAGACTCACCTTCTATCCCGAGGCCTCTTGTTAGTCCCGTTCTTGATAGTCCTGTATAAAGACATCATCTTGGCAAATCCGATAAATTCTTGATCACAATAAAACAAGAATACACAAAAAGATAGAATCAATATTCCTTTATTGCGACTATTAATTGAATAAAAAACTATTTCACGAATTATTGAACGAAACAGATTAATTTTTTCAGCCGATAAAACAGAGAAATCGGAAGAAAAACTAACTATTAATAAGATTTATAAATTTTAGAGCACAAAACTTCAAGTTAAGATAGTGTACAAAAATAAAGATCACAAAACACTTGGTTAACACTGATCACAAAATGGTCGGAAAACTGTTGGGAAAAGCGACGAGAGGTGGGAAAAGCTGGGGCCAACACTTGCTGAGCACATGGCAGTGGCGCGGGCCTCGATTCATACACTACTGAGTTGCGGCCCAACGCTCAGCACCGCGCTGCACCGCTGCCTCATCACCCACCCACCCCCTTCACCTTTACACTTTCTCCAGTACGGCGCGGCGCGCATTTCAGCTGATCACACTTCAATTCTTGTTGTCCTTCGCGACAACCACATCTACTAATCAACATCGACTGAGAAAACTCCCCTCTTCACTCAGCAGAGCATCACAAGAATGCAGTTATTCTCTATTATATATAACTTCCAACTTTCAATACAATGTATCCTCCATCTAATAACTGTTACTCAAAATCGGAAGTTACGTCAATTAGAAGATACCTATCATAGATTGTAGGAGGCAGCAGCCAAGAATGTGGCGTGGTACCTCTCCACTGCTGGTATCGAGGTCAATTCTGAATTAATTGAAACAATAATAACAAGACACGAGGAGGAATCCTAGACCACGCACAAGTGTGGTGCGGTGTACGGCCGGATTCTAACGCAACTCCGCTTTTTGGCCCTCACATTTAAAGAACGAAAGCGTGTACATTTTTGTGAACGAGGCCTCTACTCTGGAAGTAATTTGATTTCAGCTGAGCATTGACCTGTATGTATGAATGAGCTTTGAAAAGTAGCAATTTACCAAAAAATATGATGGAACAATTTAAATGAGAAAAGGAATGGAGTATTGATCACAATTTTTTTAACTACTACCACTTTATTCTTTACGTCTTAATCATAGTCAGTCATAAGTCTATTTTTTTATTCAATTTTATTTTCCTCTTTCCTGTCATTGTGAACTTCAATTCACAATTCCTTTTATTCTGATATACAAATTTAACATATGAACTCTTAATCTTACTCAAACTATGAAATTCAATCAAAATTTTATAAGAATTCTAAACATGAGATTTCATTCTTCATCCTCATCAATATAGTTAGAGGTTTTTCAAGCTGAACATGAACCTTTCACCAAAGCAGCCTATTTTTAATTTTATCTTTGATATTGAAATTGATTTCTTCTTCCTATACTAACATTTAAGAAGAGGTGGCAATATTTGTTTCAATTGCAGTTAATTTATGATCACTTGCTAGAATTGGAATGTAAATCGAATTTCAAGAGACAATTTTCTAGAGTTCGTCAATTAATTGATTGAATCCATACATTTAATTCATGTTGTTTTTTTCGAAAAATATCAATTCACTAGAAAAAACTACGAACGGAACATATAAGAGATAACATTATTCAAAAATATGAATCAGAGATACAAAGCTTGAAGTCAAGAGAAGCTGTAACATGACATCATCATTCGTTTGTATGTCAGTGGGTAGAGTCAAACAGTTATAAGAGCGGAAAGAACAAGTTATGCTCAAACAATCTACCTGAATGATTATCTCAATAATTTCATAAGCAAGATTTGCTTTGATTGCTCACGGTTCAACACTAATCTCTCATAAATCTGATAATTGAATTGAAATTGTATTCATTGTTTCCTATTTGTGATCAAACTTCATCCTGGATAATATTGGATCATTTCATTGCGTTACAGACCCACTTCATACTCTTCCTTGTGCTATTGAAAACCAAGAAACTGATTTACAATTACTTAGTAATGGTTGTTTAATCATAGAGTCATTGCTTGCCTTGTATGATGCCTGGGCAACTTTAGAAGTTTATTGGAAATAAGAAGTATAGTAAATTATAGTTTTTATCAACAATCAGTTCATAACGGGCCGGTAATAAAAGCTAATACTGCTGATAATAGGTTCAGCAGTTCATTATTCAGTTGAAAAGATATTATGAAATTTTCACAGTACCTATATCTGTAAAAATAATTTTGTAAATAATTCAGTTTCCAACTCAACATAATAAGCTTAAATGTTGAATCAACATTTACTTTGGCTAAACTATTAAAACTAAACAGGAATAGAACAAGAGAATAGGAATAAGGAAAGGAAGAATAAGGAGATAGACAGTGACGGTTCCAGGGGTGGGCTGGGTGGTCAGCTGCCCCCCCAGTTTTCATGCAAACTTTTCCAATTGTTTTTCTAGTTAGACGCACATAATATAATTATTCCTAAAATAATTAATTTAGTGTAGACAAAAATCATTTAATGGTTTATAGAATAGAGTATATCTGTTATTGCAAGTTCATATGGACTTTCTAAGCCTAATTGAAAATCCTCACTCATGTTATGGTTTGGTACTTCAGCCAAAGAAGCTTGCCGATATCTTCCATGAATCAAGTTCATAATTGAGTTTATTAAGTCCTCCAATCTACAATGAAGTGGATTATGATGATTGCATCATATCTAAAATATCATTACAAAGTGAATACCGTTAATCAGTCTGACTTAATTTGATGATTTTTTGAAGTTGAAAATCTTAATGCCGTGAAAACCTGGCCTTATTTTATTTAAAAATATAGCCTTGAGGTTCAAAAGTAGATAGCTTGGCAATAAGTTTTATCAACTATTGAATTAATTGCAAATTTTTCATACACAGAGTTTACACTACTGTACATACTACACAGAGTGTTCCAGAAGGAATGTGCAATGCTTCTCAAGCTGTTTCTTCAAACCAAGTTGTGGAAAAAGTTCCATGGGACACACCACCAAAAATGCTTTGTTACCGCTTAGATAACAATGGCAAAAAATTCAAATTTCTAAAAAAATATTCATTTTTCTATTTTTTTACTGGCTTTACTCAGATTCTAAATCTTAAATTATTAATTACGGCATTGAATTATTAATTCCCATGTGAAATTATCTGAGGAATTCAATGACTGTTTTATGAGGAGTTTTTAACTTGAATGGTTATTGAGATAATAGAGCAGATATGCTACCATAATTTTTTATTTTCAATATTGATAGAAATTGAAGAGAATCTGAAGATATTCCAAAGAGAACGTTGAATAGTGGTGATTTAGTAAATTTTACCAAAATCTTAGAAATCGTGATCAAAAGGAGACAAAACATTGAACAAGTGAAAAATTACTGTAAAGTCGCAATTTTAAGATTTGATTGAATTTATCACGTAATTTGACATGGGAATAAATAATTTTATAACTTGAATAAAACCTCTAAAGATCAATACTTAATGAAAATTTTTAATTTTTCTTCATTGTTATCTCGGTAACGAAGCATTTTTGAGGGTACCTATGTTTGATGGTACTTTTTTCTCTACTTTGTATAAGGAAACAGCCTGAGAAGTATTGCGCATCCTTCTGAAACACTCTGTGTGCCGTAGTATGAAACTATTGGAATTAATTCAATAGTAGTTTGTAGAAATTATTGCAAAATTATCTACTCTTGAACCTCAAGACTATATTTTTTAAATAAAATAAGGCCAGATTTTCAAAGCATCACGATTTTCAAAGCATCACGATTTTCAACCTAGTTCGATAAATAATCAAATTGAGTTAAACTAATTTTTTACTTTGTCATGATATTTTTAATTTTTCCCAGGGAAAAAAGGCGCCTGGAAACCCTACTATCTGGGGTAGGGTTGAGGGCACCCAGATCCCCTTCTATAAACTCCAGCCCCCCTCCTCCTAGAAAATCACTCGTAAATTTGAGTCCTTGCCCCCCCAGTTTTTTGGGTCTGGAACCGCTACTGGAGATAGAAGAAGGAATAAAAGGCCAAAGTTAACTAACAAACTCTGATAAGATTTCTATTTTAATAATAGAAGACTCGCTGGTTGAAAACCTAGAAATTTCAATCAAATTTTCCTATAAAAAGATTTCAATGTTATATTTTGCACCCTTAGATCACAGACAGAGAATAATATGAACTATATAAGTAAGATATAACGTTATCAGAACTCAGAAGTCAGATATCTAAGTCGCAATTCTTATTACTTACCTTCAGTTTCACAATGATCGTTGGTTGAATACTTATTTAATAAAAATCACATCCTTATGAATATCGAGGATCAGACTCTGATTGGTGAGGTTTGGGTGCGTTTTAGACCAAAATGTTACTGAACATTTTTTCTTAAGAATTGAATTTTCTACAATATTGCATGATTCAATATACCGCTCAACAATAGTATGTGCTATTTCTATTCCTTTGAGTTGAAAAATTGAGTTTTTTAAACATTATTTTGCTCATTATCTTATAAACATTAAACATCTCATTATCAATAAACATCGAAGATACGAATTCCTAACTAGTTTCATTAAATTTCTCGGCTAATTTCACATAAGAATTGAGCTCATAATTTTTCATTTTCCACTGTTAGTTATATTATAATTTTGACTTGCAATTTATTTTATAATAATTATTTTGACTGTAGTTCTTGTTCTGACTTTGTTTAATGCCGGTGTGCGTTATGACAAGAAAATTTTATTTTTTATTTAAAGCCGCCACAAAGTTATAGAATTGAAAATTAAGAGAAAAAAGTGAAAACAAAAATGGTGGCTGTGTGAGTAAGTTAATTGTGGAAATTCGGACAGTTTGAAAAATTATATCTTACCCAGGAACAAATGCCCTTGAATATTGGTGGGGAGCTCTGAAACGCCCTGTATGATTCAAAGATTATTTCTGCACCAATAAACCGTTTTTAGAACAAATATTTATTCTGCACTGATAATATTATCAATTTAACAACTGAAAATTAATAATAACTGAAATATTAATAATTGATTAATTGAATTTAATCAATTTTTTCATTCATTTTAATAACGTCCATCTTCCATGAATGTCCCTGTACTTTCCAGATATGTTCCGGTTTATGTTTTAATGTTTTTTGTTATGTTTATGTTTTTATGTTAAGTTCATGTTTATGTTTATGTTTAAGTTATGTTTATGTTTTTTTGTTAAGCATTCTATGACGTTTTAAAGGTAGGCATGTTAACAATAGCATAGTTATCGATAAACTGTCGGCTAGGTACTTGAGATGTGGAGCATCCATTATCATGCTTTTCCATCGATGATAATTTTATTGTTAGAACCGTTTAAAGAGCCATTCAACTCAAACTTGACCCGGTGAGCTTGAATTGAAGAATAGAGGCCCTGGCGGTGCACGGCCCACTTTTCATTTGGAAGGAAGCGGCTCTAAACAATGTCTCCAGTCGACTCTTATCATTGATCTCATCACGGATGGAGCAGGCGCGGACAAGGAGAAAGGCTGCACTGGATTAGAAACAACAGATGAATAGCTTATTCCATTGAGAAATCAAAAATCTCTCCACTATGACTCTAGTTTTTCATTCTAGTCTTGATGCGAATTAATTCCATATCACTTCATCTCAACTACTTTCTCTCTATCTCTCTTATTCTCTATACCGATAAGAGAAGTCTAATCCAATAGGTACAGTAAGCTACTGGATTTGAAACCATGGGTATTTGTTATCTTTTTAAACCTATTTATTTATTTATTCATTTTACAAAAACATGTAAACTTATTGGTTAAAAACACAGTCTATTGTCCAAAACGTCTTTATTACAAATTTTGATTAATAAGTTCGAAACTGGGTTATACTTTTTGCAGCACTTCAATCAAGAATTATTTAGATAATTTAATAAATTTATCAAAAGAAAAAATTGTAAAGAGATTTTTTATTTGTTAATTAATTAGTTCTTCAAATTTTATAATAATTTCTGTCAATCTTTTCACAATTTCCAACTGGCAGAAATTATTTAAATTAAAAAAAAACAAATTAACCAAACTATCAAATTCAATAAGCCATCAACTCTTATCTCATCATATACTAAGTCTGACAAAAGGGTTATTCATAATTAAAAATACGGAAGTGAAAATCAAATTTCCAAATTATATTATAAAAAAATATCAAAAATTGACAAAACAGAATTATAAAAAAATTACAAGAATTTATAGAAGCCATATGATGCAATAAAACAATAGATGGACATTTTCAAATACCTCAATTTTCGTAGAAGTGGGGGCCCCAACACTTGAAGAAATATGCTTTTAAACACTTTTTCACTTTCACCATTTTCGTTGATTACTTTCGATATACGACGATACTTTTGTTGAAATGCCTAACTGCTTCTGATGTATTATTCCTCGGAGTCTGCCATTAGTAGCAACTGAATGTTACCTCTGGAAATGCTTAAATTTCTGTATTCCACAGAAACTGCCATCTCGTAAATATGGTATTGAATGGATTCTGCTGGAGATCTTGGTAAAGTTGAGGTCTTTCTGGGTATAGCTGGAATCTTGGTGTGTAAAGCTGGAACCGCTGTTAGGATAAAAACAATATAGAACTAATTAAGTTTCCTTATAAACTTTCTATTAACTCTGTTCGCAGATGAACTCAGAGAACAGAGACTTCATAATACAACTGAACAATTTCAATTTAACAGAACCTGCCACAATATAATGAGATTGCTAACAATTACATTACTCAAATTACAAAAAATCAAATGAAATAATTTGAATAATAATAAAAACTTTAAATTCCGATAATGAAAATTTCAAATTATATTATCTGGAACAGACAAGGATTATATATTCGAATTATTATTTGACATTTTAAAAATACTAATTGTACGAAATATTTTCAAACAAAAAATACTAGATAAAATTTTATAGTTACCTTTTAAAAGGATACAGTAATCCATGATTCAGATGAATATATTATTGACAATAAACGGGAAACTAACTTTACCATTAAATGATAAATTTTACAGGAACTTTGGAAAATTTGATTATTAAAAAAAATTATTTTATCGTTAATTATACTAAATTTGCAAATAAGGACATCCTGAAACTCAGCAGAAGAATCATTCAAAAATGAACTTGAACAGAAAATGGTCTCCATCTTTCCAACTCTGTGGCCAGATTGACTTGAGCAAAGCAGCAGTAATAGAATCAGATAGTCGAGTCATTCTAGCTCAAAATAGGGGTCAACCTGGAAGTAATTGCAACAAAGTTGTTTTATGGTGGAAATGGTAGCTGACACCCTCCTATTTAACGTGTAAAAAATCCCACTCTCAACTCGTGTCGGAAAGTTGTTTTTTTGGCCGCCATATTGAAAAATTTTGCTCATTTTTTTGTTTTCATGGAATAACGTCAAAACGAAGCGTCGGACAAAAAACTTACTGAGCCTTTTTTTTAGTAAATAAAATTTGCAAGAGAATGGTGGTAGAATCATCTCTTTATCTTTACTAGAAACCGAGTTAGGATTTTTCAAAAAATAGGTTAATTTTCAAGAAAAACTGTAATTGACTATTTTCAGTTTTTGTTCGCTCAGATCTTTTGACACATTCCTTTGAGTTGTTCAATTCAAAATCCCTCAGGGGATAATTTTGTCCTCTACAATTTGTGACCAGGTAGACCTTTCTTCCTTCTTTAGTTTTTGAACTGGAGCAATTAAAAGATATCCTTGTATTTAAAAAAAACACTATTTTGGGGGGAATGGTCTCCAAAAAAATGTATACCGTGCTTGTACTGATATTTTCTCTGATAATGTTTTTCAGATCAATTTCTAGCAGATAAGCTACTCACCGACCTGAATTTAGGTTATGTTCAATATTAAGGACCCTTCAAGGATCTCAATCTAAGGATACCTCTAACTATTGTAAAAGTCATCGGATCTCAACAAACCATATCTCATTCTTTTCAGCTCATCAAGGCGGTCTGAATTCATATACCATATGTCAAATTTGGTCAGAATTGTGGAAAATAACTCCTGAGAGAATATTGAATTTTCCATCATATACAAAAAAAATGTAGTTTTTTGCTTACAAATGAGTATATCTTCAAAGTCCTTGATGATAAAGAATTGTGATTAGTCTTGAATTGTAGAACAAAATTTTATCTCTCATTTACATATAATATTACTACAATTATCTGTTTTATAAGAGGAAAAAATATTAGTTCTTATGAAGTAAAGAATGGTCCATAATTCTAATCATTTCACTTTTCAATCATATTGTAATTGAACAAAGTGATTCAAAAGGTCAATGAGACAATCGAGCATGTAGAACTAATCTTTCTGTACAATTTGAGCCCAAATACTTGACTTAATCTTGCTCCATTCTTGATTTAAAGGCTATTGATTGATTGACAATTCATTAAAAAATAGATGTTTTGAATTTCACCATTTATTTGAGTTGATGCAACTATTTCAAATGCGTGATGCCATAAAACTTATTTAGAGGAGATTGAAGAGGAAGAATTTAGCTACATTTTTAATGTATTTTCATTTTTTTATCACGAAGGACTTTGAAGATATACTCATTTGTAAGCAAAAAACTACATTTTTTTGTATATGATGGAAAAGTCAATATTCTCTCAGGAGTTATTTTCCACAATTCTGACCAAATTTGACATATGGTATATGAATTCAGACCGCTTTGATGAGCTGAAAAGAATGAGATATGGTTTGTTGAGATCCGATGACTTTTACAATAGTTAGAGGTATCCTTAGATTGAGATCCTTGAAGGGTCCTTAATATTGAACATAACCTAAATTCAGGTTGGTGAGTAGCTTATCTGCTAGAAATTGATCTGAAAAACATTATCAGAGAAAATATCAATACAAGCATGGTATACATTTTTTTGGAGACCATTTCCCCCCAAAATAGGGGTTTTTTAAATACAAGGATATATTTATTTTAATTGCTCCAGTTCAAAAACTATACAAGGAAGAAAGGTCTACTTGGTCTCAAATTGTAGAGGACAAAATTATCCCCTGAGGGATTTTGAATTGAACAACTCAAAGGAATATGTCAAAAGATCTGAGCAAACAAAAACTGAAAATAGTCATTTACTGTTTTTCTTGAAAATTAACCTATTTTTTGAAAAATCCTAACTCGGTTTCTAGTAAAGATAAAGAGATGATTCTACCACCATTCTCTTGCAAATTTTATTTACTAAAAAAAAAGGCTGAGTAAGTTTTTTTGTCCGACGCTTCGTTTTGACGTTATTCCATGAAAACAAAAAAAAGAGCAAAATTTTTCAATATGGCGGCCAAAAAAACAACTTTCCGACACGAGTTGAGAGTGGGATTTTTTACACGTTAAATAGGAGGGTGTCAGCTACCATTTACACCATAAAACATCTTTTTTGCAATTAGTTCCACCTCCAACCCTAGAATGACTCGACTTCAGCCTACCAAAAAGTACAAGTTTAAATCTTGAGAAGGAAAGAGAGAGTAACGTAGCAAGTCATTTAAAAAGAACTACGTAAGAAAAGGATAGAGAATAGAGAGAGCACAAAGACTCATTATCAAAGCAAAAAGTACTTGAAGAATATCGAAAAGTATATTGTATATGGAATATCGAAATAACAGACAAAAAAGCTATATCTCACTCAAACTTATTGAAAAATTAGAATGAGGCAGTTGTTTGTTGGAACTGTATTTCTCAAGAACAAGATAACTGTACAGATTAATTTAATGCATGTAACATTTTGTTACAAAATACAAAAATGAATTTATAAATAATTATGAGATTTTTTAAATACTTTTGAGAATTGAATACTTTTTTAAAGACAAATGAGAATTGAGAGACGTGAAGACAAACGCACCTCGATAAGTTGAGTTGAAGAGTATCAACTAGATAATCAGCAAAGAGTCCCTCTGGCAAGATGAGAAAATGATTCCAGCTCAGTCAATATTGGTTCAAAAATTTTGATTAGGCCTCAAATTGTAGATCAGAATGTTTCCTACGATTGAGACCAAATCAATAATTTTTGAACTAATATTGACTGAGCTAGAGTCATTTTCTCATCTTGCAAGAGGGTCTTCTTTCCTTAGACAGACTATAATAGTTGTGCCTACTGGATGACGCTGTCAATACTGTGTTATAAAGAATACAATAGGTTATTTATTTTCTTTGGAATTCTAGAGTCACTTTCTTGCATCTATTCCGCCATCGCTCCTAAATTTAATCGCTCCAGAATGAATTTAAATTGATAATTCAACGAGCACACTTTGAATCAAGATGAGATGTCAGTTGAAAGTTTCAAAAACGTTACTAATCGTCTCTGAGCAACGTTGCCATCATCACTCACCAGGTTTTGTTTTCAGTATCTCAATTAATCCTGGACCACTTGCGCAATAATCTCCAACAGGCGTGTACCGATGAAAGAGAAAGAGGATTTCTGAAGACTTTTAAAGTGGGATGCTTTACAGCGAAGAGTTTACTCTTTCTCCGTGACATCAATCGTCAATCAAACCTCAAAAACAACAAAGGGAACGTCTTCATTTGCCGATGGGTTTCGCAAGCAACGATAACGAGTTAGTTTAAGTTGCTAGTTTAAGGTGGTCGTGGAAAGAGCTGTAGCAATGGATTGAGGTGGCTCGGTATCTTTGTGTATAATGTCGTTAATATAAATCAATTTCAGATTCGAAGCGAATTTTGCGTGATCGTCTGCAGCATTGCAAAACGCCGAAATATGACTTGCGGCATTGCTCTTCGCTGGGAGATGCGACAATAAAATGTAGAGAGCGCATCTTCGCAGACAGACACACGTTTCTGGGTGACGACCGCAGATCATGATATTCGGCTGGCACTCTTCCGCTCACTCAATGCAGTCATCATGGTGCTGTGCTCAATCTCTGAATTACATTCCACTTTGGAGCGTGCTCAACTCTACATAATATCTAATTTACTTATATTTAATAGGAGATGCCGATTGGAAGAACTAGCGTCTGAACTAAAACTATTAATATAGAGATAGCACATAGCAGTAATGTCAAAATCTTGAATAATTTTTAAACTTCCAGATAATTGATATTAGAAAGCTACATTTATGAAAAGATGTAGATTTTATATACTCCTTAATTGAATTTGAGAATTAAAAATGTTATCGATAAAATGTAAGGATGAGGAGAATCATAGGAAATTATAAATCATTGACATTGAATTATTAAGTTTTCTCAAAACAATAGAACTGAAATTTGAAGATGGATAGCCTGCCCAAGCAAAGGAGACCCTCTGGCAAGATGGGAAAATTACTCAAGCTCGGTCAATATATTGGTTCAAGAATTATCAATTTGATCTCAAATTCAAGGAAACAATTTTATCTACTATTAAGACCACATTTATAATTATTGAACAAATATTGACCAAGCTGAATCATTTATCCATCTTGCCAGCGGGTCTTCTTTGCTTGGACAGACTATACAGTATAATATGAACATTTGAATTTGTATAAAGTTGTAGACCAATATAATAATTCCCAGCGAAATTATAGTTTTTAAGAGTTTGGGTCCCTAGATCTATATTTTCTATTAGTTGTAACCTACTATATATCAAAAACCTGTAAAAAAATTAAGGTTCTATTTATAAGATGATATACGGTATATCACAATTGGAGGAATGATAATATGGAATAACACTTTATCTCTTTAAAAAAAAAAAGATCAAATGTATTAAAAAAATTATAATACAGAAAGTGTTCCAAAAAATAGAGGGAAATTTTTAGATTATATTATTATTGTGAATGAATATGATTGAGAACAAAAATTTAAAATGGAATTATTACAATTAAAAATTATAAAAAGTGTGCGAGTTTGAGTAACTTATAGTTCGGCGAGAAGCACCTTCGAAAGGTATCGTAGGCTACATGTGAAAATCAATATGAAAGTCGTTTGCCATTTCAGTTTATTGGACACTTGTATGAAACAAATGTTTTGATAATTCATCTCAAGTATAAATGTCAGCGGTGTTGGGAGAAAGGATGTGTATAATTATTGTTCTCCCTGAAGGCTCTAGTTTCGTTTCCGCACTAGGCAATTGGATTGTAGAGGTGGAGTGACTATGAATAACAAACCTAAAATCTCCAAATCAATTGTAACGATGAATCTGATCATAGCTTTGTTGGGGAGACGTATGCGAAATCCATACAGCACTCATGCAAAGAAGAGTGTTCTGACACTTTCACGATTGTGATAAATCGACCTCAATTTCTCTATTTGAACACAACGTCAATAGTGATGATAGGTTTAGTACACGCTCTTCCAAGACGTATCATTTCGTTAAAATACTATTCAGATCTAGACTATGGCAAGTTATTTATTCTAACCTTTAAAAATTAAAAAGTAGAGTTGGAATACACTTTCGAAATGTAACATTCTAATATTGACAAAGGTGCCTATTCAAAAGAAGGTAGGCTCCAAGGGATTTATCAACTTCCCAATGCATTTCGTTTAATTGTGAAGGTGATAATGTTGAAGTTTCCGATATCAAATAGAAATTGTCAAACCACAGATTTATTCAATATCGGGATACCGGTTTCAGCTGTTACGCCATTATTCCAAACAGTAGAAATAAGACTTACTAGAATCACTACTTTGCTAAAAAAACTAATTTACTAACATCAAATTCATAAGAACAACACAATTTTCAACGTTTTCTTTAACCGATAGCACAAACCACAAAAGACAACAATGAAGATTCATTATTATGATAGAATTAGTATTAATTGTAACTTCCCACATTTAGATGATTGATTGAAATGGAATAAGCACATAGCATATACAACTGTGAAAATAAGGGAGCTTATACAGTACATTATAAATTCTATCAATTATTGAGACGTATCATTAACAAGGAAATGTTGAAAACTGTGTATTCTACATTAGTTGAGTCGCTTATGAAGTATGGTCTGTTATTAGTTTGGGGGGGCAGCTGATTTCAGTTTTATAGATCCAGTATTCAAATTCAAACAAAACGTATTTTTAAAATAATGAGGAACAGAGAAAAAATATATTTTACAATAAATTAGCCTACTGTTCTACATGTTATTTAAGAACCAAGTATAAATGACAGTATTACTTCCATTGAATAGGAAGGCTTTTCCCTTATTGTTTATTTGTAATTATTTCCAATCTGATGATTTCTATACAGATAATTATGTTCTTATAGTAGATGAGGAGACAAACGAATCATGTATCAGAACTAGCATGGTAACATTAACTTGAACTTAAGTTATTAACTCTTATCTTGTTTTTGTCACGTTTAAAAATGTAATTAAGAGATTCTTCACATCTTCTTGAGTTAAATTTTCAATTTATAAGAATAAATGTGTCCTATTGATTGGTATGAAACAGACCTAACATTAACGTATTTTTGTTATAATTACAAATCGAAAAACCTTAAACTGATTGATAAAAATATATAGGAAGAACTGTGAATGATACTGTGATCTGAATGTAGTAGCTAGCAATAATTCCAGAATATAATCAGGTACCAACCGATATAAATAAACAGGAAGCTAGAGAAACCCCTTTCAAGGCTAGAGAATTATAATCATATTTTTATACAATGTCATTCTTTAAAATATATGTAAAGCATCTTGGCAAGGGATGGACTTGGCAAGAGATCACATAAAGCTATGCAAATACAAAAGCAGTAGAACAGTTCAACCATTGTTGTGACCAGTTCGTGTTTGAGAGTTACAAGTTGAACTGAATTTGCATGGACATAAATTTGCATTGACTCTTTGCACTGACTCCCAGAGTGAATGTTGACATTCCCATTAGACAAACATACAAGGTGTATGAATATCTAATGAGCAAATAGTAAGTTAAATGAGGAGACAAACTACTCATGAACCATGGTGACATTCAACTTGAACTCAAGTTTAACTCTTGTTTTTGTCACGTTTTAAAATGCAATTATCAAATTCTTTACAAGCTCAAGTTGGCAAAGTATTTCCTAATTACATGAGTCAGTTATCAAGGAATTTAAATATTTTACAGTGTTCAACAAATTAATGATATCTTTATAAGCCAATAGAACAAATTGGTTGATATTGAGAAAATATATTACTGATATTCCTGGGCTGTGTAAAGACCTACAGTATATGTAGTGGCGCGCGGACACACGAAATAGAGAAAAAATCTAAATTGGCAAACGACTTCAGAAGTAAATGTATTTGGACACAGAGTTGCAGATCTTTACCAAGCAAAAAACTATACCTAATCTTGAAAGTTTAGATTTGAAAGTGTTCTCTAAAGCTTCTTAACTAGTTGAAAAAATAAACATATAGCTTTTTTCCAACACTTCAGCTAATTATACCACATTTATTAGCATTTTATTCTACTTTTTTGTGCTTTTATATGAATGGAAGTCTATTTCCCTTATTATCCTGGTATTTTCAATGACTACCTAGTATTTTACAATGATTGATATAAGCAGAAAGTGATGGTTCAGAATCATCCCAACTATATATTGCGTATCATACTGTTATATTGCGTATGGTATAGAGGTTTGGGGTGGTGCTTCAAAAGAGAACATGCAGAGAGTTTTTGTCATACAGAAGAAAGCAATAAGGTATTTGGCAGGACTTGGTTACAATAACCCTTGTAGAGAAGCTTTTAAAAAATTGGAACTACTCACTGTGCCATCCGTTTACATTTTTAGGCTGATTATGCACACAATTAAAAATAAAGTGAACCATAAACTAAACTCAGACACACACTCATATAATACAAGAGGGAAAGAAAATTTTGCAATTCAACAACATAAGAAAAAACTATTTGAAAACAAGCCTAGTTACGCTGGATGCAAATTTTACAACAAACTCCCATCCAATTTGAAATTATTAACATTATTAAAAAATGAGCAAAATAAATTTAAGACTGAGCTTAATAAATTTTTAATAGAAAAAGCCTATTATTCAGTAGCTGAATACATGGATGATCAGTTTTGACAAATAATAACTTAGTTGTAAATTTTATCTTTATTAACTTTAATGTTATACTATATTCTTAGTACTATATATCTTGATTCTAGTTTTAGTGATTTTTAAATTTTGTTACCCTCCAGAGGAATTATTGACGATATTCAACTGTATATTTGTATTACTTGTACTGTGTTGAATAAAACATTATCTTATCTTATCTTATCTTATCTTATATCAATAAGCATATATCAATCATTGTAAAATACTAGGTAGTCATTGAAAATACCAGGATAATAAGGGAAATAGACTTCCATTCATATAAAAGCACAAAAAAGTAGAATAAAATGCTAATAAATGTGGTATAATTAGCTGAAGTGTTGGAAAAAAGCTATATGTTTATTTTTCAACATTTTTTTTATATGTTTATGAGTGCCAATTGGCAATTCATATGTATTGTATCGGATCGTTCACAATATTAGCCACACCCCACTCCTGATTGATTCTATTCAGTTATTTAGAAATCTCAAGCATATCTAAATCTCAAAAAATGTCAGAATGCACAAATTAAGAGTGATTCGGATGAAAGATTTGATAATCAAAAAAATGTAGTTCGTATTGTAGGAGTTAGTCGAGTGAGAGACAGAGAGCACAAAGCGCTGTCTCATCTCCCGACACAGTCTCACTCTCACTCAGCGTTTACTTTTCAAGTATCGGTTTCTTTACGGATTCATCTTCTTCTCGGACTCATCTTTACACAGTGGTTATCCCACAACGGGATTTGAAGGCCGTTTGACGTCAGAAAGTGAACAAGAGGCAACGGGAACTATGATGCAATTCCAACATCACTTATTGCAACGAGTGGGTGGATGGGGGTCTAAAAGGGGGGCAAAGGGCAGTACGAGGCGTCCGTGATGCGGTCACGACCTGCGATTTCAGCCACCGCCGCCACACGGATCGTCCGTGTGTTTGTGCCCTTCAAGACACGGATCGTTCAAAATATTAGCCACACCCCACACTCACCTCTCATCCCATCTCTCATCACACTCGTCACTCATAATATAGTATGTCCAAGAAAAGAAGACATACTGTCAAGATGGGAGAATGACTCTAGCTCAGTCAATATTGAATAGAAAATTATAAATTTGGTTTCAAATTATAGATAAGAATGTTCCCTTCAATTTGAGACCAAATTTATAATTTTTTAATCAATATTGACCGAGCTGGAGTCATTTTCCCATCTTTCCAGAATGTCTTCTTTGCTTGGACAGACTATATCAAGATGCAATTTATTCCTCCACCACACAATATGTAGGGTACGTTCACAACAAACTTCTATAGCCGACAATGTAGGTTTGCATCACTGCACCGTTGTGCAGGAAATTACAGGTGGATTACCGATCGCAGAACATTGCTCACTCGGCTACACTGACTGGGTCATGCTGTTCTTGATTGAAAAAAATATAAATTACAGTAGCCTACAGTGCACAGTTACAAAAACATTTCTCTATTTAAAAAATGTATAATTTCTTTGTTCATTCACTTTCTTCCCACAAACTTGAACTATTTCTCTTTTCTATGACTACCTAATATTCCACTTTTCAATTACAATGACGACTGTGGAAAATAAAATTTCAGTTTGAAAATTTTCAATAACAAGGTTTTAGGCGAGACAATAATAATTATTGGAGGTACGTAACTTACGTGTATTGTAATATGTGATATACCAGCACGAAACAATTGTAGCGTCTGAAGCCGTGAGTAATTCTAACTTTAAAATTATATTTTCTATCTAAATATAGATAATAGTCATTTATTAAATTGTATAACGGTTTAGTACTTCAGATATGGGATTTGAATATGAATTTATTAATGCCAGTCATCCCCTAGAGAGAAGAGACGAAATAACTGTAAGTTGACTCAACCATGCTTAATGCTCATTAAAATCATTATAATAATTTAATAGCCTGAATACATTGTGGCGCAAGATATTGTGATACGATTTGTTTTTTAAATCACATTAGCTTATCGAAAAAATTCTAATATTGAATCTGAATGCAAATATACTTATAAGCGGTTTCGTACACCTTTGGAGAATTTGAATTAATTAATGAAGATGAGGAAGAACCGAGTACAAGTTACAGTAGCAGTATTTCTCTGTTTGAAATGTGATTTGGAAAATCTCGAATATTAGTCTGGAATTGATAATATTTTCAAAAATTTGGCCTGATACTCAAATATAAATAGTGTAGTGTGAAGTATTTACAGTTGAAGAATAGTGTGAAGTATTTACAGCTTCACATGATCTGGTTTGTATGCCAATGCCAGAGCCAGTAGAATACAATGCACACTCAAGAAAATTCATTCTTTATGGTACTTTAATAGAAGAATAGTTCAGTAATCAAATCACATTTTATACCTGTGCTAACTGTTTAAAAAGCATAACAGTGTATCATTGTTTTTTCATAGTAACGTAACTGATAGTTCATTCTTCTCACAACCGGAATACATCATCTTCTGCACCTTCCTATGAATTATCTATTCTCCTAGCTTTCCTTGAACAATAAGCAAACAAATGCACAAGAAAATCGTCCTTTTGTGGGAAAAGTGCATTATTTGTACCAGCTTGAACATATGTCAACTTATGTTGACGACAAGATTTATTACAAACGTGAATAATGTAATTCTGTGCAAGTCGTGTTGTGGTATAGAGATGACCTCACGATAAAGAACATAAGCCTGCGCTTGGGATCGCACAAATGAAACACTGGAAATGGGCATTCGAGATTATAATGCGGATGATTCCATGATAACTGACAATGCAAAGAGATTATAAGCAATCTTACAATATTGCAGAGACTAGAGTTATATTACATTTAAAATTGTACCATTGATATAGATCACCATATATACTATATCGCTATAACACTATATCACCATTTACAATACTCTATCTAATTGATAGATTCAATATTCATTGATAATTCAATTTTGTAATCTAGGTAATGAAAATTCAATTTGAAATCTGGTTAGAGAAATTAACTGGACTGAATTGTTAAGTTAGTGAAAAATTAGCAGTTGTCGGAAAAGTGAATTTGTTATAAACTATTCAGTGTTCATTATGATTCTTTGATTAAGATTTGAATTAATTCTTTGAATTAAGATTTACAAACAGACAATGCACTATGAAAATTAATTATTACAGTATAAAAAGCTTCCGAATGCAAGTTTGATAAGATATTGTTATCTTTAATCAAATCATTATTATTACGACATTAGCCTATAGGTCTATTAATTCAAGGTGTTATTTAATTTCCAACAAGTATCTTCTATCAATATTATTTTACAGATAGAAATATGAATAGAAATTTAAAAAACTTTCAAAAATTAATTTTTGTAAAAATAATAATGCAACAGAATGTAGAAGAATAGCCTTTTCCACAATTTTGTGTAAATATTGAGAATAAAAATAGCTCACTATCAACTGGAAAATCGGCCTGCACAAGAAAGTCCATCGAGTAGATCTGAAAAAAAGAGAAAATAAATCAACAATCATATAAAATTTGAAATAATAATGAAAAAAGTTAAAAACTGCACTGTTTGAGAAGTTTGTTTTGAGAAAAAGAATCACACAATCAATCGTAGACTACATGCAATATTAAAAAACCTTGAAAGCATTGTACAATAATAGAGTTGTGAAATTCTTCAACTTATTAAAATTTGGAAATATGACGTTTTGGAATTAATGTGCATCTATTTAGTATTGTATTTTCTAAAATAAATAATTATGAATATATTGTTTTATAAATTCTCTGAGCTTAATTGAATTGTATTGAGAGCTTTCACTTACAAATTCAATATTGCCTACTTATAGCTCCAAATTAAGGGAGCGTTTCAATTAAATTTTGTTGAACGAGTGATATACAGAACAAAATATTTTATTAAATTGGTAAATAATAAAATGAAATTGATTAATATAATTAAACTTTAAAACTTAGGGCTATTTAAAATAATTGAAAAATAAAATGAAAAACAAATACCCTTTTAAAAACTTAAAAATTATTAAAACACTAATAATAATTAATTATTTCTATAAATAATTAATAAATTATTAAAACCAATCATGATCATGATTATGATTTTATCCACATTGATAATGGGCTGAATGTCCCGAAACATGTCTGTGTTTTAATAATTTTAAAGTTTTTAAAAGGGTATTTGATTTTCATTTTATTTTTCAATTGATAAATATAAGTTTATTTCTTTATCATATCAGCACTATCATCAATTTCATTGAAAGGATACAACACTTTCTACTTATGAGTATTGGCACATACAGTATTTATGAACTGAATCATGAAATTCTCAATGTTTATTTTTCATATGTTTCGCAGACATATTACTATGTAACAATAATATAATAAGTAAGAGTTGATATTACATTTTGAACGCTTATTCTAGAGTCAGGTCTTTGTCATTAAATATTTTATTTAGTTGGAAAGATATCATTTCTAAAATAGCATAGTTAGCCTATTGAACACATTGCTTTAGCATGGATGGGTGAATGCAATCTATGAACCGACCAGTTACTACCAATCATGGTATTGGAGAGTGATCTATAATTTAGAAATTTTAGCTTATTTAGCGCGCTTCACTAGGAAATTAGTTTGTACAGAATTAACTAGTCAGTCATTGAAGGCGTAGTACTTTCACTAGACCATATATAACACTTTCTCGTGTTTCGCTATACTAAAATTAGTCCTCTAATTGGGAGCTCCTGCGCATAAAAGTCATATTACAATCTTTCTTACGTTCAGCCGGCTTGCTCAAATCTGTCACGCTCTATAAAGCTGGCAGAATGCGATTTTTTAGACACTATCAACGGACACGCCAGATTTTTAAGGAAAGTGAGACTGCTCGCGCTCATGCAAAAAGTGCTAAATGACTTTGCTGCTTGATAAGGGCGTGAGGCTACAGCACCCCAAGTAACAAACAAATTATAATAACCGTTGATGAGGCATGACAGGTGTGACCCGGGCTTTCTAGTTGCTGGAAACTCACAAGTTCAGTATTATTCTATAATAATTATCTTACATTGATATCAATTGAATTATAATTATACCGGTAGAAGAAAAAAAATTGTTATAGTCTGTCCAAGCAAAGGAGACACTCTGGCAAGATGGGAAAATGACTCCAGCTCGTTCAAGATTGGTTAAAACTATAAATCATAAATTTGATCTCAAATTGTGATCTCAATTGATCAGAATGTTTCCTGCAATTTGGAACCACATTTATAATTTTTGACCTAATAGTGATCAAGCTGGAGTCATTTTTGCATCTTGCCAGAATGTCTTCTTTGCTTGGACAGACTATACTTAGTCTATTTCATTTGAAACACTTAAAAATTCTAAAAAGTTTTAAATTCTTTCCATGCAAGTAATACAAAACAAAAATGATAAATTTTTATTTATTCCAACAGTAAGTAAGTATTGCAAAAATTGTCAACTTTGAGTGATATAATAGAGCAAAGGAATATTTCCAAGTTTATAAAGGAGATTAAAGGATTAATAGTTGATTGTTTATCACTGAGTGAGAATTCCTAGAATGGAATAACTGCATTTCACGGTTCAATCATCATCTCCCACTTAATTCGATAAGACGTGTGAAGGTTGTCTAGATCACTATTTGCTGGATCTCCGATAAAGGAGACACACTCAAGAACTTGTTTCTAATCAACCTAATTAGATTCATTGCTAATCAATACACAGTTGCATCAAGCCAAGAAGTACCGGTATGTGAAGTTTCTTCAAGTTCTTGAATTATTCAGCAAGTAAAAAACATTAGATAATCCAAGTACCAACTCAATTTATTCTTTACTGGACAAGATGTCTTATTTTAGAATAAGGTGATTCTTGGTGATTCTAACATATAGTACTCGCAGTACAGTCTGGTGACGCAAAAAAAGTATAAACTCATGGCTGAGGCATATGTGTGAATATAATCTGCAATAATCAAAAATAATTATAATTATAGTATAGTATATAGTATATAATTATAATAAAAATAATTATAATAAAAAATCTGCATTTTTTGTAACAAAAAATGCGAGCACGCAAACAAATTGACTAGCACCATCAAGCGGGAGACAAAGCAACTAAGCTCTGAAAATTGATAATTTGGACTTTGGAGGTTAGTTTTTGCTCAATTAGTAGATAAAAATTCAAGGCAATGGTTATTATTGCCTATTAGAACCTTCTGCACCCAAATAGAATTCTCAATCACAAAAATGCATAGGAATGTGGTACAATTTTGAGGTTAGTTTGTAGAATTGTTCATTGTGCGTTGCGAGGCAACAGGCACTGCTAGCAAACCCGGTATCGACAGTCCGAGGCATGTGTGGCACATGCCTCGGACTGTCGATCGCGGTAGATAGTAGACTAGTAGTAGTACTCTTTTTTTGTGTCAACAGACTGTACAGCGAGGCATTCGTAGCACATGCCTCGGACTGTCGATACGCGGCTTTAATATTAATTTATTTCTAAAAAATACCACCTTATGTCTTAAAATAGGGTATATTTTAATATACAGGGTGTTTCAGGAGGAATGTGCAATACTTCTCAGGCTGATTCCTTACACCAAGTAGACAAAAAAGTTCCATAGGACCAACCCCCAAAAACGCTTTGTTACCGAGATAACAATGGCGGAAAATTGAGATTTTTCGAAATATATTAATTTTTCCAAATTTTTAGAGGCTTTAGTGAGGTTCTGAAATAATCAATTTCTATGTAAAATTAGCTGAGGAATTCAATGAAACCAGTTCCAAGTTTGTAACTTTAACGGTTATTGAGATAATTGGAAAAATATGCTAGAAATATTAATGGAAGTTGAAGAGAGTCGGATTCTTAAGAAAAAGTTAAATGGCGGCGATTGTGTAAATCTTACCCAAATCTCAGAAATGGCGATCAAAAATCGAAAAATTGACAAAACATAGCACATGTGATAAATTTGTGTTTGGTAGCGATTTTTCGATTTTTGATCGCTATTTCTGAGATTTGGGTAAGATTTACACAATCGCCGCCATTTAACTTTTTCTTAAGAACCCGACTCTCTTCAACTTCCATTAATAAAAAATACAATTTTATGATTCCTTATCCAGTTATAACCCTTATTGTTGAAAAAATGGCGTTTTCTAGCATATTTTTCCAATTATCTCAATAACCGTTAAAGTTACAAACTTGGAACTGGTTTCATTGAATTCCTCAGCTAATTTTACATAGGAATTGATTATTTTAGAACCTCACTAAAGCCTCTAAAAATTTGGAAAAATTAATATATTTTGAAAAATCTCAATTTTCTGCCATTGTTATCTCGGTAACAAAGCGTTTTTGAGGGTTGGTCCTATGGAACTTTTTTGTCTACTTGGTGTAAGGAATCAGCCTGAGAAGTATTGCACATTCCTCCTGAAACACCCTTTATATACATAGAAACATACCTTTATCATACTAATTTTATGTTCACATATGGTACGGTGCAATTAGACTCGAACCTCAACATCCAAAGAGAAAAGTCGATCTCTACCCCAACTTGTTCTGTACAACCCCTTCAATGTTTGGTAAAAAGTTACACCCTTTTGAGCGTCGTGTTTTAAGGGGAGGTGGGTTGAAAAATTTCAGTTTTTCGTAAATAGGTGACGAACCAAGTGTCGGACGAGAAAGTTTTATGCATGTAATTTCTAGAGAATAAAATTTGGAAGAGATTGAGACCAATAACAACTCTGTATCATCAACCGTTCCCAAGTTACAATTTTCATACTCCATAGATTTCACAGGAACTATTCCGTTACTGAATTTCTAACTTTGAATTGGAAACACTAGTAAATATCAATTTTCGATATCAAACACTAGTTCTGGCCCGCCCAATATGAAAATAACTCAACATCCGGAAAAATGAACAACCCTATGAATTTTCCCGACTCAATTTCAAATTCCAGGATGATTCCCGACTTTTCACGACCTTATTCCATTTCCAGACTAATTCCCGACTTTCCCGATTTTCCCGACTGCTAGACATCCTGAGAAATGGTGAATTTAGGAACTCATCGTCGAAATTTAGATCTATAATTCCTCATTTCATCTATAATAAGTTGCGAGGAACGTTTATCCTATAATTCGCTGCGAAGAAAGAATTTTTTCATCGTTTCAGTACTTTCACCAAGAAAATACTAAAGGTGGTAATTCATCACACTTGACTCCACTCTAATCAGATAGGTAGCTATTTTCTATCATGAATAAGAATGGAGGACATGATACTCAACCTAGGTAACTCATTATAAGAAGTACGTAAGTGAGCAATTCAACTTGGTGTTTGGACAATTCAAAATTTAACCGCAGGCGTTAAGTAGTCTATTCAAGACTACGAAAATCGAAAATTGAGCAATAACACCAATAAAGATAATTATATTCTAATGAGTCAGTGCTGATGGCTTCACAGTTTCAAAAACGGGTTTATTTCTCTGAAGTGAATCTATTCCAAACACAGTTCAAAAATTTTAAATAGCTCCAAAACGAGTTAAAATTCAATTGTGCTCAATTAGTCAACAGTACTATAAAAATATTACCCTCCTTTGGGAGATTGGCTGTCGTTAGTAAAGACAGTCAGTCGTTTCCCGTCCCTGGAGGAATAGTAATTGTTGTATTACACTCTAACTGATCAACTGCATGTTATTCAGAGGTGTTCTGCGCCGCCAATTGGTTGCGGAGACTGGCTTATGGTTGAGAGGATCAACGTGCTAACCATACGTTACCTCTATCCTGGTTGATGATTATTTGCTTGCTGTATAGTCTGTCCGGCGGGGGATTCTGGCGGGGTGGAGGGGGCGGCATCGGTTCGGCCAATGTTGGTTCGGGGACTGTGAGTTCTGATTGAGAATTTATGGCTTTTGGGCCGGTATTGGCCGGGCTGGGACCGTTTTCCCATCGTCCCGGGGTGTCTTCTTGGCTTGGACGGGCTGTATATAAGAGTGAATTTGAAACTGGCAACCAGCTGGTAGGTACTATGATACATACTATAAAAATATTGTACATTTTTCAATTTAGACATGTTTAGATTTTAGTGCATTTCATTCGAAAAAATGCACTATTGGTCTTGCCCTGACAATCGAAAATTTATGATGTGATATATTTTTTACACGTTTCCGAGCTCCTAGAACACGAATATGATGTCCGTTCAATTTCATATATCTCTATATAAATGTACATATGTACATTTCATATATTTATATATGTACAGATTCTTGTTAACACGATAACTCCAGAAGGGCTAGTCGGAGAGCGACCAAATTTTGCAAAAAAATCATTAGTGTTAATATCTCGGTCAAGTTCATTAACCAGCCAAATTGGTCCAAGGGAAGGGGGTGAAATTAGGGGATGAAAATTTAAAAAAATCACTACAAATCGACCAATAACTTGATCGTTTTGAAAATTGGTGTTTATAATACCCTTATTATGCCCTACAATTTGAGCCATCAACGGAAAAAATCCAATCAAAAATGGAGGAGAAAATGGCAAATAATATGCCGAAAATTGTGTTTTTCGAAAACGGCACTTTTGAATTCATACCCTGAATAGCTCATTATAAGTCATATGATTTGAGCCATCATAGAATTGCATTTGAAATGCACTCTTTCTGACCGCCAGCTGCCGGAGCGAAGTTTTTTTTAATAGGCGTAGAAACATTTTGCTGTGATTTTTGTCTCATTAGATATTTGATAATATATCATCAACTACCAGTGTAGATAGGGAAGATGGTTATTCATAATTGAACTCAATTAATAACAGTCCATAATTGAAAAACGGTACCTATAATTTAAATTTGGTTGCAGATCATAGTTACTTTATTGAGAACTCGAACCTTATATTTTGAAAAATGAAGATGGTTACTGCAATGAAGTCATCATACAATTATTATTGATGCAAGACAAAACTCTCAATATTCTATTTATTCAATTTGTATAAAATTTGAAATGAAAAATTTATAATAATATTAAATTCATTTTAATCCTCGAAAAATGAATAATTATTAAAATAAAATATTTGAAACAAAATGAATTGATAAATTTATTAGCTCTCAATAAAATACAATTAACTTAGAAATAAAGATAAAGAAAGAATGATTAGTATCATCTTAAGCAACTGGATTATTTTATTGTCCACAATTCATTCATAGAGTATGAACGTTTAATGGTGGGGAGACACAAAAGTCACGCCAACGAAAAACCAAGTTTTTCCTAGGAACATGAAATTTATCGTGCACAATAAATTAGCCTTAAAACAATGTTTGGATTGGTAGGTTTTTACTACACTAAGAATATTTCTAAGGATGTACTATTTTAATTGAAACAAGCTTGAAACCTAGAATTCAGGTTAATGTTCACATTCAAGAATTTACACCCTTAAGTGGAACATTCAAGGATGCATTTCAAAGGCATCTATCAGTTCTGTGTCACACAACAATACAATGCAATTGAATTGTATACAACTTAATCCTCTGAAACGGATGGGATTGACGGGAATGCGATGCTCACTCATCAAGATGGAAATTAGTGTTGATGCGACCGGTTCTACATTGCCATAAACTCTATTCGACCCCACAACATCTGACACAGCTTTCACTTGCGCTTTTAACCTTTGATTTTGTGTCAACACAGAACTATTATTGTTGCGCAACCATCAATACTTTTTGTGTAACATGTTGGGAAGATTCCCAAAAGTTTGTTTCATTCATCTGCAAGTTGGGTTATACTACGTGATTGCGGTATAAGCTGCATCTAAGTTCTATATACACAACAGCTAGCTTTGTCGCGCATGATAAAAAGACACGCCGATACATTACACTTTACATTGTAACAGAGTATCTTCTCAGCTTGCGCAAAACATATCTTCAGTATCTTGGTTTTGGTTTTTAATTTGTAGTGAATGTGTAATATAATTCTACTGTTTTCCATTATTTTTAACAACCAAATGAAGGTGAATATAAACGATTAATTTTTTGTGTTCTAAATAGTGTTGTAGAGCTCTATTTTCTAGAGATTAATTGATACTACAAATTCACGCTTTATACAGTTCGAATAAAAATTATATTCATTTATTATGTTATTTATATATATTTATTCATTATCAAATTATACACGATTTATTTTTGTGTTCAAAATAGTGCCGTAAAGCTCTATTTTCTAGAGATTAATTGATACTATAGATTCACGATTTATACAGTTGGAATAAAAATTATATTCATGGTACTGTAGATTTGAATAAGCTACTCTTACTTTACAAAACAATTGCCTATTAAACACTGAATGCTAGAAATGCAGAGCTAATAAGTGAATATACACTATTTATTTTATCTTGGTGTTCAAAATATTTTTGTGTAGTAGAGCTCTATTTTTAGAGATTAACTGATACTACAGATCCACGCTTTATACTGTTATACAGTTCAAATCCTTCCCCTGTTGCACACACCACGATTTTTGGCCTTCTGGTTTTTTCCGTCCCGATAAATTTTACTAAATTGAATTAAGCTTTACAAATATAATATGATATGTGCACAGATACATATCATGCGTTTGCCAAGTTCTGAAAGAGGAATGAATGAGGGTGAGTTCGTATTAATTCTCAATAACTAGTTATAAATCTTTCTTTCACTCACCTTTTTTGTGGTTAAGACTCATTAGATATCTTTTGGCAAGCTGATATCATAGAATAATGGAACTCTCTAAATCCTAGAATTCTAGTTGCTGATATCAACCGTTAGATTCTGGCTAAGATTCCAATTTTTTCCTCTGGAACCAAAAAAACAAAATTAGATTAGAAATAGTCATAATTGTTTTGCGATTTTTAAATTTTTAAGACAATCAAGATAGGCGTTTGCCCATGGAACTTTACTAATGGTGAAATGTAACCTATTCAAAAATTGATTGAGCCAATTAACAAGGAACAATTATTAATGAATTCTTCCATCTTATTCATGAAATATTTGAAAATATATAACAATTAATACTTTATTTGAAATTTAAGTCATATAGATAACAAAACAACAAATCAACTGGATTGGAACTTAGCACTGAAAAAGTAGACAGGTTCAACAATTTGTCGACCCTATGTTGAGTTGACGAAACGCAATTTTTATGTTTCAAAAATATCAATCACTGGTATAGTCTGTCCAAGCAAAGGAGACCCTCTGGCAAGATGAGAAAATGACTCCAGCTCGGTCAATATTGGTTCAAAAATTATTTATTTGGTCTCAATCGTAGGAAACATTCTGATCTACAATTTGAGGCCAAATCAATATTTTTTGAACCAATATTGACCGAGCTGGAGTCATTTTCTCATCTTGGCAGAGGTCTTCTTTGCTTGGACAGACTATAGGTAACCGTGACTGTTCAATTAATGACAAAATGCTGAGCACAGGCCCAATACAAGCGTCGCACTCGAAAGAAAATCTATCTATTGCAGCGTGAAATAAGGCCTTCTATTAAAATGGCTTTGAAAAAAGATCTAGTGGCATTGCGACCTAGACGTTGACGTGCGCTGCGTTTCGACACCGCGACCTGTTTCTGACCGTGTCAAAGCAGATCAATCGCAGCAGGGAGCACTACACTAGTAAGTCTAGCACTGGGGGAAAACTAACATTCACAGCATTCATGGCAATTCTCGCAGTGTGGCTTGTTGTCCCATATTGTTTGTTCATTTAATGGAAAATGGGCGAGTTCTGGTGTAAGAAAGTTATGAATCATTTCGATGTAAAGCAAAAAGTTAAATGTATCAGTAAATCTACCCGTTTCTTTGAGGCCCGGCTGCAAAAGTGCATAGATTCCAATGGAGGACATTTGGAAGATTATATATTCAAAAAATGATTTTTCACTTATTGTACACTAAATGGCTAGATTTCTACTTTCTATTTATGATGAAAAATTTACAAAAATACAATTTCTTAAACAAGCTGTAGCTTATTCAAATCGTCCCACTTCATTGGCGAACCCTGTATAATATATCCAATATTTAGTTGTAATATTATATATCCCGGAACCTAAGGTCGATAGGTGAAAATTCTATTGGACTTATATGTTGCAATTTCAAAAAAATCTATGATCAGCGGCTTGGATGTAATGAACCTATGATTAACCTTCACGGTACAATCTTTATTTTTGAACTTTGGTATTTGTGTTATGTGGATCACTTGTTATGAAGCGAAATTGTACTGACGTTTTTTGAATGACATTCATTTATTTATTCATCCACTTTATCAAATAAAAATGAATTGGAGTCACTGATCAGTTTCCACAAATTGAATAATAACTATTTCAGTCATTATTAGAGAATTTATATTGAATTTGGACTAAATATTATAATTACTAGGTAAGCGCATGCGGAGGCAGCCGCAAATTGAGCGGAGCGAGCTTTCTTTTTGTCCGAAAGTTTTTGAAGCGTGTGGACTCGAAAATTTGATCCCGGTATTTTAAGCCTAGCTAAACCTAGCTGATGGTAAAAGTGACTCATTCCATTACCATGTAATGTTATGAAATGA